>JBAJMU010000010.1:1092014-1116697 GCA_037952995.1 Hyposoter didymator | reverse complement strand
ATTAAAAAAAAAAAAAAAAAAACAACAGGGCGAAATGATTATTCACGGAAAATTAGCTCAAACATTCGTCATTACGTTTATAAAGCGATTGCAGCGTCCCCATTCAACGACCGATCGTAAAAAACCGCGAAATACCTCACGCACATTTACCTGCACGCCATCTAGCGGTTTAGGGTTTTTTCTCCTGTAACGGAAACTCCACCGGATCTTAATAATCATGAAACTTGTATCGTTGCACATGGCGAACACGAGGAGCTCGTTTTCTCGATACCCTGGCAAACGTCGTTACTCCAAAATTATGCATTTTGTCAAAATATCGCGTCTCCTTCGCGAAAACTCTTTCCCATCAAGAAGAACAATTTTTTACCAACAAATCGAGCAATTTCGAAATTTTTATCGTCACTGTTTATTGCCTACTTTCTCAGCTCCAGTCGCGATGCTTCTCTCGAGACCATCGAGTACTTGACCAACCACCGGCGCAAACGTTCATTTTATCGTCATAGAAAGTTACAGATTAATAAACACGACGTTTTTGCTTCAGTGACCAACTAAACGATTTGGACAAATTTTATAAACGAGCTATTGTTGCATTCAAAATAAAAATTAACAATTTGCAGCGTTTTTTGTATTTTCGTTGTAATTATACAATCTCGATAACTTTCCTAGAAAGTTAAGAGGAAGTACAGACTTGAACACAGTATTTAACAAAATTTGCAGAAATTTAAGCGGTTGGACGATTTTTCGATAAACTTTTCGTAAAATTCGAAAAATTATTAAATTTGAACCGTTCGATCGATATTTTCTAAATTCTGTACCAACTCTCATATTATGATACTCTGTTTATAAAAAAAACATTAGTAATGAATCTTAAAATTTGCGCAAGTTAAAACGTCGACAGGCTTTTTTTGAAAATTTCAAAATTCCGTAAAATTCGTATTTTTCTAGCAATTCCAACAAAATTCTCAGAGAATTAAGAGTTTGTATAGATCAACATCTGTGCAAAACGGGAGCCCTGTAGCTCCAACCGTTCTCGAGTTATAAAAGTTTGAATTTTACAGTCCCAGAACACACACAAATCCGGAGATTTTTTCTAGAAACGATTTTTCCACGTTTTGTGAAATTTTTAGCGCCCATTGACATTGAAAAGTGGTAAAAAAAAATTCACCGTCACATAGCTTCCTCCCCGAGGAAGCAAAAAAATGAATGACTTTAAATATTTTCCAATATAATGACGAGAAAACTTCATTACCGAACGAAAATACTTTCATTTTTCTTGAAAATCTTCAGCACTATTTGGAACGCCGGAAGAAACTGCATAAATAACGAGCAGTGGAAAATATTTTGTGAATTATACTCGACGAGCTCGAAATTTAAGTGTTTTTTTTGTTTTTACAGTGCTGAACGTTGCCGGTGGAAAAGCCCCGATGCAATCGAGCAGTGCAGAGGGCGGAATACCTCAACGTGCAGTGGACGGTAGCAGCGGTCAGATTTACACTTCTCAAACGTGTACGTTGACGAGGAAAGAGTTGAGACCGTGGTGGTACGTAAATCTGTTGGAGCCTTACATGGTGCAATTGGTTCGTCTTGATTTTGGAAAACCGTGCTGTGGTGAGTAGACTTTTTTGCAAAAAAATGACGAAAAAAAATGATCGAAAAAAATGGGCGACGAAAAAACGTGAAATTTCGAAAAAAAATCAGTTTCATTTTTTTCAGGAATGTGAACAGAATAAATGTCCAATCCTTTGATTTTTTGTAGTCGCGTCATGAAAATAATTCTCGTCCCAGGTGTGACGAAGAAAAAAAGAAATAAATGTCGCGACGAAAAGCAACTGCGAGTTCGTAGACGATTATCTTTGTCACCGTTGTCCATAAATGTTCGTAACGATCGAGACTTTGAGGGGGCGGGGATGTCGTGAGGATCGGTAATTCCGGGAATGAAATTTTCGAATGCTCGAGCTGGTAAGAAACTCGGTCGATTGGGATTCGAGTGGATGAATAGTAACGATCGCGACGTCGTGATGATTGACGAGAGAGCTTGGACAATCTCCTTAAGCGTCGCACTGGCGTGGACAGTTTTTCCGCAATCAGAGCGAATCGATACCGACAAATCGTCGTTTTCACGTTCCTTGGACACGAAGAAAAAGCATTACGAGAGCAAAGGGAAAAAAAAACTAGAGTCAAGAAAAAAAAAGCATAAAATCAGGGAAAAAAAATGAAAATAATAATTCTCACGAGTGGCGCAGAAACGAGGCATGAAATATCGCAATAAAAAGTGCAGCGAACCTGCCGATTTTCCTTGTCTCGTGCAGCTCAATTCTTCACCATCTCCTGGAGAAATTCTTCACTCAAATGTGCGATGCCAGAGAAACAGCGAAAGTTTTCACCACTTTCGATTGTTATAATAAATCGAGCGACTGTTGTTTGCCTCACTAATAAATTCCTCGCTCGAGGCAGACAAGAATTCATTTTTTTTTTTTGCACTTTCCTGGGGGCTCTTCACGAAACCGGAAACGAAATTCCGCCACGAGAAGAGCATCTCGCCGCAGTTTCGACGTTTAATTAGACGCGTCGTTACAGCCATTATCTTTCTTGCTCGATCCAATCTCCTCGCAATTCTTCACTCGCGTGTTGCTCACCATTTTTCCATTTTTTTGCTTCACCCCGTGCTATCGAATCGCTCCATCATTTCCGCCTCAATCTTATCGTCACAATTACAAACTAGAGTTTCTCGTAATCAAGCAATCCTAATAATTCGTTCCGCGTTCATTCGTTCCAGGATTTTGAGTCCCGAGTCACAAATGAAAAGAAAATTCGAAAAATTTCGCACGTTTTTGTATGAAGTATTTACGAGAGATCGTGAAAAAATTTCTCGACCATTGGGAAACTCGTTATTGAACAATTAACATTAATTCATTAAATTTGGTCAAATTTTTCAAAATCCACAATATACCGAAAGCACCGGAAACAAAACAGAATTTTTTTTGTATTTGTTTGAAAAATTGTTTTCAACAAAATGTGAATTTTTAAATTAACGAGCTTCGTAATCGTTGTGAAATTTTTACACGACCTCTTGGACACTTTGTACAAAAACATACGAAATATTCAGAATTTTCTCATCATTTTTTACTTCGATCCTTAAAGTTTCTAAAGTTGTGGAAATAAAATTCTCAAAGTTTGGAATGTTTTTACGAGAAGGACTCAGGAGATCGTGTAAAAATTTCACGACGATCGAGGAGCTGCTTATTGAACAATTAACATCAACAAGATTCCTGTGTACTCAGAATCCCTCGAATTGGCAGGAAAACTCGTATTTTTGCAATTCGAAAGAATTAAATGACGAGCTGCGTTTCCTATGCATTTACTTTTATTTTTCATCAAGGAATTCACAACGAATTGTTGCTCAAACGAGACCGAATGGCAAAATGTGAAAAATACAGAGTTGAAAATGTTTTTTTTTTCTAATTCAATGCATCACGTGAATGTAGAAAAATGCTGTCTCCCTAATAGCCTGCCTTGAGCTGGTCACAGCTGAAATGCTTACTGGGTCAGCTGAGCGTCCACCGAGATGATTGTACAGAAAAAAAAGAGAAAAATGGGCATATCTTTCGTGTTTCTCATGGGGAGTGTGCGATACATATTTAAGCCACAAGTGAAAGCTCACTCGAATCTCTGTGGCATGTTTACTATACGTGACGCACGCTCGAGCGATATTCTCGTCCCCTGGATTGTAAAGAGGTCTCTGATTCGTTCTCGTATCGTTTTGCCATTCAAACTCACGTGTGTGTGTTAGCAAAACCGTTATTTGCCACTAAATCGATCGGAGAAAGCTGCGGCGAGAGAATAAAATGCTGAAACAAATAGCAGCGAGAAAAAAGTTGAGATTTTCCTCGAAATTACTTGACGAAGTTGCACTCGTTGTTTCCTCGAACCGGATGCACCGGACGACTCTTGCCATTTGTTGCTAAATTACGATTTTTCTCTTGCACTCAATAGCTCCGAGACTTGGTCGATTTATTTCTAGATTCTCTTGTAGGATTCTTTTGTATGTCTCACATACATAATAATTTTTCATTTGAAATCGGGCCAAAAATGTCAAAATTTGACAAAAATGTCAAAATTTGACAAAAAATGTCAAAATTCGACCAAAAATTTCTAAATTTGACAAAAAATTTCAAAATTTGACGAGAAATGTCAAAATTTGATAAAAAATTTCAAAATTTGACGAGAAATGTCAAAATTTGATAAAAAATTACAAAATTTGACAGAAAATGTCAAAATTTGACAAAAAATTCCAAAATTCAACAAAAAATGTCAACATTCGACAAAAAATGTCAAAAATTGACGAAAAATTTCAAAATTTGACAAATAACTTCGAAATTTGACAAACAATTTCAAAAATTGACGGAAAATCTCAAAATTTGACGAAAAATTTCAAAATTTGACAAAAAACGTCAAAATTTGACAAAAAACGTCAAAATTTGACAAAAAATTTCAAAATTTGAAGAAAAAAAGTCAAAATTTGACAAAAAATGTCAAAATTTTTCCAAAAATGTCAAAATTTCCGCATATGAATAAAAAATCTATGTCTTTGCTAAAATTACTCAGAGGGACGATATGGCAGCAGGGAACAATGGTATAGCATAGTGATTTTTGATATAAAATTCTTTCCGTGTCTTCGTGACGCATAAACATTTTGTTTTTCTTGGTTTTGTTCCAGGGGAAGGGTTACCCGGAACCATAATCGTTAGGGTTGGCAACAATCGTCCGGATCTCGGTACAAATCCAATTTGTAATCGTTACACGGGACCGCTCGAAGAAGGTCAGCCTCTTTTTCTTCCCTGCAATCCACCGATGCCTGGCGCTTTTGTGTCTGTTCATCTCGAAGCTTCGAGCCCAACCTCGACGCCGGTTCAGCTCTCACTTTGCGAGGCATTCGTCTACACCGATCAGGCACTTCCCATCGAGAGATGCCCCCAATTCCGAGATCAACCACCCGGCTCAACCGCCACCTACAACGGCAAATGCTACATTTTTTACAATCGACAGCCTCTCGCTTTTCGCGAGGCTCTGGCATTCTGTCGCGCCCGAGGCGGCACTCTCGTCGACGAGAGCAATCCCGCGCTCCAGGGTTTCATATCCTGGGAACTCTGGCGAAGACACAGGTTCGTTTTTTTTTTATTTTCACTCGCTACGAATGATTCCTCAACACACTGGGTCACCGAGACCCAGAATATTTTCGACAAACATCGTTTTTCTTTTTTTTTATTTAAAATTTCGTCCATTTGGGATTTTGTTATCGTTAAAATGGCTCGGTCGTTGTTTTGAAACAGAAGCGACACCTCGAGCCAATATTGGATGGGAGCGGTGAGGGACCCGAAGGACAAAGCCGTGTGGAAATGGACAGGCAGCGGTGATCAAGTGTCTGTTTCATTTTGGAGTCTTCCCCAAGGAACGGAAGAAGATTGCGCGAGATACGATGGAAGTCGTGGTTGGCTCTGGTCGGATACATCGTGTTCAGCGAGGCTCAACTACATCTGCCAACATCGTAAGTTCGAGTCAAGCTATTCTCCGATTTTTAACGTTTAACGATTTTTCTCCCTTCGTTCTCTCGTTTTTTTTTTTTTCAAAAATCGTTTTACCACATTTTTTACTATTTGTTTTACTCCAAACAAAATTGCTCCAGGCTCACGCCATTCTGCATCAAAAAACGAAAAGAATGAGCCCAATTTGAACTCTTTTCGTTAAATTTTACCGGAGATATGAATTTTTCAAATTTGGGGTCAATTGTGACCCCAGATTATCAGAATGGGTAAAAAAAAAATAAGTTTACCGTTCCAGGGTTAATATTAAAACCCATTTACAAAAACTGAGTGATTTCTGGTCAAACGACACGAAACCTTGCACAAGAATCTGAGTAATTTCTCAATTATAATTTTCCATGTGGGAATAAGCTTGAATGGCAAAAATTTTATTTTTCATAAAAAAAAGAAACAATTTTTATTTCTACAAATTCGAAATTTTATCGCGTTTTCCTGAATTTTCAAATTCAGGAAAATCATTTTCAACAAGAAAATTCAAGAGCATTCTCGTGTTTTTTTTTGGAACATAATTTCTTGGTTCAAATTATTTTCGCCAATCGAAATTAAATTCACGCATCGTACGTTCAACCGCGAAATCAACCGTTTCTCAATTATAATAAATGTTGAATATTCGGAGACTCCTTATCAATTTTCATTGTCACGAAATCTCCAAATTTATTTTTCCCTTCGTGTGTGATTTTATACACAAAATATCTGCAACTATTTTGTACATGAATTTTCAAATATTGCTTACAATTTAAAAGTTTTCCAATGTCGTGTTTTGTGCGAAAGAAAAAGAGCGACAAAAAGTCTTGAAATTTGCGTTACGAATGCTCGAAATGATTGTTTAGAGCCACGAGCCTGTGGCCGACCCGAGCAACCGCCAAATTCAACAATGAGCGTTGTTAATCGATCGGAGGAAAAGAATACAGAAGGAAATTACGAAGTGGGCGCGTTGGTCGAGTACAGTTGCAATGCAGGAAGTTTGCTGATCGGACCGTCGACGAGAACTTGTCTCGATACCGGTTTTTACAACGAATTTCCACCGGTTTGCAAAAGTATCGAGTGCGGATATCCAGCGAATATCAAGCACGGAGAGTACACGCTCATTAATAACACGGTCAGTTATCTGAGTCAAGTTCTCTACTCGTGCGAGGATGGATACGAAATGACCGGACGTGCTCGACTTACTTGCGACATTGACGAGCGCTGGAACGGTCCTCCGCCTCGTTGCGAACCCATCCGCTGCGATTCTCCGCCACTGGTCGCTCACAGCGACATCGAAATCGACGAAATCGACGAGCAAGATAAATCTCAAGTCAAAAACTCTAATCGTAGCCTTTTCGTTGGGAGCATCGTCACTTACACTTGCGATCGTGGTTATCGCATCTCTGGACATCGCCAACTTCTCTGCTTGCCCACTGGAGTCTACGACCATCCGCCTCCTGCCTGTTCCGGTGAGTTTTTCTCTGGCTATTTTCTCCAACGACCTGACGCTCTCATTTCCGCCGCAAAATTGCGATTCCGGAATAAACAACGAAGGTGCAGCGTTTTTTTTAATTTGCAAGTGAATTAATATAATTTCGACAACTTTTTTAGAAAGTTGAGAAAAAGTACAGACTTGTGGACAGTATTTAACAAAATTTGCAGAAATTTAAGCAGTTGGACGATTTTTCGAAAAACTTTTCGTAAAATTCGAAAAATCATAAAATTTAAACCGTTTGATCGATATTTTCCAAATTCTGTACCAACCTTCATATTATAATACTCTGTTTATAAAAAAAACATTAGTAATGAATCTTAAAATTTGCGCAAGTTAAAACGTCGACAGACTTTTTTTGAAAATTTCAAAATTCCGTAAAATTCGTATTTTTCTAGCAATTGCAACAAAATTCTCAGAGAATCAAGAGTTTGTATAGATCAACGTCTGTGCGAAACGGGAGCCCTGTAGCTCGAACCGTTCTCGAGTTATAAAAGTTTGAATTTTACAATGCCAGAACATACACAAATCCGGAGATTTTTTCTAGAAACGATTTTTCCATGTTTCGTGACATTTTAAACGCCCATTCAGTCAGTTTATCAACTTTTACGAGAATCTAGAAAAATCTGGACCAAAGTTCACAAAAATGTTACGAAAAGCTCGTTTTGTCGTGTTGAAAAATGTTTCTGGGCGATAATTAGCTGCGCACCATTCACTGGGGAAACGTTTTTTACTTTCTCTTCTTATTTCGAACGACGATATCGTATTCGCAGAAGAAGTACGTACGACAGTGTCGTTGCCACCGAGAGCGACGTCGCGACCAGCAGTAACTCGAGGAAGGCCATTCCTGCCAACGAGAGTGCGAACAACGTCGACGACGCCGACTCCCATAGTGACGAGATCGACGACGATCCAGCAAGAGGAAAGCACCTCGAGTCCTCCGCGAAAAACAGCAGCTCCCGGTGGAGTCGAACTTCCGGCAGTTGTGAGGGAAACGATTGGGAAAAGACCAACGATCGGACTCGGGAAAACAGCTCCGCCGACGACGACTTACCAGGCCGAAGGGATCAACGATCATCCTCAGGACAATGAGATCGCAGGCAGCGGAGTGGACAACGCTCAGGCTAAAATTGGTACCGGAGTCGCTGAGCCTTCGGGACCTTTCAGAGTCGATCGTTCCGATGCACCGACGCATCAAGCGAAACTCAATCTAGGCGCTGTTATCGGTCTCGGAGTTTTCGGAGGTTTCGTCTTTCTCGCTGCGATCATCACGACCGTAACGATCCTCATTCGCAGGTGAATTTTTCCCCAATTTCCATATTTTCATCAAATTTCGTCCGATTCCCTTTTTTTCGTTGTTTGCCTTTTTGTTTCTTTCATTTTCATGGTTTTTATGGTCCAGAAAGGGTTTTTTTTTGAATGTTTTTGTTTACGTGTTTCCGAGCTGTGCATAGGCCTGTAGCGTTGTAAATACCTGCGTGTCGTTTCTATGCTCCACCTTCTGTCTCCTCAGACTTTCCGCATCTTTCGTAAATCACTTGGTCGTTGGCCCGATTTGTATATTTTCGCGGCTCAAATCTCGTTCGGAGACTCTCAGAACGATACGCAATGAGTACACGATTCGACGAGGTCAAATTTTAACGAAAATGGAGAAACAATTTGTTGGACGTTGATCGCTCGAAAAGTATCGAATCGTGTACAATTGCTATTGTGTCCGAGTGTGGGTTTTTTCAACATCACCACTTTGTACTGTTTCAAGGTCGAGGGTTTCGTGTCACACGCTCCATAAGGAAAATCGTATTTTCTCGAAACTGCTGAGCTTTTTCTCAAAAGTCCAATATTCAGCTCGTTCGTTGTACGATTTTCCGTGGCCGAGCGAGAAATTTCATTTCCCTCGATCGAAATTTCCCAAAAATGGAGATTTTTATTCTTTTTTTTTCACCTGGTTCGGTAATTTTGAAAAAAAACGATAAAACGAGAAAAAAAAATTGAAAAAAAGACGCGGGATCGTTTTCGAGCCCAGGTCACCAGATCCCAAGGTCAAACGCGGAATATTCTTCTGCCTGAACTCAGATTCGAAGCCCGTGATACTCGAGCCCAACAAAACTGTTGTTTATATTTTTATCTTTTTTCTTCATCTCGCTAACTCTCGTTTGATGCAATTCGGAGTTAATAACAATCGGTAGATCGGTTGGTGGTTAGCGTAGGTTGTAAAGAAGCGGATAAAACGTAAAGAATGGTGAGAACTAACAAAGAGTCTAAATGTTGTGTATACGTTTGCGATGCGATGGTTAGCGGTAGCGGAAATGTACGAGGAAGCAGAGGTCGAAGGGGTCTGACCGGGATCGGTGGTCTCGGTGGTGGTAACGGCGGTGGCCTCGGTAGAGCCGAGCCTGGAATGCCATCTCGTTGGTACACCCTTCTTGCGCTTCCGTTTCCCGATCAACACCTTGGCCGCCGTGATCTAACGGCACGTCGCGGAAGCGATCATCCGTATTCGTTCAGTCTATCGGCGGCTCATCGCGCTGGCTACTTCTCCAATCCTTCTCTCTAACTGCTCGTCCGTCCGCCTACCGAACGCCTTTGCTACTACGCCTCGTCAGACCAACCTTCTACCACACCCTTCATACAAACACGTACCATCCAACGAGACTACGTTTTATCGTCGCCTTTGAATTTTCATCGTCGCGCCTCACCAACCCTAGTCAAGGTAATCACATCAAAATCGGAGGTCAAATTCCTCAATCATTCGACGATACCGAAGCACGTCTTTTCAACTCTGGCCAGAGCTTCTCCCCCAAACCCCAATTAATTTTTTTCTTCATTCCCCTTGATTTCGCGCGGGGAATGAAATTCAGCACGCTTCTTCGCTATTTCGTTTCCTTTTTTTCTTTCTTTCCTTCGTCACTGCGATAATCACTCGGTGGTGGATTCCTCGCTCTCCATTTCTTTTGCTTATTTCATTTTTTCTGCCTCCTGCTGCCACGGCGATGCTTATGACCCGCTCACGCCAACAACAGCGGAATTTTATTTTTTGAGACACAGTACAGGAGACACGTCGACGATCCTTGCCATTTTATTTGTTTTCTCTTCACGCAACTCGTCCTCGAGGAATCTAGGAATTTATTGTGTGTAAATATTATCATCATAGTCGAGTTACTAAATTTATTCGGTTCGTTGACAAAGAGTCAAGAGACCGGAACGTTTTTTTACAAGGGTGGGGGTTAATATTACGAATAACCAAATTGTCGAACAGCTAATAATTCGGAATTTTGGTATTCATAAAATTAAATAAAAGAAAAGTAAGAAAGTCGAAATCAAATTTTTCAAATGACTAAAAATTCGAAATACAAAATAGCGAACGTCAAAAATGGCGAACGTCAAAACGGCGAGCGCCAAAATAACGAACGCTAGAATAGAATAGAATAGAATAGAATAGAATAGAATTCGTTATTTTGGCGCTCGCCGTTTTGACGTTCGCCATTTTTGACGTTCGCTATTTTGTATTTCGAATTTTTAGTCATTTGAAAAATTTGATTTCGACTTTCTTACTTTTCTTTTATTTAATTTTATGAATACCAAAATTCCGAATTATTAGCTGTTCGACAATTTGGTTATTCGTAATATTAACCCCCACCCTTTTTACAATAATTCGTTTTTTTTTTCGTTCAAATTGATTTTGTAATTCCCTGGGAATTAATGACGATGAATCGATGTTTCGGAAACAGGAACCGTGGAAGACGAAGCAAGCATTATCGTCATCGAGCATCTCCCGATTGCAACACCGTCGCGAGTTTCGACAGCGGTTCGTCCGAGAGTCGAGGAGGTTTGAATCGTTATTATAGGCAAGCATGGGAAAATCTTCACGAAACTGCTGGCACGAAAGCGAACCATTCGCCACTCCGTCGAAAGGAAACCCTGGATGAACCTGGGTATCGTGACAATTATCGCGGCGCTAATGGAAACGAGAGAACAGAGGCAATCACCGAACTTGCCACTAACGAAACGTCCTCCTATCCGGCCAACAAACCCGCCAGTGTCAATGACAAAAAACGACATCACCATCATCATCATCATCACCATGGCAATTCTACGACACCTGATTGGAGACAATCGCAATCTCATCACAGATACTGAATTATATTCTCCAACCGAGGCTCTTTAAACTAAAATCTCAATTACCCAATTTCAATCGTAATTTGATCATTTTTATGGGGAAAAAAAAATTCCATTTAAATTTATCCAATTCACTTGCACGACTTTTAAAAAAATTCGTCATTCACCAAATTTCCAATCGAATCTCAATCATTAAAATTGTTTCATAAAAATAGAAATTCTCCATTTTTAGAATCGCAGTAAAAATTGACATTTTCGTCTACAAACCTGGCTCATTCGTGTCCGAACAAATACGACGAATCGGTCCATTCATTGGATCAAAAAAAAAATGATAAAAAAAAAAATTTCTACATTTTTATCATTAAAATTCCAAATTTAAGATTTCGACCAGTATTTCGCATTTTTGGAACGTAATAACAGGCTGAAAGGACTGTGTGTCCAGGTTTACCGACGGAAAGTGCGGAAAAAACGTTCACAGACGAATTTATTTTTCATTTTTAGAATCGTAGTAAAAATTGACATTTTCGTCTGCAAACCTGGCTCATTCGTGTCCGAACAAATCCGACGAATCGGTCCACTCATTGGATCAAAAAAAAAAANAAAAAAATGATAAAAAAAAAAATTTCTACATTTTTATGATTAAAATTCCAATTTTAAGATTTCGACCAGTATTTCGCATTTTTGGAACGTAATAACAGGCTGAAAGGACCGTGTGTCCAGGTTTACCGACGGAAAATGTGGAAAAAACGCCTACAGACGAATCCCAGTCAAATAATTGCAAAATTGAATTGAAAAACTTGCGAAAAAGTAAGAATTTCCTAATAGTTTGAAAAGATAAAATTGTGTTGTCGTGTGTGTTGTGTATGCAGATACGTGCGTACCTCGAAGTTGCTCGATAAGCGGAAAGCATTTATCAAAGACGCCCGATAATTGAGCGCGCGAGCACGTTTCTGTAAATATATAAAAATGAATCAATTATTTCGTAGCGTTAGGGTTCGGAGACTTCGAGTTCGTGGCTCATCGCAATTGCGAGTGGGACTCGCCCTGAGTCGGAGGACATGCCAAAAAACAACAACAGTTTATACATACGAATAATATATATAAACAAATATAAATAATTATTAATTAATATCTAAACTAATATTATATTTCAAAAGATACATTAATATATTTTATCTATTACGCTCCCTTGTATACGTGTGACAACCAGTATGAAAGTGTCATTTTCCAATTTGCGAATTATTTATCCTCCAAGCAGAAATGAGAATTTTTCGTTATTTCGTCACCAAAAACGTTTTTTTCCTGTTTTTTTTTCTCAATCGAATGAGAAACGAAATTCTATCGTTTCCATCATTTTATTTGGCGAGGCTTGATGTTTTAAAAAATATAATAAAAAGATTTTCGATCCTGATCGACAATTGACGTAAAAAAAATTGAAAATAATTCCGTACGATTCGTTTCGCGAGACAAATTCAAAGAAATCGTTGCTGTGACCAATACGCGGAGGTGAACGCTTGAAATAAAAATTTCTAATTAACGAAAATTGCTCGTTTCCGCTGCGAAGGGAAATATTGTTAGCAAATTTATTTAATGACATATAAATAAATATTGAAACTTGTATCGAGAACGTTTGGAATTCACACGACGATCTAATCGCAGTGAAATTCAATTTTATGAGCTCTTTGGCCTCACCTTGAAAAGAGAGTCGCAAAGTGTTGCTTCTTATTTTCTTATATTCGTTGGATTGTGCGGACCGAAGAGAATCGGCCGGTGCATCGACTCAAGGGCAGGCCGACGCAGCTCATTTCGTTTTTTCACAAAAAACTCGAAATATTTTAAATTTTAATTAATTAACACGAGAGCGAATGTTGATGGAAATGTTTCCATGTTTTCGTTTCTCCGTTCGACAGCGTGAATGCAGTTTTTGGGGCTCAGTGCCATTTTTGGCAACCCTCGTATTTGTACGGCTCCCTCGTTACGTTTTCTTTTCGCTTTTCGCACTCCCAGCGCGTCACGACGTTGTTGTGGGAGTGATTGAAAAACTCGCTGGTTCAGTCTTTCGAAAAAAATGTATTTCGTTGCCAAATTGATTTTGTAAAAACGAATCTATTTCGACGCGATACAAAAGCGATTTTTAACACTTGTACAGAATGAATCTGAGAGAGAGAGCTAATAAAGTTATCACATTATTTGATGAATCTCGGTGTAAACTTTAAATCAACGACCTTGAGAATTTTTTACTCCATCAGCCATTTTCCTATGAGCTCGTTTACTTTTTTACGAGCCTCGGTCAACGCTGGCAAATCGTTGGGCGACGCTGGATACATATTGGCGCAGTGAGCAGTGCCTGGAAAAAAAAATTTGCCACATAAAAAACGAGTTTGACCTTGAAATTCGATGAAAATTGAATTTTAATGAAAATTTCATGGGAAATTATTGACGAACCATTGATGAAGATCGCTGGTGCTTTGGGATTCGTCGACTGGGTGATTCCCAGGGCGTGCCACGGGTCGATCGAGCCGTGGACGTAAACCACGTTCGTTACTTCGATATCCTTCGCACCGTAGAATATATTTGTACGTTCGACAGAGTTCTCGAGCAGGTGGAGATTGTATCGTGGACCAAAGACGTCTGTGCACTGCTGGACAAAGAAATCGACGGGAAAAGTCTCGCTGAACAAATTTGGCCGAGCCGTTGACGTTTGGAAGAATCCGAACTCCGTGCACGTCTGGTACATCCATTGGCGACCTGAGCAAGAAGAAAATCGAGTGGAATTTCGAAAATTTACGTTAAAATTTCGATTTTTTGAGTTTTTTGATTTTTTTTTTAATTTTTACGAACCTCCTTCTGCCATTTCGCTCGCCCACGTTACGTTCCTCAGGTCATCAACCATTTTACTGTATTTGTAGTCGAGACACTTTTCGTTACTGGCTGCGAGCAGCAAATTGCTAATTTCGGCCAAACGGTCGACAGGCACGCCGCGTTTCTCATCCACAAGAATATCGCAGACGTCGTCGATCGTGTAAGTCTTTTTTGTCGCACCGATTCGATTGTCTTTGTTGTATTGCACTATTTCCGCAAATTCGCTGGCCAGAGTCTCGTAGAAATTTGCTATGTCGTTGGGCTTCGAGTGCGACGAGTCGATTGGATCGCAGAGGCTGGAAAAATCATTTTTTTTATCATTTCTTCTCGACAGAGTCGATTTTTTCACGCAAATTCATTTTTTATCGTTTTTACTTGAATTTCTTCGTCAGCCCCTGCTGACCTATGCGGTGACGCAACATTATGAATATCTGATGATTCGCAGCTGCTACAGCATCCACGCAAGCTTGGGAATGCCCTCGCAAAGCGTTCTCAACGACAACGTAATATTCTGCAAGCAATAAATAATTTCTCATCATTATCGGCATGAAAATCGAGAACTGATCGTTTTCGTTGACTTATTAGTCCGTGGTCACGCTTTTTAGACTTAAACGGCTTGCCACGTCGCCAGGATCGTTACCAAGGACACGTAAAAATTCAGGAAACTAGTTCGAACCTTAAAGAACGAGAATATCATGCCAAAGAATTTTTATCCAATTTTCAAAATGGCGAAAAAAAATCAGGAAGGAGTCAAAAAAAAAAATTTCTTTGCCCAAGCGACGTTGAAAAGGATCGCAACGTTCTCGGGCGCCAAAAACTGAAGTTTGGCTGTTGAAATCGTAGAGATTCGTGCACAGCAAAGTTTCTTGATCTCCGTGAAAACGACGTCGCAGCAAAAAATGAAATTTAAAGGTTTTAAGCGATAAACTGATACGAACTTACGTTGGAAATCAATTTGAGCAAGAAGTGGTCCACTGGCGGACATGGCACCATGAATGAGATGAGGATATTTCAATCGGGCCCAAGCAGCCAAGGATCCGGGATATGAACCTCCGAATGCGATCCACTTTGCAGAAGCTGGGATTTGATATTTCACTCTCGCCATTTCGATGAAATGAGCTAAATCCGCAAGTGCTTGTTCGGAGGAAAGATACACGAGATTTTTCACACTCAAGTCCCTGAAAAATTCGACATCAACATTTGTTAGTCACGTCGCTTATCAACGGAGTCGAAAATTTCTGCAATTTTCTGAATTAAAAAGAAACGATTTTTTTGCTTTTTTTCGTTTGACCGAGTTTTCGACCTGAAATTTTGTCCCAAAGAGAAAATTGCAGGAATTTTCGACCTCGTCGAAACGTTTCTGTTGAGCAGGAGGAAATCCTCGAGGCCTAGGATTATGGAATTTTGTTATTCGTACTGTGTAGGATGACTTTTTCCATAAAAACGATGTTCCACTTGGAAGCAGAGGGCCCCGTATTGCCGGGCAGATTCGAGCCATTGACCATTGGACATCCATTTGGGACTAGCCTCTCCTTCTCCCCCGATCATGAGAAACACGGGTCCATCTTTTTTCCAGTGTGTATCGTTGACGAAATAACGCTGAAAATTAATCGAAATTTTGAGGAATTACAAAACTGCAAGTTCGAGGCCAGTTCATAGTCGGGAATTTCGTTATCGGAGAATATTCTTAGAATAATTTCATATTCGAACTGTTGGAGATATTTTTTGGAAATTTCGTGGCGAATTTTATTGGCAATTGAAAAATTTAGAAACCAAACTCGTTAAGATTAGATGTTTCTCGAAAAATCTGCTTTTCAAAAGTGAAGCTCGAGAAATTCCAAACTCCAGAAAGTCCCAGAGATATTTTGTGGCATTGATTTTAATTTTCTTCAATTTTTTACTGTTTGTTCGTAAAATTTAAGCGAATTATGTTTTTTTGAATATTTTTGTGTTGGATATTTTTGCTGGACATTTTTGTTTGTCGCGGAACCTTTTTTGTGTTTACATTGAAAAAGCAAGGAGCAGGAGGCTCAGGAAATATCAAATAATTAGGAAAACGATTGAGTTTTGCTAAAATCTTTGCACAACGAAAAGAAATCTCGAAAAGTAGCTCAAGGGATCAACATAATAATCGAAAGTTATGAAATTTGCCTGGACGTGTAGATTTTTCGTTTGTGTAAAAAAAAAACGTATGAAAATTTGTCTAAATCTGCAAACTTTTGCAAATAAGTCGTCAGAGTATAATTTTCATTACCTGTTCCCAAGTTCGAGCATCCGTTGGATTGAAATGGTCGAGATTTTGTTGGAGCCATTGTTCCTGGGGCAATTGATCATCGTTGATTGAAAAGGGAACTCCGAGGCCGTGTTTGCTGCGGCCTCTGAGAAAAGTGCGCCAGGCAGAGATGGGCGAGACAACGGCGACGAGGAGTATAGTCAAAAAGACCCCAAAGTTTTTCATGGCTGAGAATAAGCTCTGCGTGGAGAGAGCGAATAATCGGGACGAATTTCGAGGCAAGACTGAAAAACGATAAATTCGTACGCGCTTACAATCTCGTGGATAAATAAGGGAGAAGAAAAAAAATAAACTGCGATAAATTGCGCAGCTTGTGCTTATTTTTTCAACTGCGAGAACGCTCGGTCATCGGCATTGTTTTCATTTATTTCGAAATAAATAACGTCTCAGCGATAAGCACGATTCGCTCGAGTCGCAAAGATTAAGAAGTAACATTCAAAAGGGCGTAGAGATCGTATAAATCCCATTGGACTTGCGCCATTTTGTTGCAGCTGCAGCGAGAAACATTGACAAGCAAAAAGTCGTATCTATGGATGCTGGACGGCCGAGTTTCACGAAGTTACGCCATTTTGATTGACAAAACGCGATGTTTTTCTGTGTAGAGGCTTTTTTTTCCAAGCAGAAAATAAATATCGATGGCGAAAACTTGTATTTGCGTGGAAAAGTGCATGGAAAGGAGAAAATGATGGAACGCGATGGTCGCAAATTGAATTTATCTGATTTTTAATCTTTCGTGTGGAGAAAGAAAATGGAATATGCAACTCTTTCGGTTCTTTGTGGATTGGCTTTGGTTTACGTATAGAAAAGCCTGTACACAAGTTCGATAAAAATGAGATTTGATGACGAATAAAATAATCATAATATTCACTACGAGACGTACCTGCTGATTCTTATCGCGAGACGCTTTATTTGTACGAGACGCTCGATTTCACGGAATTCGTGTACGCGTGTATCTTGGTGTAGATCAGTGATCAGTTTCGTCAACGAATGAGTTTCAACACACCGAATAAGAGCGACGAACAACGCCACACATTTTCAAATTAACCTAACCTCAAAAAATAACGAAGAATTATAACCTCTAATTGCGTGTAAACAGAAAGTCCTTTCAAATCTTTTAAACCATGGGTAAAAAGGACAAAAACAAGAAAAAAGTTAGTGGCAGTGTAAAAACCGCAATGAAAACAGAAAAAAAATTAAATGCGAAACAAAAGAAAGAATTGGCTGCAGTTGGCGAGGTAAAAATTCAAAAACCGGCATTCGCACGTGTTTTTTTTTGTTTTTTCCAATGTTATTATCAACTTACCGGTGTTTTTATTTATTCGTCCCAAAGTTTGAATCTTCGAACACCACCAACTTTGGAAACTCTTATTTTTACGTTAAAAACGATACGAAAAAAAAAAATACACAAACGTATTGTCAATAAAATTGAAAAGCTTCTAAAAATACGAAAATTTTCGAACAATCCTCGTCTTTTTCGTAATTTCTCAATTTCCAATTGTTTTCAGGATGACATTGAAAAAGTTATTGCCGAAATAGAGCGAGAAGAAAGACGTAGGGAACGGGTCGTCGAGGCCGTTGTCGATCCTCCGTCAAGGAGAGTCAATTTCACTCTTTGTCCGCATCCTTTCAAGGACGAGCTGATTATGTTTGGCGGAGAATTCCACGATGGTAGAAAGGTACAGGAATAGATTAAAAAAATAAATAAAATTTTCCAATAACATTCACAGCTTCGCTGAAATTTCGATTTCCTTTGAAATTCTTGATTTTTTAAAAATATTTTCAACATTTTCCTGATGCTCACGCGTCAAAAAATGCCCGAAGCACACTTTTCTTTCATTTTGCAATAAAAACTGAGGCTGCTGATAAAGACGAATAACACCCTCGCCTTTTATTTATCGCAGACGACAGTCTACGGGGATTTGTTTTTTTACAATCCAACAAAAAATAACTGGACAGTTGTGAAAGCGCCGGGACCTCCGCCCCCGAGATGCGGCCATCAGGCTGTCGTAACGGCGACGGGGAAAGGAGAGATGTGGATATTTGGAGGAGAGTTTTCGAGTCCTTCGGAATCTCAGTTTTACCATTACAAGGATTTGTGGCTTTATCGTATAGGAGAAAAGAAATGGGAGAAAGTAACGTAAGGCTCGTTGTTGCGAATTGGGGGGAAAGTTTTGTCGCTCAAAAACGTTTTTGTCGGGAGAATAAAACGATTGGAAAATCAACAGCGTTCCTGGGGGCCCTTCGCCGAGGAGCGGACACCGGATGGTTCATTCGAAAAAGAAATTGTTCATTTTTGGTGGCTTCCACGACAATCTCCGCGATTATAAATATTTCAACGATCTCTACATCTTCGATTTGTCCACCTACCAATGGAGCAATCTCAGCATCACTGGCAACATTCCTGCTCCACGATCAGGATGCATCGTTCTCCCAACCGCACAGAATACCATCCTCGTTTATGGGGGTTACAGCAAAGAGAGAATAAAGAAAGATGTTGACAAGGGCCACGTTCACACGGACATGTTTGTCTTGAGTCCTCAGAGTGAGTAAAACCCCGCGTTGGATTTTAAAGAAATTTCGAGCTCGATTTTCTACACCGAATAAAACAACTTTGACAATTTTTCTAGAAAGCTAAGAGAAAGTACAGAAATTTGCAAAAATTAAAACAGTTGGACGATTTTTCGAAAAACTTTTCGTAAAATTCGAAAAATCATAAAATTTGAACCGTTTGATCGATATTTTCCAGATTCAATACCAACCTTCATATTATGATACTCTGTTTATAAAAAAAATATTAGTAATGAATCTTGAAATTTGCAAAAATTAAAACAGTTGGACGATTTTTCGAAAAACTTTTCGTAAAATTCGAAAAATCATAAAATTTGAACCGTTTGATCGATATTTTCCAGATTCAATACCAAAAATCATAAAATTTGAACCGTTTGATCGATATTTTCCAGATTCAATACCAACCTTCATATTATGATACTCTGTTCATAAAAAAAACATTAGTAATGAATCTTAAAATTTGCAAAAATTAAAACAGTTGGACGATTTTTCGAAAAACTTTTCGTAAAATTCGAAAAATCATAAAATTTAAACCGTTTGATCGATATTTTCCAGATTCAATACCAACCTTCATATTATGATACTCTGTTTATAAAAAAAACATTAGCAATGAATCTCAAAATTTGCGCAAGTTAAAACGTCGACAGGCTTTTTTTGAAAATTTCAAAATTCCGTAAAATTCGTATTTTTCTAGCAATTCCAACAAAATTCTCAGAGAATTAAGAGTTTGTATGGATCAACGTCTGTGCAAAACGGGAGCCCTGTAGCTCGAACCGTTCTCGAGTTATAAAAGTTTGAATTTTCCAATGCCAGAACACACACACCCGGAGATTTTTTCTAGAAACGATTTTTCCAAGTTTTGTGACATTTTCCGAAAGAAACTATTTTTTTCACCATCACGACGCTTTCTCAATGAAAAAGCAAAAATTGTGCAGACCGAAATGAATTTCCGTTCCTCTAGAAAATGACGAGACCGGTTTGAAGTGGAAATGGACATTGACGAAGCAAGGCGGAGCGATAATTTCGCCACGTTGTAGCGCGTCCGCCGTGCTCGTTCACCCAGGGCTGGCCTTTATGTTCGGCGGCGTCCACGACGATATGGAGGACGAGGAACAACTCGATGGCACATTTTTCAACGAGCTCCTCGCTCTCGACTTGGAAAAGTATCAATGGCGCTGCGTCAATTTGACCGGCAAAAAAGAAGTTTCGGGTGCGCGAAGACGACGAAGAAAGGCGAAGGAAGGGGGGAGTGAGTCGGAAGGCGAGAGCGAGCCCGACGACGAGGAGAGCGAGGAATCAACTTCGAAAGTCGGCGCTGAACCAGCCGCTCTCGTCACCGACGACGATGGAATTTTCACTGTAAGTTCATAATTTTCAATTTCGATCAATAATTCCTTGCGGACACACCGAGTCCCCGATCAATTGGACAAATTTCCTCAGATGACCGTCGGTCCAGCTCCCGTGCATTCCGCAACAAACGCCAGCGAAAGTTCGTCGATAAATATTTTCACACCTTCGCCGCGAATAAACGCGGGTTTGGCGGTAAAAAACGGAGTTTTGTATTTGTACGGAGGAATGTTCGAGGACGGTGACAAGCAATACACGCTCAACGATTTTTATTCGCTAGGTAATAATCGATTTTTCCAAAAATTGCAATTCCCACGAATTTCGCGATAATCGGGCGTTTATTTTCTCAATTCTTTGCGCAGATACGAAAAAATTAGACGAATGGAAAACCTTGATGAAGGATGATCTCTCTTCGCAAGTGTGGCTCGATTCCGAGTCCTCAGGGTCCGAGGACCAAGACCAAGACTCGGAAGACGAGAGTTGCAGCGACGAGAGCGACGAAGAAATGGACGTTGAATAAATCGTTGCAATTAAATCTCAACTTACTCCTCGATTCCTCGATCATAATTCCTTCTCCTGCATGTCATAATTGTTGGGAAAACTGTACAGATTTTAGGAGAGCTTTGGATATCTTTGCAATTCGTCCTGCAAGCTTTTCACCTGCGAAATAAAAAGCAATTTTTATTTTTCGAGACCCTAAAGTTTTTCTGTGTAAATAAAAAACTCGAAATTGTGCTGGATTCTCGATTTTTTTTCTCAATAATTGCCACGAACCTTCTCTTGATCCTCGAACCTCCGTTCCTCGGATTGCGTCGCCGATTTTTTCAGCCTGACAAGATTTTCCATTTTTTTTTCAGACTGCAAACGTCTCTTCTCAATTTTCTCTCTCACCAGAGCGATCGCAGTGTCATTCGTGAGAACGAGAAAAACGTGACATTCCGAACCAACGAGACCGAACAAAATGCTATTTTTTTTCGTCTCGTAATCGCTCGAAGGAAAAACTCGAACGTTTTCCATTCTCGTTACAGATTTCATGAGATCCAAGTTTTCTGCGAAATAGTCGGGGCCTTCGGTGCAGTGGGAAACGACGTGGACTGTGAAAAGAGAAAAATTCGTTTGGCAGACAAAAAAGAAAGTAAATTCTGGCTCAAAGTTGCCCTCGGGGTCATTCTGACCCCTGGTCGCCACGGAGAGTCAAAAAAAAGCGAAAAAGTGTCGATTTCCAGCAAGAGACTCACTTTCGGCATCGGATTTGCTGGCGACGTGGGCAAGAGCGTTCCTAATCGTTCCCACAGCCTCGAGGACTCGCTCGAATTGCGTTTCGAGTTGCAAATCTCTGCTCGCCCCAAAATCCTCGGCGGAGGTTGGAAAAGGAGCTTCGAGCAACGATGGCAGAGACAAAAATATTTCTGGCAATTTTGCGGCGCAGCGAACGTACAAATCTTCGGACAAATAGGGCGTGATGGGGGCGAGGACTCTCAGAGAAACTTCGAGGCATTTAGCGAGACTGTAACCGTTGCTTTCCATTGCTTCTTGTCGTCCGTTTTTAAAAACTGGCTTAGTCGCTTCCTGTTTGACATTTCATCAAAGAAAATTGTATTTTTCGGGTGAAAAATTTTCACCGAGTTTCGTAAAATCGCTAGAAACTCCGTTTCGCATTCGTACCAAAAAATAATCGCAGAATTCGTAGTAAAAAAATTGTTTTATCGCCAATACTGCTTTGTAGAAATTGCGCTCGTCAAACGCGTCGTTCACTGCGTCGACCATGCGAATTAGGCGGCTGAGTATCCACCGATCGATGTTGCTTAATTGTTCAGGTTTTTTTATCGGTTTTCCATGCTCCTCGGCGATTCTCAGTACGAACCTTGTCGCTTGCCAGATTTTGTTGCAAAAATGTCTGTTTGTGCGACACTCGATCACGTCGAAACTTATTCGGCTGCCTAAACGCAAAAATAATAAAAAAATTAATCCTCAACAAGAAAAATCGTGAAAATCGTGGAAAACGCAAAAAATGAGAAACAAACTTTTAATATTCCGCGAGCAAAACGTCATACGCAGTGCGTCCGTGCCACATCCCGGTATCCCGTTGGGAAACATTTTCTTATTAACCGACAATGTTCTCTTGAGTTCTTCTTTGTTGAAAATTCCATTTTCTAAACTTTTTTGAGCCTCGGCATCAAGTTCCTCGAGACTAATCCCGTTTATCACGTGTTCCGGCGCGATAACGTTGCCTCGGCTCTTGGACATTTTCTTGCCGTGAGCATCGCACAAAACTCCGTGGAACAAGATTTCCTGCGGTGGCAAAAAATGGAAAAAACATTGATTCGAATTTCCAAAACGAATTTTTACAAAAAATTGCATTTCCGAAGGTCGAGCTTGTTTTTACCTTGAATGGCAAAGTCCCTGTGAGTTCTGTTCCCAACATTACCATCCTGGCGACCCATAGGAAAATTATATCGTGTCCTGTCTCCATGAGACTGAGAGGATAAAATTTCTCGAATTTCTAACAAAAAAAAAATGAAAATGTCAGAACGATTTGTTGAAAAAAAATAAAAAAATAAGAAATCGAGCTCGACGAGCTTTTTCAATGTATGATTGTAAATTAACTGGATCAGGCCAACCCATAGCGGTCAAAGGAAGCAGTGCGGATGAGAACCACGTGTCCAGCACGTCCGGATCTTGTTGAATTTTGAAATCAATTTCCTGCTCGTTTCCCTTTTTCTTTATAAACCCTCGAGCTTCTTGTTCGCAACGAGCAATCACCCAATCGCTGTTTCCGCTCCGATAAGCCGGGATTCTGTGACCCCACCAAATCTGACGAGATACGCACCAATCTCTAAAATATCGAAAATCTCAACTTGCGTAGCGATGAATTTTTAAAAATTTAGTCAAAATCCCGAACCGTTTGGACCGCAGACCAAAAGTCGTCCAAATTTTTTTCTTTTTCTCAATTTTACCATTTCCATTTTTAACCCTTCATAGTCACATGCGTTTAATTTCATCCCAGCCACTTTTGTCCCACGATTCGTAACGAAAATTTCGAGAAAATGGGAAAATTCAGTTTTGGGGCCCGAGGAAGCGGAGCCTGGGGTATTCTTTTTGGAAATCTCGCAAATTAAACTTCCCCCACCCGAAAGCATGCTATTCCGGACTTATGAAACGATTTTTCATTTTTTAAAATTGAAAATTAAAATTTCTGCATCATTTTTTGAAAAAAAATCGTAATTTTTGCAGAAATTTTTTTTTTACACACTTTTTCATCGCACGAATAAAATAAAATCATCCTGCTCGTTGCTCGAGGCTCGAAAATACTTTGTAGTATTTTTATTTTATTTTTTTTAACGATTTTTCAACTTTTTATCGAATTCCAAAGTGAGTGGCGTTGATTACAAGCCCAACGATTATTACGTCACAGTCTGGAGGTCCGATGATTGAGATTTAATAATTTTCGCGAGTGATTAAAATCGCTGGAAAAAAATCCAATGCGTTTTAAGCTGCAGGCCTGGTTCGGCGTGTTTACCGAATTAATTATAAAGCGAAACTCACCGATTTCTTTCGAGCCACTCGCACCAGACTTCTGCCCATTCCGGTGGGTTTATTTTCAAGGAACCGTTTCTAACCGCTTCCACAGCTTGCTGTGCCATTTCTTGAGTTCTCAAGAACCATTGTTCTCTTATGAGATACTCGACAATGTCGCCGGAACGAGAACACACGGGAACGAGCATTTCATGGTTTTCTAAACTTTTTAACAATCCTCGCTTCGCCAATTCATCCAAAATGTTTTCTCGAGCTGCAAATCTCGCGAGACCCTGAACGAAGTTCAAAGATTCGATGTAAAACGTTGGAACTCGAGTCCAAACACCGAGGATTCGAAATTTCATCGATAAATTATGAGAAAGTGTTTTTTTTTTACCTCGAAACGTCCTGCGTTGCTGGTCATCGTTCCATCGTTGCCAATCACATCGATTATTGGTAAATTGTGTCGTTCCGCAATCTCGAGATCAGCGTGATGATGAGCGGGTGTAATTTTCACTACTCCGGTCCCAAAGTCTCGTCGTATCGAAGCTTCGCCAATAATTGGGATGAAAGTTTCTCGGATCGGATGCCAGACCTGCTGGCCTATGAAACGAGAATATCGCGGGTCTTCGGGGTGAACTGCGATCGCAACGTCCCCGGGCATTGTTTCTACTCGCGTTGTTGCTATTTCCACGTATTCTTCTGTCGAAAGAAAAAGCCTTGAAAATTCAACGCGATATTTAAAGTCAATTTTTAATTTCAATGAATTTTAACTGAAATTAAAGTTTTAGTTAAATTTAAATTTAAATAAATTTAAATAAATAAATTTAAATTTGAATAAATTTAAATAAATAAATTTAAATTTCAATTTAAATAAATAAATTGAAATATAAATTTAAATAGATAAATTTCAATTTCAATT
>JBAJMU010000010.1:1065167-1091991 GCA_037952995.1 Hyposoter didymator | reverse complement strand
TAAATTTAAATAAATAAATTTAAATATCAATTTAAATAAATAAATTCAGATTTAAATTTAAATAAATAAATTTAAATTTAAATAAATTTTTGTTATTATTATTATTTCGTTTATTTATTATTTTTTTAAATTTGATAAATACTTGAATTTAATTCATAAAATAAAAATTTTGAATTCAATTTAATAATTAAAAAAAAATTAATTCTCTTATGGCAGATTATGAATTTTTCGAAATGCAACAGATTCGTAGCAGGAATCAGAAATTTTCCAATAAGGGAGAAAGAGACTCGTTCGTTTTACTTGAATCTTGTAGCTGGAGAGCGACTTTTGCTATCTGCCCAAAAGGCACTTTTTTCCTATAACCAGGAACGACGAAATCGGTTTTTTGAGTCACACTGACGTGTTCGATTTCAATGTCGGAAATGGCACTGCGCAGGCTAGGCGACCAATTGATCAGAGCTTTGTTTCTGTACAATAGACCTCGCTGACTCAGCAGTAAAAAAGCTTCGGTTACCGCTTCGCAATGTTCCTATCGGTTCGGCCGAAAAATCGTTCAATTTAAAAAAAATAAATAAAAATCGTAAAAATTGGGTTAAAATCATGAATTGGGGAAGAACGAGATATGCACCTTGCTCATCGTGAAGAATTCTCGACTCCAATCCAAACTGGAGCCCAGATCTCGCAGTTGATTTTTAATCGTTTTGCTTTTCTCCGTTTTCCATTTTTCGATGCAGGAAAGAAATTCCTCTTTGCCGAGTTCGTATCTATCGATCCCTTTCGTCTTTGCTAAATTTTTCTCGACTATTGCTTGAGTCGCTATCCCCGCGTGGTCCAAGCCCGGCACCCAAATCACAGATTCTCCTTTCATTCTGTGCCTGCGCCCAGGAAACATGATTTTTTGGCGTTAATCGTTTTTAGATTTATTCACGAAATTTCGAAAATACTGCGATTTTTGAAAGAAAGTTCCTGGGGTCGAGGAGACCCAGTGCGTAATCGGAGGAGCAAAAGAATTTTCATGTGCAGGGAATTTAGGGACGGGAAATAAATTTTTTGTACCATCGCGCGAGGACGTCCTGAATGGTGCACGTCAAGGCATGTCCCAAATGGAGAGTCCCCGTAACATTTGGCGGTGGCAAAATCATTTTGAAATGTTCTTTTTCGTTGTTTTTGGGTGAAAAGTATTTTCTCTCTTCCCAGACACTGTCCCAATATTTAGAGTCTTGCCAAGTGTACGAATCAGCCATTTCTGATTAGAGAGACACGAATTATTGTCTGGCGAATGAAATGGAATTTTATGGGCTTGATAATGGTTTTTTAGAAAATGGATTATTTGAAAAATACCGGCAGAAAGTTGGATCTTGGATCGGCAAGTTCTGTGCAAATGAATTCCACGTTTCAAATAATTGAGACGAATCGAAGTCATTTTTGAATATGTTGTAGAAATAAATAGTTGTTTTTTGGTCAATAATACACGTCGGTGGAGAAACATTTTTGTTTCTTGGCACCACGAAATTTGAATGTTTATTTTTTGCGATTTTAGGTTAGGATTCGAAATACTGAGAAAGAAACAGGCACCTCCGTGAAGTTGTCACTAGAGGATCGAAAATAGTACCAAATTCTGTTTGCTCGGTCGGTAAAAATCTCCCTACACGTTTAAACAATGAAATCATGAGTAAAATCGTGAAATCGAATTCCTACGCGCAAGGTGATTGCACTTTGCACCTGTGAATACGTGAGGCGATTTTGACAATAGTTTTCGAGACGTTTGCAGTGAATCGGACTTTGTGCTTCATGCATTTTCAACTCGGTCGGTATAGCAGGATGCCGGGTGCGCGTTTCGTACTTGGCGGTTCTCCGCGATGCCCCTTTTGCGCAACTTGCGAATGCGACGACACGCAAACGCGCGCCGATAATATAAATATATACAGATATATATAAAGTATCGGCCGTTTTTTTTCTTTCCTGCTATCGAAGAAACGGTTCTCTCGGGTTTCAGTCGTTCAGTGCCGGTCAAAGTGTCATCTGACCGGGATAAACCGAATGAAACTAAACATGGATGTTCAACAACAGATTGTCGAATTGCGAGAAAATTTTTTCAAGAAACTCGAAGACGAAAATATTCCCGATGACCGTGAGTACCTCAATTCATTTTTCTTTTTTCCTAACCTTCGCGATCTGTCAATTCCACACGTTCAAAAATCTCTCAATACTTTAGCATCAATTTTTTTTATTTCGATCTTATCGCAGCTTCTCTCGCGGAAGATTCTCATCTTTTCATTTGGCTGGGTTCAAAGGTCTACGATTGCATGTTCATTGAATATTTAAACGATCAATTGTCCTTCATAACTCCTGCTGTATATAAATTCCTGTCTCTTCCACGTTACGTTATTTAGCTATATCTCGATCACCTTCATCGTGATCGCTCTCAGCTTCAATTTCATTCGCGTCTCGAACGACAATCATTACGATCATTATCCACATTGTCATACGAAAAAAAGCCATTTTTTCTGTGTTTTCGACGTCGCGAAATGTTTTTTTTTCCAACTATTACCAAATTTTATATTCGCTGTTATTTTCATTCGCGAATAATAATGCTAATTTTTGTTCCATGACGAATTGCACGAAATTGAAAAAAAAAAAATATTCCCTATTTTTTCGAACTTTTTGCTTTCGAAAACGTTTCAAAATTTTCAATTCCGATTGTTTATTCCAAAAATCAACGTTTAAATTAACAATTCGTCGTTCACGGGGAAGCAAAAAATACTTTTGGACTTTTTTTTTTAAAATGAAATTTTGAATCATTTTCATCGATTTCTAATGAAAATTGCGATTCTGAGATCCTGTGCATTTCCTCAGAATGCGGAAAGAAAACTTTTTGCTCATAATTTTTTTTGACGCTGCTGCGAATGGAATTAAAAAAGAAAAAAATGGTTTGGTCAGGTTTCCATCCTCTGGACATAGCGAGAATAAAGGGCCAAGACGATTGGCTCAAGCGCTTTCTAGAGCACAACGAGTACAACGTTCAAGAATCTTTGAGCATGCTCTGGACCAGCTGCGAATGGAGAAAAAAAGTCGGCGCGAATGGTAAATTGAAAAAAATGAATGCGACGAGTTGAACCTCGTACGGCGATTCCTATTTCCTACTTTTTTTAGCACTAAGCAGTCTCCGCCGTTGAAGCTAGTCTCCGGAACTCAAGGTCGAGGTTTTTGCTCGTTTTTATTTCAGAAATTACAGAGGACAACGTCAAGCGAGAATATCTCGAGGACGGAGTTTTCTTTGGCTACGGAAAAGACAAGGACGGCAAAACTCTCTTCATAATCAAATCGAAACTCCATACTAAGGGAGCCAGAAACTTTGGGGAACTTGAAAAATGCATTATTTATTGGTTCGAACGATTGCAACGGTGAGATATTTTTTTTTCCCTTGAAATTTGAGTAAAAATTTATTTTCTCATGGAAAAATATTTTTCTCTGGATTTTCATTTGGAAACGTAATCGATGGCGCCAACACTGCTCGGAGCTTCGTGTTTTTATATTTGTCATTTTATACGATCGTTGTTTATCGTTATTTCGTTGCATACAATTTTTGTGTACACAGTGTTTCCAGAAGATTCGAAAATAATTGGAAGAAAATGTGGTTTTGCTTTTATTTCGGAGAGGCGACAATTTTCTTATGAATTATCATCGAAAATCGGTCGGACGTTTGAATAATTTCCGATTTATCGAAATAAAAATGGGAAATAACAATTTTCTAAAATCTCAATGAGATTCTGCACACGCAGTTGATATTTTCATCGTTTAGATAATTTTTTGCCTTCATTTCGTAAAAGCGACAATTTTCTTATTATATTTTCATCGTTTAGATAATTTTTTGCTTTCATTTCCCAAAAGCGACAATTTTCTTATGAATTATCATCGAAAAACGTTCGTACGTTTGAATAATTTCAGATTTATCGAAATAAAAATGGGAAATTACAATTTTCTAAAATCTCAATGAGATTTTGCACACGCAGTTGATATTTTCATCGTTTAGATAATTTTTTGCCTTCATTTCGTAAAAGCGACAATTTTCTTATTATATTTTTATCGTTTAGATAATTTTTTGCTTTCATTTCGTAAAAGCGACAATTTTCTTATGAATTATCATCGAAAAACGGTCGTACGTTTGAATAATTTCCGATTTATCGAATTAAAAATGGGAAATAACAATTTTCTAAAATCTCAATAAGATTTTGCACACGCAGTCGATATTTTCGTCGTTTAGATAATTTTTTGCCTTCATTTCGTAAAAGCGACAATTTTCTTATTATATTTTCATCGTTTAGATAATTTTTTGCTTTTATTTCGTAAGAGCGACAATTTTCTTATGAATTATCATCGAAAAACGGTCGTACGTTTGAATAATTTCAGATTTATCGTATTAAAAATGGGAAATTACGATTTTCTAAAATTTCAATAAGATTTTGCACAGGCAGTCGATATTTTTATTGTTTAGATAATTTCGAATGAATCGATTTCCAGAGAAGGAAACGGTGATCAAATATCCTTGTTTTTCGATATGGTGGACGCTGGATTATCGAACATGGACATGGACCTGACGAAATATCTGATCGGGCTGTTCAAGGATTACTACCCGAACTTTTTAAACTACATAATAATATTAGAAATGCCTTGGGTCTTGAACGCAGCGTTTAAGATAATAAAGTCGTGGTTGCCAGCGAAGGCGATACCGAAGATAAAATTCGTCAACAAATCTAGTCTGAAAGAGTTTGTCGATCCAGCGGACGCTCTGAAGTGTTGGGGCGGTACGAACGATTACGTTTTCGCGTTCGTTCCCGAGACGAGATCAGGAGTTGCGGTGACAAACGGTCAACCGGAGAACAAGAAAGTGCATTTCGAGGGTTCGCCGTTAACGGAGGAGGCTCCTGGTTCGTTCGGCGACCAGAACAACGAGGACAATCGTGAGTGACACTGCAGGAAAATTGCAAAATCAAACGACACGATCGTTTGACGTTTATTTTCCTTTTCAGTCTTGTCGATCACTCCGGACGTGATTTCCATGGTGAAAGTTGGATCTGAGATCGTCGGTACAATCACCTTGAAGAATTCAACAACGGACAAGCATCTGTCGTACAAAGTAACGAAGAATCAACCATGCAAATTGCGTATTTCCTCGAAACCAGCGTTTCGACTGACATTTCTGAATAACATTGCATCGCAATAATTGCAGATAAAAACAACAGCACCGGACAAATTCCGAGTACGACGAAGCACCGGAACACTTTCGCCCGGCCAATCAACCAACGTCACAGTCACTCTACAAACGGGTTACAACTTACGTACATTGTTGCAAAACAAGTTTCTGGTTATGTGTGTTCCCATGAAAGATCCTCAAATGACGACCGAACAATTGACGGAATTTTGGAAGGTACTGGACCTTGTGGTGATTGAAATGAGGAATCGAAACTGTTTTTTGTGTCGGGGACTATTATTACGTACACACTGGGTCTCCGGGACCCGAAAGTCTAAACGTGTCTTTAGATACTTTTTGGAAACTTTTTGAAAACACGATATCGCGTGGCTGATAAATATCTCGTTGCACCATCTCGGGGTCCCTCAGACCCGAGTGTGTACTTCGGAGGTCAATTTAAAAAAAATTCTGAATTTTGAAAAGTACTGAAGCTTGAGGTGGTTGAAAAAATAATTTGTAAGTTTTGGTTGCTCGAGTTACTACTGTCTCGTACACACTGGGTCTCTGAGACCCGAAAGTCTAAACGAATCTTTAGATCGTTGGCATTTTTTGAAAAAACGATATCGCGCGGCTGATAAATATCTCGTTGCACCGTCTCGGGGTCCCTCAGACCCAAGTGTGTACTTCGGGGGTCAATTCCAAAAAAAGTCTGAATTTTGAAAAGTACTGAAACTTGAGGTGGTTGAAAAAATAATTTGCAACTTTTTGTTCCTCGAGTTACTACTGTCTCGTACACACTGGGTCTCTGAGACCCAAAAGTCTAAACGTGTCTTTGGATAGTTGGAATTTTTTGAAAACACGATATCGCGTGGCTGATAAATATCTTGTTGCACCGTCTCGGGGTCCCTCAGACCCAAGTGTGTACTTCGGGGGTCAATTTAAAAAAAATTCTGAATTTCGAAAATTACTGAAACTTGAGGTGGCTGAAAAAATAATTTGTAACTTTTGGTTATTCGAGTTACTACTGTCTCGTACACACTGGGTCTCTGAGACCCGAGTGTGTACTTCGAGCGTCAGTTTTCAACGAATTTGGCATTTTCTATTTTTCAAAATTCGAAAATATAGCGAGACTGGGATTTGAGGAAAATTTGAATATTTCAGACCGGAGGACAAAACGCAGAGCTGCATCGGATCTGGTGTCGTGACGGAATGACAGAACCGACCTCGATTCTCTCGTCGAACGTGACCGGAAGCGAAAGATCTTTGGACACGGTTTTCACGAAAATGAGTAGATTGGAAGAGAATCAAAACAAGCTACACAAAGATTTCGTAATGATGAAAAATTTGTTGCTGTTGTCGATACTCCTGACGATTTTTGCTGCTGTTTCCGTTGTGTACATTTTGAGAACCGACGTGAGAGAACTCGCCGAGGAGCAGAGCTGCCATATTCACCGAGGATAGCACAGACCTCACTGCGGATGTTAGTCGCTGAGAAAAAACGATCCAACGAGTGCTGCACATTCGATAAACAGAAAGGAGAAAAAAAATCCAGTGAAGTTTTCATCCCATTATTATTTTTTCTCCTATTCCGTGTAAATAATTTCTTCTTTTCGAACTTTTCCCTCTTTCTCGCATTCGACCATGCGAACAGTCGTTTTTACACATTTTTCCGTTTTACTCGTTCATCCATCATTAATAAACAATCTAGAAGAGAAACAAACGTTCGACTGTTGCACCAAACAATGTTTAGAACAGATTCAAGCTACGAAAACAAACCTGCTTAAAAATATTTTTGTAAGCTTTTGTATAACTCTTTCCTGAGACTCAACTATATATTCATAACATTTATAAATATATATTATATATAATACTGTTATCCAATTCGTGACAAAACGGTGCACAACGTGCTTCGTCGATTGCACCTTTATTTCGTTATACGAAGTGCCTATTCTCTCGCATCATTTTTTTCGATAAACGAATCTAAAAGTTGAATCTCTCAATGAGACGACAACAAATTTTTGTTCGCCTGGAATCGTGAAATCGATACTTATCGTTTTTTTTTCACTGCAAATCGTCCGAGGGTCGAGATTAAGGAAAAAAACTGAGACTTCGGTCGAGGGAGTGCTAAATTTTTACGACTTGGTGCCAAGCACAGTTGGGACGTTGTCATGAAGAGTTTTTATCTCGTCGTACGTTTTATTAACTCAGAAAAATATTAAAATCGGATTCTGAACGCATCGGAAGATTTTAAAGAAATTTCGTAGTTTTTCCCGCCATTTTTCGTGGAATTTAAATCTTGGATTTTGTGCATCGTGTGCCAGACGAAACGATGCGGAAAATTTAGCACTCGTCCGACTGGCTTATTGCCGGAGAGACTCAAAAAGTCTCTTCGTCTCTCTCTCTCTGCTGTTTTTCCAATTCCCTGAGAAGCAGGAAAAACAAAATATTTCCGTAGGTACTATAGATAATATATTTGATGAATAAATTATTTATGTTTCGTTGAGATGCCCGAGCGGTCTACAGAGGAACTTGTGATCGAAAGATTGTCTTTTGGAATCGCTGAATCGTCGACCGACATTTCGCCCGAAACTCAAAAACCCCACGCGAGTCGTCGTCGTTTCTTTTTTGCATTTCGATTACTGCCGAAAAATCGAGTTTGTGGAAATTTGAGAAACTCTTGTTTCCTGGAAAGAGAATTTTCTTGTCCCGCGAATGAGCGAGAGAAATTTGCTCGCTTTTGCGGCTGGAAACGCGACGAAATGGAATAACAAACTGTTTAAAAAGACACTTCTCCTTTGTAATTGCGTTTGTGGTAATTTTTTGTTTATTTTTTTGTTATCTTCGAAAAAAGATTGTATATTGAGGTTATGGAGCATTAATAACAACAGTAATAACAATATTAACAATAAAATTAATGATTACGTCACTTTGTTTGTCGTCGAAGGCAATTTTGATGCCAGTTCGTATTTTTTTTTTTAACCCTCGTTTCCCCACATTCTAGAAATTGTTTCTAAATCGTCAAAACATCGTCGCAAACTGACGTGAAAAATTCATATTCACGTAAAATCGTTGAATTATTGATTTATTAGAAAAAAACAAAATTGCCAACACGAGGATTGGAAAGCAGCATCAATAATGACAGTAATAACAATATTAACAATAAAATTAATGATTACGTCACTTTGTTTGTCGTCGAAGGCAATTTTGATGCCAGTTCGTATTTTTCTTTGACCCTCATTTCCCCACATTCTACAAATTGTTTCTAAATTGTCAAGACATCGTTGCAAACTGACGTGAAAAAATAATATTCACGTAAAATCATTGGATCGTTGATTTATTTTGAAAAAAAAAAAAGTTGCAAATGTAGGAATCGGACGACATAACCTAGAAGAGTAAAAAGGGATTTTGTTTGACACAGAAACATTTTTCCACCGAATTTGGTGGCANACCCTCATTTCCCCACATTCTAGAAATTGTTTCTAAATCGTCGAAACATCGTTGCGAACTGACGTGAAAAATTCATATTCACGTAAAATCGTTGAATTATTGATTTATTAGAAAAAAACAAAATTGCAAACTCGAGGATTGGAAAGCAGCATTAATAACAACAGTAATAACAATATTAACAATAAAATTAATTATTACGTCACTTTGTTTATCGTCGAAGGCAATTTTGATGCCAGTTCGTATTTTTTTTTAACCCTCATTTCCCCACATTCTAGAAATTGTTTCTAAATCGTCGAAACATCGTTGCGAACTGACGTGAAAAAATAATATTCACGTGAAATCGTTGAATTATTGATTTATTAGAAAAAAACAAAATTGCAAACTCGAGGATTGGAAAGCAGCATTAATAATGACAGTAATAACGATATTAACAATAAAATTAATGATTACGTCACTTTGTTTATCGTCGAAGGCCGTTTTGGAGCCAGTTCGTATTTTTTTTTAACCCTCATTTCCCCACATTCTAGGAATTGTTTCTAAATTGTCAAAACATCGTTGCGAACTGACGTGAAAAAATAATATTCACGTAAAATCGTTGAATTATTGATTTATTAGAAAAAAACAAAATTGCAAACACGAGGATTGGAAAGCAGCATTAATAATGACAGTAATAACAATATTAACAATAAAATTAATGATTACGTCACTTTGTTTGTCGTGGAAGGCCGTTTTGGAGCCAGCTCGTATTTTTCTTTGACCCTCATTTCCCCACATTCTAGAAATTGTTTCTAAATTGTCAAGACATCGTTGCAAACTGACGTGAAAAAATAATATTCACGTAAAATCATCGAATTATTGATTTATTTTGAAAAAAAAAAAAATTGCAAATGTAGGAATCGGACGACATAACCTAGAAGAGTAAAAAGGGATTTTGTTCGACACAGAAACATTTTTCCACCGAATTTGGTGGCAGATGCAGGAAATATGTTGTGACGAATAGTGAATAGAACGAGCGAGCTGAACGAAAATGAACGGCGACATATTTAGTGCATGTTGCGTTTCCCAAAAATGTGGAGGGGACGACCAACAGCTTGACTCTCGCTTTGCTGAGAAACGTTGGAAGGAGAGGGGGCGGGTGAGGCGACTCCAGTTTCCCGCTCTTTTCGTAGGAGCGTCGTTTTTTCCCCCACCCTTGGTTATCGCGAAGCGTATGCCGTATGGACGCGTCCTCTGTGATCGGTGCGGGACGCGCGACGCATTAGCTGGCAAGCAAATTTCTTTACTACGCGAGCAAACGCGTGCATGTGTACAAATTATTTGGTCAACAATCTGCTGCGCGATTTTGACGCCGCGCGGTATATTCACGCGTAACGAGAATACATTTTCGAACGGATTAATTAAATGGAAAAACCGAATTGATCGGATTATTGGAAGAATAATCGAGAATGCTGAAAAAATAATTGCGGAGCATAGGAGAGAAATACCGCGTGGCAAAGAGCGCGATGTGTGGGACTGGGAAAACTGGTCAGGGGACGCGTGTGCGCAACATCGGATGCGCGAGCATTTGAACTTTTAGAAGCATCGGGCGCAGCCACAGCTCGATATAGAGAAAAAGACAGAGAGAGAGAGAGAGTGGAGCGGCCATTTTGAAGAAATATCGCTGCGCCTCTTACACAACGCCCTCTCGAACGAATAAACGAGGTAAGGCGCGCGCGAGAGAATTATAATATTTCGGAGCTCCCTCTTGCGTGCATGTGCAAATGTGTGAGTGACGTTTTTTTTTATATATTTATTGGTGTGTGTGTGTGCGTGTATTTAACCGACAAAAATTACGACGCGTTTGGGAGGAAAAAAAAGGAAATTGTTGGCTCTTCGCGGAGATTGAGAGATCACTTACGTAAAATATCGCGATATTAACTTGCTCCGTTGATACCGTTTCAACGGATTTCCAAAACTATTGAATTTACACCGTTTGACGAGTAGTGTGTGTGTTTTATTGTGCGGAGAGGCCGAGAACGACGAGAGAGTTTCGAGGTGAGTCCGCGTTGCGTGTTCAGAGCGCCTCTTTGGACGAGAAACGACGAGACACGACGACGACGACGACGACCGCGACGACGGCGACGTACGGTGAACGAAAAATCTGCTTTTAGGCGTCCTCCATATTGATGACAGCGCCGACAGTGATAATTTTGTGAAATTTTTGTCGTTAATGCCCCCTTGTGTCCTGAAAACGAAAGCAACCCGGTCCATTCGTGTATATTGTCGCCTTTTTTTTTATAATCCTTATTCTCCCTTTTACTCATAAACGCTAATGCAACGCTCGCCGCACTGTCGCCGACAGAATCCGCGCTTTTTATTATGCCCCAATTCCAATGAATTTGTATCTTCGAGCTGTCTCCCAACTCCTCGTATCTTTCCACCTTCTTTCTCCCTCTCGCGGTCCTCGTCCTCGAGGATCATCCTTCGCAATCATGACGCGCCTTCCAAATATCGCCTGGCCCAACCATCTCGCCTCTGCTTGCTCGAGCAATGGCGTCCTTTCAACTTTTCATGCTTTTCGCGACTCTTTCACAGTCTCAAACGTTTCCCAATACGTTTCCTCGTCCCTCTGGTCCTTCCACCAACTCCAGCTCGTTTTAGCTTCGTCACTACCGATTTCCCGACTCCTCGCAAACACTTTCAATATGCATACTCGCGATTCCACGCTCCACCACATTCCAGTTATTATTTCTATTCAATTTTAAGCTTTTATTGATTTCCAATACGAATTTCATAACTTTCGCCATTTCAATCGTTCCAAACGCTTTTTTTTCACTCCAAATAATTTTTCTTCATCACCAGCTTTCGAGAATAGCTCCCGAGCATTATTTCCTAATTTCTCCCTCGATCTTTCGTTCCTTTTTATCAAAACAACGATTTTCATGAATTTGCAGCTTTTGTTCAATCGACTCTTCCTTTTTTTTCAACCTCACCGTCCTCTCGACATGCCGTTGCTCCGCACGCTCCCCTAACTCCGTCCCAAAGCAGCCGCAAGGTTCGACGCAGGGTTTTTCAAAAGAAACCTCGAGATTTTTGCCTTGAAATCAAGGTCATGCTTTTTCCTTCTTTCCGTAGGTTCGTTTTCTCCGGCTGAGCTACGAAGCCTCTGATTTAATGATTCTATCATGTCCGCTAACGTAGCGACTATAAAACTAGAGGAGGGACAGGAATCTGTCACCGAAATACAAACTTACTTGGAAACTTTTAACAAAGAGATCGAGGGCGGTCAAGGCGAACAATTGCAACATGTGCAACGTAAGCGAAGCAAAGGAAATCTCCGTTTTCCTTGAATTTCATTTTTTACCCAAACGGCGATGCGATTCGATGAAAAACGAACGCAGAATCGTTGGTCGGTGGGTTGAAAAAATTGCGACTGGGTTTTATGGGATAATTGTTTTTCTTCACAGTCCAACAAGTCGAAGGCTTGTCCGGCGGGGAAGAAGGTGGAACCTACTTCGTGGATCAGTCCGGTCAGTATTACTACCAGGCCAGCGGCGACGATACTCCCGTCATGACACAAGTCCAGATCCAAGAAATAGACGATGGCGAAGCTCAAGAAGGCGACGTCTCCGAGGAGCAATATCACGAAATAGAAGAATTGGATGCGGTAGAAGGAGACGAAGATGTTTGTATTTTTCACCTTTCTTACGAGACTTCTTTCGCCATTTTCCAGCCCTGAAAATCAAGAAATTACCAATCGAATTAATGAGATGCGATTTTTAAAGTTGAACGAATTTTTTTTACTCCATTGCTCGATTTTTTGCAACGAAAATGTTTCTCTTATTTCTATTTTCGAGTCGAGGTGGTTGGCTACACACAAAACAATGTTGCCATATAAAAAACATAGGAAAATTCGACATTATTAGAATTTTATGAAATTTCGTATTTCTTTCGTATTAAATATGGAAATACAAATTTTTCAAGATTTTTCTTCTTCGTAGTTTTCGAGTAATTGAAACACTAGAGTTTACATGCATAAGCATTGCAATCAGATATATATAGGAGAATTCGAAATTATTAGAATTTAATGAAATTTGGTAAATATATTCTTTCGTATTGAATATGAATTTACAAATTTTTGAAGATTTTTCTTCTACACAGTTTTCGAGTAATTGAAACACTAGAGTTTACATGCATAAGCATAGGAATCAGATATTTATAGGAGAATTCGAAATTATTAGAATTTAATGAAATTTCGTGAGAATATTTTTTAGTATTAAATATGAATTTACGAATTTTTAAAGATTTTTCTTCTACATAGTTTTCGAGTAAGTGAAACACTAGAGTTTACATGCATAAGCATTGCAATCAGATATCTATAGGAGAATTCGAAATTATTAGAATTTAATGAAATTTGGTAAATATATTCTTTCGTATTAAATATGAATTTACAAATTTTTAAAGATTTTTTTTCTACACAGTTTTCGAGTAATTAAAACTCTAGAGTTTACACGCAGAAAGCATTGCAATCAGATATCTATAGGAGAATTCGAAATTATTAAAATCTAATGAAATTTGGTAAATATATTCTTTCGTATTGAATATGAATTTACAAATTTTTTAAGATTTTTTTTCTACTCAGTTTTCGAGTAATTGAAACTCTAGAGTTTACACGCATAAGCATTGCAATCAGATATCTATAGGAGAATTCGAAATTATTAGAATTTAATGAAATTTCGTATTTCTTTCGTATTAAATAGGGAAATACAAAATTTTCAAGATTTTTCCCCTACATAGTTTTCGAGTAATTGAAACACTAGAGTTTACACGCAAAAGCATTGCAATCAGATATTTATAGGAGAATTCGAAATTATTAGAATTTAATGAAATTTCGTATTTCTTTCGTATTAAATATGGAAATACAAAATTTTCAAGATTTTTTTTCTACACAGTTTTCGAGTAATTGAAACACTAGAGTTTACATGCATAAGCATAGGAATCAGATATCTATAGGAGAATTCGAAATTATTAGAATTTAATGAAATTTCGTATTTCTTTCGTATTAAATATGGAAATACAAATTTTTCAAGATTTTTCTTCTTCATAGTTTTCGAGAAATTGAAACACTAGAATTTACACGCATAATCATAGGAATCCGATATATATAGATACATCTTTTGCACATTATAAAATCCAATAATTCGACAACTATGTAGACGAAAAAAGAGAAAAAAATAGTGTCATAGTATTCGATTCCAAAGAACGTTATCACGAAATTTCGTTGGATTCTCCGCCCGCCTCTTTCGATCGGTTTTTGTTTCGCGATCTTCGCTTTTCTTTCGATGCTTCTCTTAGACTTAATGGCGGCGAGTAGTAACGATTGTTAAAGCGATAATTGTCCTCGGCACAGGCTCACAACTCGGAGAACAATCGAGTAGTTCTGAACTCTGGAGATGCTTATCAGACAGTGACGATAGTTCCGTCAGATACGAATCCCGGTGAGGTCAGTTACGTGTTGATCGTGCAACAACCGGACGGTAAGGAAGGTCGTGGCGGGGGAGACGGAGAAGGTGGGGAAGGGGAAGACGGGGAGGGTGACCAGGATCTGACGGTTTACGATTTCGAAGACAACGAGGACAACGCGACCGAGTACGAGGCCGAAGACGACAAGTCGAAAATCATCAAATTTCTGCCGAAAAAGTCGCAAACGGTGACTCAAGCTCACATGTGCAATTATTGCAATTACACGAGCCCGAAACGTTACCTGCTCTCTCGACACATGAAGTCTCACTCGGAGGAACGGCCCCACAAGTGCAGCGTTTGCGAACGAGGATTCAAAACTCTTGCATCTTTGCAAAATCACGTCAACACTCACACCGGAACGAAGCCTCATCATTGCAAATTTTGCGAAAGCGCTTTCACCACTTCCGGCGAACTCGTTAGACACGTACGCTACAGACACACTCATGAAAAACCCCACAAATGCCACGAGTGCGATTACGCCTCTGTTGAACTTTCCAAACTTAAGCGACACATCAGATGCCACACGGGCGAACGACCTTATCAGGTAAGTCGTCTCCTCCGGTTATCCTCCTCGTAGAAAACAGGAAAATCGCAAAAAACGAACAAAAACGTCAACTTGGCATTTCTTACGGGGTCAAAATGACCCAAGCGTCATTTTGGGCCCAAATTTCAATGGCAAAGTCATTTCTTCCCTCAACCCTCGGGGGATTTCCATCGATTGACAAAATCTTGTGGAAATATATTCGAAAATGGTACAAAAAACGCTGAAATCCTAATTTTTCATAATTACAGATTTTGCTCAGAGTTAAAATCGAAATTTCTAAAGAAATTTTGAAAACAAAGTTTTGGAATTCGAATTAATGCAGAAAAAAAAAATCTGTAGTACGAAATCATCGATTCGATCGCGTTGAATAAAGAAATTATTGCGATTTGCCAATTTTCTCGAAATGTCGTTGAAAAAAAATGAAAAATTGATAATAATTTTTATTTATTTCGTCGTGATGTAATGAAATAATGAATTTTACAGAAATCGATTTGAAAAGTGAACTAGAAGCAAAAAATGGTCGCCGTTTGATCGAATTTTTCCAGCAGCTCGTAGAATTTCTTGTTGTTGATTTTGTAAACCGCACGATTTCTTTTTGAATACACACAAATTTATCTCGTCCATAACAGTCTCGGTTTCTTGAATTTATGAAAACAACGTGAAACCTCAACCGAAAGAATTCTGCCGATTGACAATTTTGGGAAAATCAATGAATTCATCAAATTTTTGATTTACCATCAAAAACGTAAATTACAGTTTTTGTTATCGACTGCTGGTGATGAACCGTTTGCTATGTCATTTTCGCAGAATCATTGACTCTGAGGAATCGCTTTCGGGTCTGAATTTAAGTTGCTAATTAATGTGATCGGAATGCAGAAAAAGCGACATTTGAACAATCGATTTTTTTTCATAATTATCAAACGTGACGTTACTCATGAATTTCTACACGGACAGAATTTTGTATAAAAAATTACTATGCTAGTTCCCTGGTACCATATCGTCCCTCTGACGAATTTTAGCAAAGACAGTAATTTTCCATTCAGATTTTATCGGAAATCGCGGACATTTTGACATTTTTTGTGAAATTTTGACATTTTTTGGGAAATTTTGACATTTTTTGTGAAATTTTGACATTTCTTGTGAAATTTTGACATTTCTTGTGAAATTTTGACATTTCTTGTGAAATTTTGACATTTTTTGTCAATTTTAACATTTTTTTTCGAATTTTGAAATTTTTTAACAATTTTTTACATTTTTCGACAAATTTGGAATTTTTTTGTCGAATTTTGACATTTTTTTTACATTTTTCGACAAATTTGGAATTTTTTTGTCGAATTTTGACATTTTTCGACAAATTTTGACATTTTTTGTAAAATTTTGTCATTTTTTTTTTCAAATTTTGACATTTTTTGTGAAATTTTAATATTTTTTGTCAATTTTAACATTTTTTTTCAAATTTTGAAATTTTTTGACAATTTTTTACATTTTTCGACAAATTTGGAATTTTTTTGTCGAATTTTGACATTTTTCGACAAATTTTGACATTTTTTGTGAAATTTTGTCATTTTTCTTCAAATTTTGACATTTTTGGCCATCAATTTGAGATGAAAAATTACAATTTATTTGGTAAAATTTCTCAGAGAGACGTAATGGTGCCAGGGAACTATGGGAGAATAGTAATGTTCTCAATAAAATTCTCTCAGTGTACGATTTCGAATTTCTTTAAAATGAATTCCACTTGAAAATCGTCTCGTTTTAATCGCTAGCTGGATTATTTTCAGTGTCCGCATTGCACGTACGCGAGTCCCGACACTTTTAAGTTGAAGCGTCATTTGCGCATTCACACGGGAGAGAAGCCTTACGAGTGTGACATTTGCAACGCGCGTTTCACCCAATCTAACAGTTTGAAGGCTCACAAGCTCGTGCACAATGGTGAGTACGCGATAAAAGGAGAAATCTTGGAATTGTGAAATTTAAATCACGAATGTCAAAGTCGTATGCTTGGATTCTCTTTCAGTAGGAGACAAGCCGGTATTTCAATGTGAGCTTTGTCCCACGACCTGCGGAAGGAAAACCGACCTGAGGATCCACGTACAAAAGCTTCACACCTCCGACAAACCCCTCAAGTGCAAACGATGTGGCAAAACATTCCCAGACAGGTAAAAAAACAAAAAAAACACTTTTTGCACTGAAAAATCCAAGCGTCCGAGATGACGAGGGGTCAAAAAGACCCGGAGCGCAATTTTGATCTAGAGACAACGAGACAACGAGAAGAATTTATTTAGATTTTTTTTTTTTACACATTGCTTCCTTGCTGATTTTTTTTCGGCATTTTAAAAATTTGATAAAAATTTTTTGCCACGATATTCTCATTCCGAAAGGTTCGAACTAACGTCCTGAATTTTTATGGGTCGCTCGTAACGATCCTGGCGACGTGGCAAGCGTTTGAAGGTCCCTGAGGTCATTCATTTTTTATTTTTCTTACGAAAAATAAAAAATTTACCCTCCACCGATAATTAGCGAGATTGCCGGGAGATTTCGAACAAACTCCAAGTTTCCTATCGATTTTTTATCTTCCGAACGAAACAGGTACAGTTACAAGCTCCACAGCAAGACTCACGAAGGCGAGAAATGTTACAAATGTGATCTCTGTCCTTACGCGTCGATATCGGCTCGTCATTTGGAGAGCCACATGTTGATCCACACGGATCAAAAGCCATATCAGTGCGACCATTGTTATCAGTCCTTCCGGCAGAAACAATTGCTCAAGCGGCATTGCAATCTTTACCACAATCCGACGTACGTACCGCCACCGCCGCAGGAGAAGACTCACCAGTGTCCAGAATGCGAGAGAGCGTTTAGGCATAAAGGAAATTTGATTCGTCACATGGCGGTGCACGACCCGGAGTCTTCGTTGCAGGAGAAGCAGCAAGCCTTGAAAATGGGTCGACAGAAAAAGATCCAGATTATCGATGGCCAGAGGGTCGAGGTGATGACCGGTGAGTAAAAAAGAAAAAGCCCAAAAAAAAAAAAAACGACGATTAGCAATTTTGTGGAAATTTCTTATTGAGGAATTTTCAATTGGCGGTCCGAGGATGCTTACGATATGATGCCCACGTCATTGACTAATCTCCCCGTATTGTCTTGTGTATGACGTGCAGGTGATTTAGCTTCTAAACTTAAAGGTTACGACGACGAGGAAGAGGAAGACGAGGACGATATGATGGCCGTTGAGGGAAGCGACGGACAGCAATACGTCGTTTTGGAAGTTATTCAACTCGCTGATAATCAAGGCACCGAACAGGTAATTGTCTCTTAAATCTAAACCAAACAAATATTTTTTCCTCTGAATAAATTTGATAAAAAAAAAAAAATTCAAAAAAAATTCAAAAACTATCGATCGATGAGAATGAGCTTTTTTTTTTATCAATTTAGAAAAATAGAATTATTGTCTCCCAGCTGTTAACCTGCACGGAGCAGGATCCGCAGGAAAAATTGATTTTTTTCTCTTAATAAATTTTATATTTATAAAAAAAATAAAAAAAATGAAAAAAAATTTAAAAAATTGTTAACCGATGAGAAGGAGCTTTTCTATCAATTTAGAAAAATAGAATTATTGTCTCCCAAGTGTTTAACTGACCGAAGCAGCATCCGCAGGAAAAAATATAATTTTCTCTTAATAAATTTTAAATTTATTTTAAAAAAAATTAAAAAAAACTGTCGACCGATGAGAAGGAGCTTTTCTATAAATTTAGAAAAATAGAATCATTGTCTCCCAAGTGTTTAACTGACCGAAGCAGCATCCGCAGGAAAAAAAAAAATTTCTCTCAATAAATTTTTAATTTATTTAAAAAAAATTAAAAAAAACCATCGATCGATGAGAAGGAGCTTTTTTATCAATTTAGAAAAACGGAATAATTATCTCCCAGCTTTTAAACTGCACGGAGCAGCATCTGCAGAAAAAATTGATTTTTTGTCTATGAATATTTTGTGCAGATGGCCGTGGTAGCGAATGAGGACGGGGACCTAATGATGCAAGATCCTCTGGGCCAAGAGAGCGGGCTGGTAGTAACGGCGGTCGAGAACGGGGAGGAGGAGGAGGAGGAGGAAGAGGAGGAAATGTCGATGGAAGAATTAAAAACAGAAACGAACGGGAGACAACCAATGAAACAGGCGCGTCAAGCATCGCGAGCTGATCCGACATTACGCAAAGAAATGGAAACGTGCTTCGGCTTCGATGACGTGAGTATCAAAAAAAAAAATGAAAAAAATGAAAAATTTGCACAAAAAGCTCCGTTTGGACTTTAAAAAAAAATTCCTTTGTGGTCGCAGGACGAGGAAGACGACAACGAGGGCGCCGAAGATATACGCTTACTTCAAACTATTTCGTAATAATAATAACAATTATTTTAAAAACGTAAAAGTTGAAAATTCGAATAACTAAAACGGACAGAAAACTTGTCCTACTTAATAGTCAAATATTTTTCTCCTCGAGCAGTACGAATAAGTGGCAAATACGAAAGGAGACAAAGATTAATAACTTACAATACGCGANAAAAAAAAAAAAAAAAAAACACAAGAAAACACACAATTTTCGAGAGACTGTGGGAAAGCAGTGTACATTAGAAACATTAATAATAATTTATCATTACAAATGTAGCCTCATGTTATCGTAGCGTTCGACGAGAGAGAATTTCACCATTTTTTGTGTTACTCGTGTGTGCCTGTGACGACAGAGAACAGAGAGGAGTCGTCGAGTCGAATTTTCGTTGGAATTCAATGAAATTTTGTCGCGAGTCTCCCGCCCACGTTTTAACGATTTTTTATCGGTGTTGTCACGTCCACAGACTTTTTTTCTGCAAACTTGAGAACTCGATCACACAATTCGCCATTTTATTGATTAAATCTGCAAATTCTTTGGATCGCGATCGTTTGCGAGCTTATTATCAAGCCAGTCACTCAATTCTGCTCTCAGGAATGTCGAGAATGCTACGATCTCGATAACCAATCACGATTTTCGTTAAATCAATAAACTTGCCATTTTTTTTGTCTAAAAACTCGCGAATTCGTGGTTATTGGGAATTGTCACGTCCACAGACTTTTTTTCTGCAAACTTAATAACTCTTAATCGCACAATTGGCCATTTTATTGATCAAATCTGCAAATTCTTTGGATCGCGATCGTTTGCGAGCTTATTATCAAGCCAGTCACTCAATTCCACTCTCAGGAATGTCGAGAATGCTACGATCTCGATAACCAATCACGATTTTCGTTGAATCAATAAACTTGCCATTTTTTTTGTCTAAAAACTCTCGAATTCGTGGTTAGAATTGTCTCATCTTGAGATCGGTGTTGCGACGTCCACAGACTTTTTTACTGCAAACTTGAGAACTCTCAATCACACAATTCGCCATTTTATTCATTAAATCTGCAAATTCTTTGGATCACGATCGTTTGCGAGCTTATTATCAAGCCAGTCACTCAATTCTGCTCTCAGGAAGATCGAGAATGTTACGATCTCGATAACCAATCACGATTTTCGTTAAATCAATAAACTTGACATTTTTTTGTTGTCTAAAAACTCTCGAATTCGTGTTTATTGGGAATTGTCTCGGCTTGAGATCGATTGTGCGCGAAAATCCTCAATTTTCTCATTTTATTGACAAAAAATCAGTCGAAATCGAAAAAAAAAATGATGCTACGAAATCGAGATGCAAAGATCTCGAAAAAAACATTTGCGAGACGTGACAGACCGACGAGAAATCCTGAATCCTTATGAAACTCGATGGCCCTTTGATAGTTTCGTAGTCACTCGCGATGGCACCGAGCACAAGATTGTTTTTTTTTTTTTTTTTACAAACAAACGAAAGAAATTCGTTGGAAATATCGAAAGAGTTTGATTCTCGTGAGAGAATCTAAAGAAAAAGGAACGCGATGAAAGTTTGCAACGAAAGTTTTACTCGAAATTCGCCAAGATTTTCATTTTCTTTTAAAGTTTCGAAAAAAGTTGCGAATTTATTGAAAAAAAAAATGAAATTTACATTTTTTGTCCATTTTGCCGTTGATCTCGTGAGAACGATGCAAACTTTTGTCACGTTCCAACGAAATAGATTACGCGAGGCTTTTGAAATCAACACGAACACGCTTTTCCTCATCGTTCGGTATCCACCCAGCGATGTTTTAATCCCAACGCGTTTTCGATCCGCAATTTCACTACGAGGCGATGTGAGGCTGCCATGTAAATAAACGCTTTTCATTATTCTGTATTTCGTACGTTAGGATATAGATCTCGAGATTAAGTGAGTAGCGTAGAATTTAAGGAGGAAAAGGCAAGGGAGGGGGGGCGAGTGAAAAAAGCGAGAAACTTTGATTGCTCGCGTCGAGCTTTTCGCAGCGATTTTTTTTCATTGATTCATTGTCGCGCGAGCTGAGCAGATTCCCTAAACAAAAACTTTTCAAACCTGCAGAGCGAAAAAAATGAGAAAACTGAGAAAAATTTCGACGAGGATTGCGAGAAACTTTGTCCAACTGGAATCTTCGCTCTTGCTCGTTACTTTTTGTCCAAATCTTTCCTTTTTTTTCGTTCTTCGTCAGACGAGCACACCGCACCATCAATTTTTCAATGCAATTTAAAAAAAAAACCGAAAAATAATTCACACACACAGACACGAACACAAATGTACGCTATTGTTATTGTCGGAAAATGGAAATATAAATTATTCTCAACAACGTGTTTGGAACCCTTGATCTGCGTCGAGCGACCTCAAAATTTCTTTTTTTTCTTTTTTTTTTTTAATTCGATCGTTCAATTGTGAAAAAAATGAGGAACGAACGAAAATTTGAGTTTTTCCGTTGATGAGGCAGAGTACGAGACTAAACGTAGTGCCGAGTCGTGTTTCTTTTTTTTTATTTTCTAATTATCGAGCTCGTAGAGACGATTAACAAGAATTTATGAAAAAAAAACTTTTTCTCGCACGATTTATTTTTTGTTTTTACGAATAATCCATTTTTTTCGACTCGACTCGTTTGCACTCTCCACAAGTGATAATTCGTACTCTCTCAACAATAGCAGCGAGAGCCTCGATAATAATGGTGGCAAATAGTTATTAAAATAATAAAAAACAACAACAAGAAATATCGAAATATTGATAATCTATGTACATTTTTTTTTACATAATAATTGTACAATTGTAATTTAGTGATTGAGACTTTACTGTATGCTGTCAAATATTATGCACTTTCTTACTTTATTCCAAAGAAAAGCAGTGTAGCATTTTCTCGAAATAAACGTTTAAAAAACTCGCTCGATTCTCATTCATTCGATCGCCCCAAACAAAACGCGACGTTTTCTCATTTTTTTTACTCGATTTTTCTTCATTTTTCGTGCTCGTGCTCGAAAATTCCCACGAAACGTCGATTGCCAATTAACTCGATTTTTAAATTGCACTCACAAAAAAAATTTCCATCGAAATTGTTTTTTTCTTTTTTTCAAATCCATTTTGACGAATTTTAGAATTTTTGAAAATTCAGATTTTTCATTTCGTTGTAATTTAGTGATTGAGACTTTACTGTATGCTGTCAAATATTATGCACTTTCTTACTTTATTCCAAAGAAAAGCAGTGTAGCATTTTCTCGAAATAAACGTTTAAAAAACTCGCTCGATTTTCATTCATTCGATCGCCCCAAACAAAACGCGACATTTTCTCATTTTTTTTACTCGATTTTTCTTCATTTTTCGTGCTCGTGTTCGAAAATGTAGGAAAAAGGGACAAAATCGCGTTTTCTATTGAATATTCCCAAGAAACGTCAGTTGCCAATTAACTCGATTTTTTAATTGCACTCACAAAAAAAAAATTTACTAATTTATTATAAAAATTCATAAATTTTTAGAATTTCTAAAAATTCAGATTTTTCACGAAAAAAACGAACGTGTCTGACAAAATTGTCGGATCGAATAAAGAATTTTTTGAATATTGAGATTCTTACGACATGACAAGGTATAATTTGGATGTTACGTGACGTTTGAATTTTCGGACACTCGCGAAGCTGAATACACGAGGTCGAGAGAGACGCGTTTGCTTTCACCCTCTTGAGTTTTAAACGAAAATGAGGGGAAGAGAAAAAAGAGAGAGAGAGCGAAGGGAGAATAAAAAAAGGAGCCGCACCCATGTGGCGTTAAACTCCCTCGTTATCTACACACGTTTATAGGGTCATCCACCCCGTTTCGTACTATGTTAACAAAAAGAGCCATAAGGCAAGTTTTCTACTTCCTTCCTTTCCCCTAAGTCACGCGGCTGAATTTTCTAAAATAAATACCGCTCGGGAAAGGCCACGAGTTCAACTCTTTACGGTCCTCGAATCGACCACATCGTGTTTACTATGGGGGTGGGAAAACGAGTGATACCGAAGATTGGCTTCTAATTGATTGCTGGGCCAAAAATACGTGGCTAGCCTGGTAATGGCCTGGCAAATGGATCTGGAGACTTATCGTTGGTCAATGACCAATGACGATTGACATGCCAATTAGCAAAACAGTCTGCGAGCCCCAATTATACGTTCTGTCCACTATAAAATAACTGACGTAGACTGTCTTCCAAATTTTTCAACAGAATCCACGAAATAGAGAGACAGAGCAGCAATTACGAACCCTGGAACGATAAAAATCCTTTTTTCCATTCGTTCTCCTGCTTTTTATCGTTTTACCGAATTTTCGACTGATTTTTTGACTTTAAGTAAATTTTTCCCAGGCTCACGCGATCCTGCATTAAAAAACGAAAAGAATGAGCCCAAGGCGAAATTTTTTCGTCAAATTTTATCGGAGATACGAATTTTTCAATCGGAACAGGTAAAAAAAAAAAGAAAAAGAGTTGATAACTCTGCAAGGCTCTGGGGACGATTTTGACGACGAAAAATCATTCAAAAAATTGTGTAATTAATGAAAAAACAGAAAATGATCAGGAAAATTTGAAAAAAATTAAAAAAACCCAATTTTTCTTTGGATTTCAAGAAAAAATCAAGAATATTTGAGATTCCGGGTTCAGTGGTGGAAAATGAAAGGATGTGAGACGCGATGGTGAAAAACGAAAGGATGTAACGTAACCGGAACGAGTTTTGGTTCGGTTACCTCATTTTTTATTCATCCTACGTTTCGGGGTTCTCCGGGCAGCAGTGTACACAGTAATAACATTTCCCTGCTCTCTCTGCCTCTCTCTTTCCTCACACAGATAAAAACTCTGCATGAAGTTAAAAACGAGGAATGTTGAGTCCGGAGGAAGGGTGAGTGCGTGAAAAAGTTTCGTGGGAGCCAAGGAACAGTGTTTGCCTTAAAAAAAAGTGAGAGACGACCGGAGGGAAGGTGCAGGCAGAGAGCCTGCATTTTGCATGAATATTCATCAGGCACTTTCATGGCGTGTACCATTTTTTTTTATTTTCGCTATTTTTTCTACCCAAAGTACGAGCTTCGAATGCATTGATTATTAACAACAATGGCACGAAAATAAACAACTATCCCGAGGTAAAAATTATTTGAATAAAAAATTCTCCGAAAAATCGACAAATTTTTCGAGTGCTCGGGAAAAAACTTTCTCTCGCGAATGGAAATTGAATGAAAAATAAAAACGAAAGGAAAAGCGAGTCGGAGCAATTGTCGCCATAATTAGCACGTTTTTTTCCAAGGGGGGGAGGCCCCCTTGCCTCGTGTGTGTATTGTCAAAGGAGAAGAGAATACGAGGACAAATGTACTTGGCAAAAAGAGACAGACACGGGTTATACGACAAAAACAGAGATTGCCGAGTAAAAGAGAGAGGCCCACGCATTAGCCAAGCTGCTCTCTCGCCTCCCACGGATTTCCCTCTCCGCATCGCCTCTCGCGATATTCTTCACGTTGCAAAATACCGAGAGATCACGAACGTAATGGAAGACGAACAAACGAGTCAGAGAAAAAGGACGAGGAGCCAGAGAGGAGATGGAAAATAGAAAGAAAAAAAAATAATGAACGTTGCACTAAAAGAAAGAGATGGTTCGCGATGTGAGAGAATCTCGCGTGTCTCTCCGGACCAAAGCTTCTGATTTTTTTCTTCTCTTTCTTTTTCTTTTCCTCTTATTATTCCTTTCCCCCATGGCCCCTCCACTCGCCATCTTCTCGTAATAAAATGCATGTATGTACATGAATGCAGTTTCCTTTTTCAGATGCTGCGGACCACCCTGTTTGTTGTGTCGTCGTAGGCAGTGAGTCTTAGCCTCGTATATGTACGTCTTGACCTCTATCGAGCAAAAAGGCTTTAACCCACATCCCTCTATCGCTTCTAACTCATACGCTCTTGTTCCTTTGACCAATCGAAACATCAAGAGATGTATAGACAAGCGTATGTGTCCTGTAAACATACGAGAATCCTCCGCGAGTCCTTCATCCTCTTCTCTCCAAAGAGACGATGTTCTGCTTCTCTAAGCTTTTCATCCCTCCGATCGAAACCGCAGAAACGTGGAGCACGCTTTTCAACACTCGTTATTCATCATTCTTTTCATTATTGATTTCTTTGGCTTCCCGTGGCACGAACTCCACGTGCTCGTGGATACGATGGTCTGATGAAATTCATCGCGATCGCTTTTATTCACTCGTACGATTTTTTCGCGAAAAAAAATTCAGCCAGGAACGCAATCGACGGGAACTCTTGACGAGGACACGCAGGGCGACTCCCTGCATCTTCTCGAATCGCCAGAACAACGAAAACTCGTCCGAGTAATTCGGTACCACGGGGTCAAAGTTTTGAAATCAATTTTTTCGCGAAAAACGCGAATAAAAATTCATCCAGGAACGCTATCGACGAGAACTCTTCACAGAAAGAATAGTGACGAAGTGAAGAGTCGAGAAAACGTATAAGAAATCATTTCGAAGTAACAGACAAGGCGAATGGTTAATTGAGCAAGTTTGAAGTTTAATTAATGGGAATAATAAATCGCGTAGTATCCTGTAGAATGTGACAGGATAATTAAGCTGCAAGGATGAAGAAAAATGAGAAATCCGGAAGTATATAGAAAATATGGCTTCGACAGAGGACAGAGGAATTTACATATGGGAATGGGATAAGCGACGATACACATGCTCACATGTGTAACGGGCTTAGGCAATTCTAACGTGTATTGCCGAGAGGCAGGTCCACATTTGGCAAAGGGCGCACGTGGAGAATGCTCGCAAAGATATTTTTCCTTCTTTCTTCCTCTTTCTCTCCTTCTTCCTCGTTTTTTTGTTCGCCGCAGAGGTATTTTACGTTAAGAACGCCATTGAGTCGGAATCGGCAAGGAATACATACTCCGCGCTCTAGCGAGAAAGACGACGATCCTCACCCTCGATCTTTCTCCAATCGTCCACATACAAAAGTTTTATAAATTCTCTGTCTTTCGTATTTGTGTGTGTGTTTGCTCGTGGGACGATTCGCGGTGCTCTTACATTATGTAGACCGTAGAAGGTTCGTCGGGATCGATATCGATCGTAGTACACGCCGCGCAGCCATCTTTCCTCTTTTGCGGTTGCCCACAAGAGTTCTGCGCGCTGCTCCTGAACACATTTTCTTCCTGTGTTCATCCGCAACAGCCTCGATCCTACTCCGCGAGCACGAGCGAGCAAGACAACTTCTCAAACGTGCTCTTACTCCCCGTTCGATCGCTTTTGGATCCCCGCGTCTCTTCCTTCTTCCTCCTTGCCGCCGCGCGCGATACTTACGATAATGGCACTTAAACCCTCGGTAACTCGTAAACTGATCAATTTTTTCTCCTTCTTCTCCTTTTTCCATACGCGGTGAAGAATCGATGCGAGGAAAATGCTTCCGTACAACAAGGACTATCGTTTTATTACAATAAAGAGCTTTTTATCATATTAATTGCAAACAGCCAAATGATTCGCTTAACAGTGCGGCAACCGCAGAAGCTTTGGAGATTAACGAAAATTTGAAAAGTTACGTTTTTTTTTATTTTTTGAATATGAAAACCGTAAACTCTCGTAATTGATGAATTTTTTCTGCTTTTCGTCCTTTTTCCATACGCGGTGAAGAATCGATGCGAGGAAAATGCTTCCGTACAACAAGGACTATCGTTTTATTATAATAAAGACCTTTTTATCATTAAAACAGCCAAATGATTCGCT
>JBAJMU010000010.1:1036941-1057445 GCA_037952995.1 Hyposoter didymator | reverse complement strand
ATAAAAATATAAAAAAATAAAAACAAATCTTTCTCTATGAGGAAGCAGAGAACAATTGAATGAACTGAAATTCGCCTTTTCACATTGTTGTTGTCGTAGTTTTGACGAATGTTTATCGCGACGATGATAAATTCGATACAGTGATGAGGGCATTTGGAAAAACGATTTTTGACAGAAATACGAAAAAATGTCGATATTGTAAAGAGAAAAAAGTTTATTTGATAATATTTAAACGCACCAAATAATATTTGGTGCGAATATGAGCGAAGCCTTTTATATACAAAAGCGAGCTCTGGCGCGAAGCATAGCACAGCAGTGTGAGCGTCGCGGCGCCGGTGCTTGGCCGTGGTTGCGTTCTTGCGTGTGTGCTGTCAGTTATTTCCCGGCAGCGAACGACGTCGGTTGTTGTTGTGCTCCGCGCTCGCTTGAATTTCATTCAAGCCGAACTCTCAACGTCGTTTACGTAATTTCATTCTCCCCCTTGAATCGTAAACAATTGTATTTTTTTTTTTAGTGTAAATTTCGGAGTTTTGAAAAAATTCAGAAAAATGGAAAATCGGAAGGTGCCGCTGGATAATTAGTGAATCAAGTTCGACGATTCGATAACGTGGATTTTCCATTCGCGATTAATTCGACGATTCAATCGCGAAAACTGTGAACGCGATTCTCATTATTTCGAGTGACTCACGCGGCGCGATTTACCGCGCGCGAGAATCTTCCAGACGATCAGACTCACTTAATTTTTTCTTCCCCGCGCGAACTTGAACTTTCGTCTCCCGAGCAAAGTCTCAATTTTTTCCCGATAACAATTAAAAATTAGGTTCGCGATCAGAGGAAAGAAAAAAAAAATGCAGACTCAAGTTAAAAATGGCGGGTCCACCTGTGGATCAACGATGAAAGCGCCCGGTGATCCGAACGCTGGATAGACGAGACCGCGAATGGACCGTGACCTTTGACCCACGAAACGAAGAGAACGAGAGAGAAAAAAGAAAAAACTTAATAAATGATTCACGTCGAGATGTCGCTCGAATAAAAACGCTGGGGCAAAGTTTCTCTCGCGGAAAATAATGAGACGGAAGTTGGTCGAGGGTTTCATCCATTTTTTTACATCCGAAAAGTCGTTCGGTCGCGAGTGTCGTTTCCGGTAACCACGAGACTAACGAACAGCTGATTTTGCGTCAAATCCTTTTGCCTGCGATGGCCCAAACAATTTTTTATGCTTGACTGTAAAAATCGGAAAAAAAAATCGTCCTGACGATCCCGGGGTCGTCGCGAGGTCAATAGAAAGGAAACGTCAACCCTGTGCGCGTTGAATCCGCTGCCCCGTAGAGGCTGATCCATTGTAAGACACTGATTCGATGCGATTGACCGATTATTATCGATTACGACGATTTCACGTGCGATCTTGTCCGGCAGTCGTGCAAAACTAAACACGCAGCGCTCACAAGTCCCTCGCAAATAAAAATTCATCGGAGCAGGCGTTACGTCACGAATTCTCGTTAATAAAAGTCCGTTCGATGACGCGTACGTCCTGCTGCTGGCGAGAGGATCACAAAGTTGCATTCTTCGTCGTCGCGTCAATATTCTCGCAGCCAGACCCTTAAAAATCGTGCAAACAAGAAAAAATAAAAAATCNATTCTCGCAGCCAGACCCTTAAAAATCGCGCAAAAAAAAAAAAATAAAAAATCTCCAAGAATTCATTTTGCAGTCCGACCTAAAAAAAAAAGAGACAATCGGAATGAGCAAATTCACGCGACTGTTTCGGGGTGGGCTGTGAATCAGCGTTCGACTGACATTTACGTTATTCCTGTCGCTTGGGAGCTGCTGCCAGTCGCCTCGATTCTCAATTGGAAATCGAACGATTCCGCAGTTCTCGAAACAGCGGAAAACGCACCCAGAGAAACAATCTGGAGAGACCTCGTTTTATAAATTAAAAAAAAAAAATTAAAAAAATTGAAAAAATTAAAAAAAAAAATAGAAATAACGCGTTTATAAAAATATTCGTGTGTATAATTTCCCATTGAATATTTAAAGATCCCAAGACGCGAGGAAGAACAGTGATATGTAGATGTCGGAGAAAACGCCAGCCGGAAGTGGACACGCGCGTGGAAATATGGATGAGTGCGAACCGGTACACGCGAGCCCATAAGTGCACGTTTTGTTGGCAGCTATATGCACAGAGATATTGACAAGTGTTGGTAAAAGTGTTCTGACCATCGAGTGAGGAGTTTCGTGCGCGATATTTATTATTATTTAGTATCGCGAGCAACCCCGTTCCGCGGTATCGTGTGCACGAATAGCCAATAGGAGAAAATCAAATCGAAAGAAAAATTGGCTTTTACATTGCAAATGAGACGAGGGGGCGCGTCGTGCGTGCGAGAATAGCAAAACCCGAGATGGCTTACGTCCTGTGGCGAGTACTTATGAAGAAATACTCAAAGGTGCGGCTCGGGATCAGAAATCATCCGGTAAGCTCTCCTTATTCCACCTGTTTTTCGATATACAACCCTCATTAACATTAATCACCATTAATTCATTAGAAATTCAGACAAATATACAATCAGCATTTTTCATTAATAAATCATTTTTTCGTGAAATTCTATTTTTCGTATTTAATTTAAAAAAACTCTGTTTTCATCACTTTTACTGTAATTACGTGTAATTATTGATAACAGAGTCCAGCATCGAGTTAATTTTACTTTTTAATTAAAAGAAATTAAAATAAATTTCATTTTAATTAAAAATTTTTAAAAAATTGAAAATTTTCACTTCGCCAAATTATAGATCGATTTTTGCTCGTTTGGTTTTCGAAAATTTCGGGAGTACTATTTTTTTGTTGATGAAATGAAAAATTTTCGTGAAATTCTATTTTTCGTATTTAATTTAAAAAAAAAACTCTGTTCCCAACGCTTTTACTGTAATTACGTGTAATTATTGATGACTGACTCCAGCATCGAGTTAATTTTCGTTTTCATTTTAATTTTTATTAAATTGAATTTAATTTTAATTGAAAATTTAAAAAAAAATTAAAAATTTTCACTTCGCCAAATAATAGATCGATTTTTGCTCGTTTGGTTATCGAAAATTTCGGGAGTACTATTTTTTTGTTGATGAAATGAAAAATTTTCGTGAAATTCTATTTTTCGTATTGAATTTTTTAAAAACTCTGTTCCCAACGCTTTTACTGTAATTACGTGTAATTATTGATACCAGACTCCAGCATCGAGTTAATTTAAATTTAAATTAAATTAAATCAAATTAAATTAAATTTTAATTAAAAATTAAAAAAAAAATGAAAAATTTTCACTTTGCCAAATAATAGATCGATTTTTGCTCGTTTGGTTTTCCAAAAATTTCGGCAGTACATTTTTTTGTTGATGAAATAAAAAATTTTAACTGCTGTAAAATTAAATTCTGAGGGTCAAGTCATTCGTAAATAAATTTTTCGCCCGCACACGTAGATCGACGTGTTTTCTGCCCCGTGGCTCGTCGATCCACCTTTTTGCTTCCAGATTTGCAAAATTTATATATAAATACACGGACCCAAGTATTTCGAATATAAATAATTGAAAAAAATACTTGCTACCGTAGAATGTTGCGTATACATTGTAAGCAGCGGTACCGCGAAGGTCGTGGTTGCGCGTCCGCGAAATAAAGAGGAGCTCTCGGCGCCCATGGTGGACCGCGCGCCGGGCGATGTATCGCAAAAGGCGGGCTCAGCAATAATCAGAGTGCAACGCGAACGCTAATGCGAACGCGCGGTAATTGGATAATTGGATGGATAATTTTAGCCTCGGGTCTGCGAGAAACAAAAATTTATACGCTCGGAAATACTGAGCAGCAAAGAAGCGCAAGGGAGAGAAAGATTTCATGAAATATGTGGAGGAAAGAGAAAAAACGATAAAAAAGTAGAAATGAGTCAGTCGCTTGGATCTTTATCCACCGGTGGTCGTATGCGATCTCGTCGAGCATCCAAGATCCCCAATTAATCGATTTATCAACGCAATGATAATTAGCAACTAATTCTACTCGCGAGCGAATTCATTTTATTCCCGGGAGCGTGTGCGGTCGAACCGTTCAATATTTTTATCCATGACAGAGTCTAGTTTATGGACGACGACGGCAGAGCCTTCGCGACAGGAATTAATTAACGTTGATTGTTAAATAACGAGCTTCCTAATGGTCGTGAAATTTTTCCACGATTTTTAAAAAAAAACTTCATACAAAAATCTTACAAATTTTTCGAATTTTCTTTTCATTTGCGACTCGGGACTCAAGTCAGCGGTTGATCGCGCGACGATATTCGACAGACGCCACGTGTTGAAATCCCCTTGACAACTTCCTCTTACGATTCCACTACCTCGGCCATTTCCCAGCATCTATATAATCGAATTCGTCACGACACGAGTACGCACCACCGTCCAAAGAGTACACGTTGCTATATGCTTCGATATGTATATACAGCGGAGTCTCGAAAAGTTATATTGTTGACTGCTAAGCTAATATCCGTACGGCACGCCACGCGAGCTATTACCAAAATGAAAAGCTCCCGAGGATCGGCTTTCAGAGCAAAAGCAAAAGAGGGTGCGACCCGGCGTCGCGACGAGCACACAAGTCCTCGCACACACACACGACACACAAAACATTTCGCAGTTTCTTCATTTCTTCTGTGTGTGTGTGTGTGCGGGCGGTGCTGGTTCGAAAAGTTCGATGCACCGATACGAGGGAGCGATTAAAAGTCAAAGGGGCGTAAAGGCTCGTCATTTAATCCTGTAAAAGGACGAGGGCAATACGACTTTTTCAGTATCAACATTCGATGAAGATAAAATACTGTATCGAGGTAGCTCGTTCCTTTTTTTTATCGTACGGTCTATAGCAAGACGCGCCGCAGATTTTATTACGTCGGTGGTTGCTCGAGTTCGGTACAAGCCTCCCGTTCGTATTTTATGAATCGTGTAAGCCTCGAGCCGTTCGTACACACAGACACACACGTTTTTCTATATTAAATTATTAGAATTTGATGAAATTATTTATTTAATTTATTTAATATTTTTTAAAAATATTTATTTAATATTTTAATATTTTTTTAAATATTTATTTAATATTTTAATATTTTAATATTTTAATATTTTAATATTTTAATATTTTAATATTTTAATATTTTAATTTTTTAATAATATTTCATTTAATATTTAATAAATTATTATTCAATTATTTAATAAATAATTTTCTCTCCATGTAGACGAAAAATATATGAAATTATTAGAATTTGATGAAATTATTTATTTAATTTATTTAATATTTTTTTAAATATTTATTTAATATTTTAATATTTTTAAAAATATTTATTTAATATTTTAATATTTTAATATTTTAATATTTTAATATTTTAATATTTTAATATTTTAATATTTTAATATTTTAATATGTTAATATTTTAATATTTTAATATTTTCATATTCTAATATTTTAATATTTTAATAATATTTTATTTAATATTTAATAAATTATTATTTAATTATTTAATAAATAATTTTCTCTCCACGTAGACGAAAAATTAGAAAAAAAATGGCGTCATCGTATTTGATTCTAAAGAATGTTATCACCAAATTTTATAAAATTCTTATCATATGGTCGTATGTAGCCAACCTCCTTACGTCGGAGAGAAAAGTCGTGAGTCGTTGTTGAGAATAAAATGTTGGATCGACAGTGCGTGTACGATTTTCAGGACCGCCGGTATATAAATTGGCATACGTATGGCGGCGTCGCGACGGCATTTGTGGTGTTTTCATTCTCTTTCTTTCTCCCCCGCGCTTGACCGTGAACCGCGCGGCTGACCTGCGACACAAACAGCCTGACTTTATACACGATTCTCTCGTCTGTACAGCTTCTCGGCTTCTTCTGCTTCATCCGCTTCTTCTCTTCTGTACCTACTTGTGATGCTCTCACTCTTCTTCTCCCTGGCGTTCCTCCTCGCCATAAATCTACCTGCGCAGCCACAAGACGCGGCGTCACGGGGTCTCTCTCCCTTTCCTTCTTCCTCCTCTCGTTCCACACACACCCATGGACCACAATCCAGCAGGATAAGGAGAGGTGTGTGTTGGACCGTCTCGATTCCTGGCTGCACATGCACGCTGCTCCGTCCTTTTCGCATTGCCATTGTGCGAGAGAGACGAAGAAAAAAAAAGTAAAAAAAAAATTAAAACCAAAAAATAAGGAGAAGCAAAAGGAGAGGGTTGGAGCTCGATCTATCGAGAGTGCTTAACCGCATACGTTTCAAACTAGCCAAGTGATAAACCCGCTGAGAGGATGCTGAGCCTCTTTTCATTTTTCAAAGCCGCAGGACACTTTCTCGTCTCCTTTTCGTCCTTCATCCCGACGCATAGAGACTCCCAAGAAAACGAATGAAAAAAATCATGCAAGAGAGAGACTTCAATTAGAAGTTCTTGTCCTGCTGCCTTGCAGGTTGAATAAAAAAAAAAAAAACATCGTGAACGAGACACTCCTCCATGGGATTCGATCTCTTGCTGGGCGAAGAGTCATTGACGGAGCAATCGATATTAATGGAAGATTCCAACGATCCTCCAAGGATGACCGATTGATTGACACACGAGTTCCTTCGTGTCCCTCGATCTAACCCTCAGCGTCATCCTATCAAAATATTCCTTTCCAGCGACTCACTCACGTCCTTTTACTTCTCAGAGACTCGCTAATCCTAGTCAAACGGGAAACACGCCAAAGAAACGAAAAAATGCGCATCCCATGAACGTGCGAACACGCAAACCCTCACAACTTTCTGCACCCTCATACCTTTCTGTATACACACAGAATATATTGTGTAACGGGAATGAAGCTCGATATCGAGTTGCTGGCACACGTTATACGAGTTACGCGTCTTGTACGAATGTTACATACCCTTGAGATTACTTGGATATATGTATGTTTGTAAAGCTATGTATACATAACCGTATGTGTGCATGTATACATTGGAATTGAACTCGTACACGCTATACTCCTGAGACTCGTTTCGTTCTTTCTTCCTCTTTCGATTCATTCTCGCCGCTGTTTCATTCATTCATTCATTCATTGAGGAAGCGCGCGCACGGAGAGAAATGCGGAGAATAAAAAATTACTATGCCCCGTAGTTTTCTGGTGACAGTTTCGTCCCTCTGAGAAATTTGAGCAAAAACATAGCAATTTTTCATCTGAAATTGGGCGAAAAATGTCAAAATTTGACAAAAAATTTCAAAATTTGTCGAAAAATGTCAAAATTCGACAAAAAATGTCAAAATTTGTCGAAAAATGTCAAAATTTGAAAAAAAATGTCAAAAAATTTCAAAATTTGAAATAAAAATGTTAAAATTGACAAAAAATGTTGAAATTTCACAAAAAATGTCAAAATTCGATAAAAAATTTCAAAATTTGACGAAAAATGTCAAAATTTGTCAAAAAATTTCATAATTTGAAAAAAAATGTCAAAATTCGTCAAAAAATTTCAAAATTTGAAAAACAACGTTAAAATTGAAAAAAAATGTTGAAAATTCACAAAAAATGTCCAAATTTGACAAATTTCCGATATTTCCGATACAATAAAAATTACTGTTTTTGATAAAATTTCTCAGAGATACGAAACTGTCACCAGAAAACTATGGGGCATCGTAATTTTTGATATAAATTTCCCCGCATTTCCCTCCGTGTACTTCGTGTCACTCGTGTCATTACTCTGTCATGCCATGAGTGTGTAGACGTGTGTACATTTTCGTCAATGAATGATTTGGTCTCTTAGAGTATCGTCAGTGTCGCGCCTCATCAATGCCAAACTCTCGACGACCAGCGTTTCAGAGACACAATACAAAACTCCTGCGTTTGCATCTTTTGTGGTAAATGCAATTGCAGCTGGCACGTGCCACCAGTTCCTTGCTCGTGTGTGATCCTACACTCCATACTTTCCCTTTTCTATCCTCGACGAGCTGCTTCTGCCTATTCTTGTCAGAGCCAACAACACGTCTGTCTATTTATATTGTGGCGTGGATACGTATTTTATATCCTCGCTGTCTCGTTATTCGATCGGCGCGTGCCAGGCTCTCGAGCCACATAAAATACGTACGTCATCGCGTTTGTGCTAACTTCTCGTTCTCTATCTATTAGGAACTTTTGGTTTTTTTATTTATAATTGTGCGCTTATGAGGATTTATACAAATATGATGTTCGTGACCCACTTTGTTATGAGCTATTTATAATTTCGTTATTGTTGAGACGGAATACACACGATGTGAACATTTTTCGAGAGAAACCCGGCCATGCAGCTGCATATTAGCGATGACGCTGAATTTGTTAAGCGAGAGTGTCCCAGTTAGTCTTGTCCATATGAGGGCGATGAGTTACGACTCGATCTTATTTATTCGGAGATTCCGTTCGTTTTACGTTTCCAATGGCAAAGCAAATGGTCGATCACTCCACTTTGGAATGAATTCATCGAGACTGGGTCAATTAGACCCGGAGCATACTTTGATAGCTATTTGTTGATATTTTTGTTGAAATCCTTTTGTTAAATAGAAAAATTGGGAATTCTGATGAGGGCGAACGTTCGGAGGACGCGGAATCAATAACCGAGCCGTGAATTCTTTGTTTTGCCTGCGACCAGACGCGAGCAACGGCGAAAAGCCTGAAAATTGTGAATTATTTAAAGCCTTCGATCGCTCCACGTCTTGGGCATGCACGATTATTCTGCATACCGTCTCGTATCCTTTCCCCTCTTCGAGTCTCGTTCCCTCCTTTTTTTTTCTGTTCCAAACTTCGGACTTTTTGCCTCCAAAATTGGTCTGTACGATGAATATTTGCACTGGAAATAAAATTTTGTTAAAAATCGTCGATATTTTGTTGAACACGGTCAACTAAATATTTTTTTGTAATTTCTAAATTTTCGTTATATTGGCAGTATTTTTGGTTTCTAACGGAATTGTCAGCGAAATTTGCGAGAGGAACGACGAAAATTTGCTTCCGAAGAGATTTTCTAAAATATTTCTTGCTGCATTGACACAATTTTTGTGATTATTCTAAAAAAATGTTTAGTCGAACGTATCGAACAAAATTTTCATCTATTTCAACAAATTTCTTCGAATTTTGTTTCTAACGGGATTGTCAGCGAAATTTGCGATTGGAACGACGAAAATTTGCTTCCGAAGAGATTTTCTAAAATATTTCTTGCTCCATTGACACAATTTTTGTGATTATCCTAAAAAAATGTTTAGTCGAACGTATTGAACAAAATATTCATCTATTTCAACAAATTTCTTCAAATTTTGTTTCTAACGGAATTGTCAGCGAAATTTGCGAGAGAAACGATGAAAATTTGCTTCCGAAGAGACTTTCTAAAATATTTCTCGCTGCAATGACACAATTTTTGGGATTATCCTAAAAAAAACGTTTAGTCGAACGAATCGAACAAAATATCGATCTTTTCCAACGAAATTTTGTTTTCAGTGCGTGCACAAATTTCCACGAGTATTTAAAGTTCACAAAGTGGCGAATAGCGCAAGAATGAATTCCCCTTTCCGGCGCGGGGGATATATAGCAACAGGATATAATAAACGAACGAGAAATCGTCGTCGAGACGGTCTGGATTCCTGGCGTTGGAAATATACACAGAAGCCGGATGCTTGGCGTTGGCAAAAGAAAGAAAAAAAAGTGAATGAAAAAAAAGAAAAAATAAGGCATGAACGGCAATTAAACGAAAATTTCACGTCAGGAATGGGTATTGTCTCGGATCCATACGATTAAGGCTTCGCTCTGGGATAGAAATTCTTGTGCCAGTGTAAATAATAGTCGACCTCGTGTCTTGTAACCATTAGCGAACACTTTTACATTTATCTGCATGTTAAATGTCCTCGCAGTCTCGTTTTTCGTTTTATCGGACTTTCGCGAACGATGAATTTCCGCCTATTGATAGTTGACGATAAACCAACGTGCCAATATTTCGTCGCCTTTTGTTTTTTTATTCGTGAGAGAGTGAAGAAAATAAAAAATCCGGAGCTTTGACACGTTTGAATTTCAATTACACTCCCGGATCGCGTTCTCGTTCGCCACTTCATTAAATGTTGCTGCACTTACGTTACTCCGAGGGAATAATAGCAACACGAGGAAAAAAAAAAAACAACAAGTTCTGCTCTGATGCAAACGAGGCTCGGGCACTTTTTAAATTCAAATTTTTCGACTTCGTATGCGCGCGATCTTTTTATCCTCCTTCGTTTTATTCTCTCGCTCCCTCTCTCTCGCTCTCGTTCTCCCGCACATTAATAATTTCTTCTGTTATTACACGCACTACCGGTATATGGAAACGACCGTTATATGCATGAAACTCCGACCCGTTAACTTGATTAACAATAATCCACGTTAAGCGAAATACGAAGGTGAACGAAACCAGGCGAAGATCGCACGATGCGTTTGTCCTTCGTGCAAAAATACGATCTGGAACGGTTTTTTGTACACATATCAATGAATTCGAGTTCTAAGGGCAGATCGATTATCCATTGATGGCCCGCAGTGATGCATTTCGATTTATTGAATTTTTATTCACAAACGGACGTACGTCAAACTTTGGATCGACAGCATTGCTCACTTACAAGCTGCGCTAACGACGACGAGCCTAGAAATTTAAGAAACAGGTTCAAAAATAATATTTTTTTTTTTTTTAAATGCAATTTTCTCATTTTCCATAATTTTTCCATGGAATGTCGAAAAAAAAACACACGCTCCTCAAAATTGAAAATCCATTCATCATCTGTTTGTCGTTTACGATAATTATTGATAAAAATCTTTTTTTGTTGCAATTAACAGGAAAAAAAAATCTTGTTATAATGCACGTTCGAGTTTTTCAGTTTCAGGCACTTTGTAGGTGTCACTGTACACAAGCAGATTTTTTTTTCCATTTCTATGTTTCACGGAGAAGAAACAAAAGTTCAAAATAAAAAAAAAAATGCAATTTTCTCATTTTCCATTATTTTTCCATGGAATGTCGAAAAAAAAAACACACGCTCCTCAAAATTGAAAATCCATTCATCATATATTTGAGGTTTACGATAATTATTGATAAAAATCGTTTTTTGTTGCAATTAACAGGAAAAAAAAATCTTGTTATAATGCACGTTCGAGTTTTTCAGTTTCAGACACTTTGTAGGTGCCACTGTACACTAGCAGATTTTTTTTTCCATTTCTATGTTTCACGGAGAAGAAACAAGAGTTCAAAATAAAAAAAAAAATGCAATTTTCTCATTTTCCATTATTTTTCCATGGAATGTCGAAAAAAAAAACACACGCTCCTCAAAATTGAAAATCCATCCATCATATATTTGAGGTTTACGATAATTATTGATAAAAATCGTTTTTTGTTGCAATTAACAGGGAAAAAAAAAATCTTGTAGGAATGCACGTTCGAGTTTTTCAGTTTCAGACACTTTGTAGGTGCCACTGTACACAAGCAGATATTTTTTTTTCATTTCCATGTTTCGCGGAGAAGAAACGAGTTCAAAATTAAAAAAAAAAATAATAAATGCAATTTTCTCATTTTCCATAATTTTTCCATGGAATGTCGAAAAAAAAACACACGCTCCTCAAAATTGAAAATCCATTCATCATCTGTTTGTCGTTTACGATAATTATTGATAAAAATCGTTTTTTGTTGCAATCAACAGGGAAAAAAAAATCTTGTTGGAATGCACGTTCGAGTTTTTCAGTTTCAGACACTTTGTAGGTGCTAATGTACACAAGCACATTTTTTTTTTTCATTTCTACGTTAGAGCATCGTGGCTCCGATGGAAACAGCGTGCAGCACGCACCCAAAGTCGTCGCTCTCTCTTCTCCATTTCTCGGCTCGCGATTAACTCGTTTAATATTAATTATTTCTTTTGCTATTCCTCTCGACAATAACGCCTCGCATTTCTAGCTCGCAGCTGAGCCTTATCTCGGTACGTGTCGTACGGGGCCACAGCGCCAAGACATACATCCACGTTGAACAGCGTGGGAGTGTGCTCTCCTCTCTTTATGCACTCCATTATGCACCTTTTTTTTTATTGCAACAGCTCTGATAGCTCGTTCACACCGCTCGGTTATTCGTTATTATGGATTTACGATGAGATTCGAGGGTGCGAGGAAAATCGTTGGCTCGATTGCAACGAAAATTACACGTGCCTCCATAATTTCGTGTGAGCTCTCGATTGAAAAAGTATTATTCTCCACATTTCATTTGCGAGCAATGGGCATTAGGACGGAATGAAAAAAAAAGGAGAAAAAAAAAGTTTATTTTTCGATTTATCGAACGAAAACCAAGAAAATGAAAATTAATCGATCGGAGCTTTGAATATTTTTGCAATACACCGTGTGATTTTCCGTATTACGAATATTTCATTTGCGAGCAATGGGCATTAGGACGGAATGCAAAAAAAAAAGAAAAAAAAAAGTTTATTTTTTAATTTATCGAACGAAAACCAAGAAAATGAAAATTAATCGATCGGAGCTTTGAATATTTTTACAATATACCGTGTGATTTTCCGTATTACGAATATTTCATTTGCGAACAATGGGCATTAGGACGGAATGCAAAAAAAAAAAAAAGCGAAAAAAAAGTTTATTTTTCGATTTATCGAACGAAAACCAAGAAAATAAAAATTAATCGATCGGAGCTTTGAATATTTTTTCAATACACCGTGTCATTTTCCGTATTACGAATATTTCATTTGCGAACAATGGGCATCAGGACCGAATGCAAAAAAAAAAAAAAGTTTATTTTTCAATTTATCGAACGAAAACCAAGAAAATGAAAATTAATCGTTCGGAGCTTTGAATATTTTTGCAATATACCGTGTCATTTTCCGTATTACGAATATTTCATTTGCTAGCAATGGGCATTAGGACAGAATGAAAAAAAAAGTTTATTTTTCAATTTATCGAACGAAAACCAAGAAAATGAAAATCAATCGATCGGAGCTTTGAATATTTTTGCAATATACCGTGTGATTTTCCGTATTACGAGTATTTCATTTGCGAGCAATGAGCATCAAGGACGAATGCAAAAAAAAAAGAAAAAAAAAAGTTTATTTTCTAATTTATCGAACGAAAACCAAGAAAATGAAAATTAATCGATCGGAGCTTTGAATATTTTTGCAATATACCGTATTATTTTCTGTATAACGAATAATTAATTTGTTTCGGATTAAGTGCCTCGCTAATTGAGCACGCGCCCGGATTGAATTTCAATCCGGACGCGGATCGAGCTCCTTCATGCGGAATTTATTGAGTCCAATTATTCCAATCCTTAGAAAAATCGTTGTGTCTTCAGTATTTAGAAATATTCAACAATTATCCGTGCGACTCGGTATTCGCTCCGAATGACATAATTCTCGGCATGTCCAACTTCAAAGTCGTTAGTTTTNGTCTTCAGTATTTAAGAAATATTCAACAATTATCCGTGCGATTCGGGATTCGCTCCGAATGACATAATTCTCGGCATGTCCAACTTCGTTAGTTTTTTTTTTTTTTTCAAATTTCATTAATTTCTTGTTTGTTCGTATTTCGGCTCGTCAAACAAAGGGGAATGCGTACGTGTGAATCGAAAAGATTGTGCGGGCAAGTTTCTTGAAAAATCCCGGATGTCGAGAGCAGTTAAAAATTTATGATAATAAATTAAATAAATTTGACAATATTTTTTTTTTTCCTCGAGGGAACAGTGAGCGGTAGTTGACTTCCGGTTGACAAGCTTTACACACGAAATAACACAAATTTTGTAATCTGGTGTCATAAACGACGGCGCATGCCTCCCCAAATTTTTGAAACTTCATTTTTAGACTCAACAACCTCGAGGGCTCGTGAGTATTAAGTAAAAAAATGACGACTGCGAATTATTACTTCGTGCGCACAGGACAGAAAAATAAAAATTCGATAAATTTTGAAAAAAATTGCGTTTTTCATAAAATTTGAAGCTTTGCTGCTAATAATTGAGACATTTTTGAGGCGATGAGCAGTTTAGGGTCCTCGAGCCTTTTATTGTCGCGACGATCGTTCGAAAAAATGAAAATGGAGCAAATTGAGGATTTTTAAAAATTTTATAAAGTAATGGGTGCGAGAAGATGGTTCGACGCCTCCGCAGCAGAAAGTCGCTCGGTAGATTCGTATCTTTATTTATTATGTTATTAAAATGGCGGCAGTTGGATCTTGTTTTATATTTTTTTTTGTTGTTTTGTTGTTTATCTCCGTTTCTTTAAGTTTCATATCTTTTTAGTCTGTTTGGTTTGTTCCTTGGTGCATGCGCGGTAACTGTACCTAATATACTGTATCCAATGTAACGCGATGAGAGAAGAGCGGCGGCGGCGCCGAAGGGGCCTCGGTATCTTTTCCATTGGGTCGTACGAGCTGCTGCAAAGTTAGCCGGGGAAGCAGAAGCTTCGGGGGCTTTGCAAACGGAGGCAATAAATTGAAACGCGTGTGTACTTCGCTCCTTAGATGGCAGTCCGGGTAGCACAGCAATCAACTGCTGCTGCTGCTGCTTCGGACCCGCCGCGTACACTCACGAGATCCTGATTGCCATTTCTTATTCTCAATTTAACCGGGAGCCACATTTTTCAACATTTTTCGATTTATTTTTATCCTCCTCCTTTTTAAATCTATTTTTTTATTGACAAACTTGCCAAGATTTTCCAGAGTGCGATTTCCGCTCAATCGAAAGATCGATATTTTGTTCGATACGTTCGACTAAACGTTTTTTTTGAAAANGAAAAAATTTGTTGAAAAAGATCGATATTTTGTTCGATACGTTCGACTGAACGCTTTTTTTTTGAAAAATCCCAAAAATTGTGTCATTGCAGCAAGAAATATTCTAGAAATTCTCTCCGGAAGCTAATTTTTATCGTTCGAATCGTAAATTTTGCTGACAATTCCATTAGAAACGAAATTTGAAAAAATTTGTTGAAAAAGATCGATATTTTGTTCGATACGTTCGACTGAACGCTTTTTTTTTGAAAAATCCCAAAAATTGTGTCATCGCAGCACGAAATATTCTAGAAATTCTCTCCAGAAGCAAATTTTGGTCGTTCCACTCGTAAATTTTGCTGACAATTCCATAAGAAACCAAATCCACTGCCTAAAATACCGAAAGTTATCAAAAAATATTTAATTTATCGTGTTCAACAAAATATCGACGATTTTTAACAAAATTTCATTTCTAAGCAACGTTTTTTTTTTTATCGTCCCGATCCACTCACTCTCGGAGACTATAAAAAAGCAGATCCGAGTTTTCTGTCTCCCGCCTCGAACACTTCGAAATTTCGAGTTCCTCTGAATGAACAAACGAGTCAAAATAATTCGGCGCAGGCCTAATTAATTTTTACGACGTCCCGTGCGATTCCTTCGTGGGAGGAAGACCTCAACCTCATAGATCGAACGATAAAAGCATTTTTCTATTTCTCAAATTTCTTCACCACTCGTGGGGAGAGTCTCGAGTCGGTTAATGAATGTCAATTAATTAAAAGGAAGGCTTTTAATCATTTTTTAGTTCCGCTTGGATGTGGACGCTCTCGAAAAGATTCTTTCAAGGTTGTTATCGGTCTAGGTTGATTATTCAACGATTCTCATGTGAAATATAGTTGTGACGATGAGAGAGTAGGCGAACAGGTAGTACAGCACCTCGGTATAAATATATACACGAGCTTTATCAGTTCTCGACTATATAAATAGCTCAAATCGTTTACACGATAAGAGAGCGCATGCTTGTTCCGTGTGCTACGTATCCAGGTAGATTCTGTGTGTGGTAATCGTTGCGACATGCATAACAGGCTCACTATGTACACGTCAGAGATTTATTCGAATTCTCAGTAACCTCGTGCACATAAATCTTCTTCTAAATAAATTAGTGACTATAAAAAGATGAGACGAGACTCGAAAATATTAACATAACTCGAAGGGAGCCCGATAAATTGAAGCGAAACAGTTTATTAATTGAATTTTTGACGGAAACGTTGGTTCGAAACCTTCGAAGCTTTCGTACTCGTTTTTTTATTGGGGAATGTCGAGGTAATTAATTCGAGAAACAAATCGAGTTGGAAAAACTTTCATTTTCGTAGAGATTTTAATAAATTTCTTGACAATTTTGTAAAATTATAAATATTTGTAATTAATGGCGCACCATTTTTTTTTTTGCGTTTTCGTAACCAGAAGCCGATTTTTTTTTTTCATTCTCTCTGTTTCTCTTTTGTCTATTTTTTTAATGAGCCACTTTTTGAAATCTGATTTTTTTTTCGCGTCAAGAATGCCAATGGAATGCAAATCCATTTTTTTTTCGAGCAGCACTCGCACCTTCTGATATTCTAATTGACTGAATTCTAATTAATCGAAAATTGATTGAACTGACGAATAAATAAAAATAATGAAATTTGATATTTTTGGTTGATCGAAAAATGCTGAAGAGGAATGTGCATTTTTGCAGTTATCAAAAGCTCGTTTCGTAGCTAAGTTACCGATCTATTGTATCGACCACGAATCAAGAGCTCTCGAGGAGCAGGCACGTGTTGGGAACGATGCGAATTATATAGAGTTGCATGTTGGAACGTACAACCAACTATTTCAGGCGATCTGTAGACTTTCTGTGTTCCCTGCAGAGCATTGCTCGTGGGAAAACGCGAGGCGAGCTCGAGGCTTTCACCAAGAGATGCCGCCACAAGCTGGAGAAAGCCTCTTGCGTGAATTATTCTCTCTGGAAATTGATTACTCCCTTAAAACGATAAAAAAAATAAAAAAAACCATCAAATTGGCAAAATCTCGGAATTGCTGCTGCATAATTGAACGATAATTGGGGCCGAAATTCTCAACAAACCCTAAATGCCCTGAACCCTTCGTTATATATCGCAGAAGTCTCGGAAGGGGATGTAGAAATTCATCCCCTCGTGGGAGGGTGGAAAATTTTATCACGCATGCCCGGGGAATCCGTCTCGTCGTCTTGCTCTTTTGCGAGAGAAATATTGGTGTTTTGACAGTACGCCCTAAGCCTCACGTTCGGTCGATCCAGTGCGTTTCTATTTGATCGAAAAATTCCTTTCGGTTTTATAAGCGATCGGAATTTTGACGTAAAAGTCGAGGCGGAAATGTCGAGCAAGAAAAAAACGTTTAAATTTCGATAAAAATTAAATTGCGTCGCTCCTGAGGTTCGTTCTCGTGTCAAACCGCGTGACATGATTTTCTCGATAGTTGAAGAGTGTGTTTACGTGTGTGACTAAGTGCGTCACAATGATGTGTGCGAGCGAGAGAGAAAAACGAGGAGGTCGTGATGCGAGACCAAAGTGAATTACGCTGCGAATCGCGAGGTGAAAAGAGCAGGAACGACGAGCAAAGTGACTCACCTTCTCTGTCATAATATCGGGTCAGTCGATAGTAGCCAGGCTCGCAAAGGTTAACGCGACAAAAATACCGGAAGTGACATTACGAAGTCGCGTTTGTATTTTTGGTCCTGAGGCTTCCACAGCAATGAGGAAATAAAACGATTGGGAATTCGAGTGTAATTTGCTCGTAATCGACGATGTGGAGGGCGCAACATTTCGACGTTGTGACTGAACGCGAAAAACGTCGTTTTTTCGATGGGAATTTAAGATTTACAGAAAAATAACGAAACGTTAGTTTCCGGGGAAGAAATTCTGATAATATGAAAGTGGCGAGAGAGAAAATTGATGCTGGGACGCGTACCTTGGCCTTGCGAGGGTGGAACCAACCCCCAAACTGAGCACACCTAAAATACAGATATGTGTATACACATTTCGGCAGAAGGAACAATCGATCCACGTAACATCGGGCATCGAACCCAAGAAAGCGAATTTTCAAATTTTTTTCTCTCGTCGCGAACGGATGAGAAAATTTTTCAAATTTGTCTTTTTATTGTTGGATAAACGAGTGGCTTCCAAGTCTCATGAATCATGAGTCATTTTGACTGGAAACTTTTGAGACGCAAGAAGGTAATCAAAGTTTGAGAAAACGTGAATTTTCATCATTTTTATTGAGTAAATGATTTTTTTTTTTTACATTTTGATAATTAATTAATTAATTATCGTCAAAGTTTGAGAAAATGTGAATTATCATCATTTTTATTGAGTAAATGATTTTTTTTGTTTACATTTTGATAATTAATTAATTAATCATCGTCAAAGTTTGAGAAAATGTGAATTTTCGTCATTTTTATTGAGTAAATGATTTTTTATTTTTTTTTATTTTGATAATTAATTAATTAATTATCGTTTGAAGAAATTTTGAACGTCACAACGAGCTACTGTGGCGTCAAATACTTTTCGAAAGCCTACACGTTCGCGGCCCCGCCGCGAATTCGAATTAAAATTAATCAGAAAACTTAATTTTAATTAAAACGAGATTCCTCAAAGTAAAAATTGAATAATTGCACCACTTTCTTTGAACGCCGACGCACGTGTACCGTCAACCTAATAAACTTTACATGTGAAAGTGGAAACCGTCTTTCTGACAACCAAATAGAAATTCCATCGTCCAAATGTTTACATTAGAATGCTTGTCTTTTCTATAATCCCGACCCCCGAATTCGAACGCCTCGTTCTTAATGAGACAATATTTATTTCGTTAGCATCGATCATCGATATTTCGTTACCATTTCGATCCTAGCATCCGGCATCAGCTTCAGATAAAAATTCAGCTAAATTTAACAATCCGGAGCAGTAAAAAATATTCGATCAAGACTTTTCCAATTTTTAAGACCCAATCGGAAAAATCTCGATCTCTAAATATAAAATTGTGTTTGTGCTTTTTTCAATTGCATTCCCATAATTTTTTTTTTCGGGAACCCGAACCAAAAAAATCACGATTTCCATTCTCAAAATTCGCAAGCAACTAAAAAAATACTAATAAATAAAAAAAACGCTCATTACCAATTCAGAAATAATTCAGAATAAAAAAAAAACGAGCTCGAGTGCCAGTTTAAAAAAAAAACTTCGATCAATTTTCGTAAAATCAAAATTTTGAAGATTTTTAAGAAAAAAAATTCAACTCTTCATATTAAAAAAAAACAAAAAAATAGAAATAAAAATAAAAAACAATGAATCGTCTTGAGATTAATTTCACGATTTAATTAGAAACGATAGAAATAATAATACGATAATGTTCCAATCGGTTGTGCGAGTGAATTGTTAAAAAATAGAAAAAGAGGCTGATAGAGGCACAAAATGATAATTTCCTTTAGCCTCGTGATTAGTTTATCGATGTAGATTAGATCTTGGTGTTTCGGATGCTGCGTGTGAGTGTTTGTGCTCGTACGTGTAAAATATGTACGCAGGATTGTATTACACACGCAGGAGCTTTCTCAATGCGGTGCTCCTGCGTTTACAGGATGTGCACGTGTTGAGCGAGAAAGAGATGAGCAAGGGGGAGAAAAAGAGCAGAAAAGCGAGTTATGGGGGGCGCGCAAAAAGCATTAGCTTTCACCCGTGGGCTGTGTGAGAATAGATGTTGCTCATGAGGTAGAGAATGATGAAGAGGAGCAAGAAGAAGAAGAAGAAGGAACAAGTCGAGGATGAAGAATTATACTGGCTCGAGGACAAAGTCTCCACGAGGCTTCTTCCTCTTCCTACTCTCCTAACGGTCCACGTACGCCGCTACTCTTAATTGATAATCGAATTAGCATACAACCCAAAGTTCCCTCGTCTCTGTATCCAATTCTGTGTGTACGTGTGTGTGTGAGTGCGTGCTCTATTACGAAACTGAATGAATCTGGACTTGGGAACAGTTTCGCTAAAAATGTTGAAATTTTATTGACAAATTTTTATTTTTCATTAAAATTTTATAATTTTTAATCGACCACGAACTTGCCACTCGCGATCTTACGCGTTTTGGCATTCAACCCAAAGTTCCCGTATTACAAAATTGAATAAATCTGGCCTGGGAACAGTTTCGCTAAAAATGTTGAAACTCTAGGAAGAAATATTTATTTTTCGTTAAAATTTTTTATTTTTAATTGACCACAAATTTGCTGGTCGCGATCTTCCGCGTTTTGGTGAAGGGAGAAAAAAAGTTGCAATTTTTTTTAGAGATTTTTGGAAAAAATTGACGTCCTTTTTATTTAACGCGATTGAGAATTGACAGGATGGTAAAATTTACTGTGATGCATCATAAAAAGTCGTTGTGCTGGGAAATAATTTTTTTTTTTTAAATCGAAATAGTATTTTTTCATAAAAATGATAATTTTTGTAAAGTGCATCTGGAAAAAATGCATTTCGCGTTTTTTACATTACGATCGAGTTACATTTTTAACAGATTTTTCTCATGTCTGGAAAATTCGATGATTTTTTTTAAAATGATGCTGGAGGAGCAGACTTTGACGAGGGTTATTCGCTGCTTCCAATTCAATTTGGGAATTTCTCGTATATTGAGCGACCTCTCTGTCTCTTTCTCGATCTGCCTACTCGTGGGGACTGTCACGTGAACCGGAATAATCAAAGTTTCGAAATATCTT
>JBAJMU010000010.1:1019467-1036928 GCA_037952995.1 Hyposoter didymator | reverse complement strand
ATATCTTTAGCATTGGGGGGGGGGGCGAAATATATTCACGTGTATAAAGTCATTACAGCGGATTGAATCGGAATTGAAGGATTTGAATGGGGACGTGATATCGTTGGCGTTTGCAAAGTTATAAATTGATGTTCGTCGAGCGTCACTTGGAAATATATTATTACGCGAAAAGCAAGAGGGAAAGGACATGCACCACGTCCTCGTGGATATCCTTAGAAATTCTTGGCTTGTGGGTGCTCGAACGCGATATTATACCCCCAGTTGCTTATATTTTCCCACGATTCCTCTCCCTCTCTCGCTTGCTATCGTCTCTCATTTTCTCTCTCAATATTTCTCTCTCGTGTTTGCTGCTGCAGAGTACGGTGTGCTCGGGTTTCGCCGTCGAACCAGCACGCCCCGTCTAAATATTCTTGCCGTGGCTCAGCGCAGGCACTATATTACTCTTTTGCCCTCACCAGACCCGTTTCTCGTCATACTCGGCACACAGCAATCCTTCAAACGTTTCGAATTCATGTTGAAAAAAAAAAAAAAAAAAAAAAAAATGAAAAAAAAATGAAAAAAAACGAGAACGAGAACATTGAATGCGAAAATAAAAACATGCATTCTGCTCCGGAGAAGTATAAATATTCTCCTCTCGTTCCTCACACTCTCAGTGTCTATATCGCCCTCCCTCTCCCTCTCCTTCCTCCCCCCCCTGAGCCTTTTACTTACCGATTTTGCCAACTTTTCGTTTCCCAGGATATTTATTTATGCCCAAGATCCTTTTTATATACCGTCCGCGGAATAAAACTTGAGATCGTGATTTCGAGAGTAATTTCGTCATGAATAAATCTGCAGGCGACCGCGCGCGATTGAATTTTTTATACGAAATCGTTGCACGAAAAGCTCAGGTAGTCGGTTGTTTTTTTTTTTCGCACGTGGAATTCGAAGCGACAATTTTTTTTTCTTTTTGAAATTTTCGACGATTTTGCGAAATATTTCGGTCGTTCAGCTTTCAAAATTTACACACCTGCGTCGCACGGGCCTATATCTCGTCACATTCCCTTTCACCCTTCGTTTTACTTTCGGGCGAAAAACGAGGGGCGAGTCTTTTTCTGTTATCGCTGGATAGACAGAAGGGCGCGAATGCGAAGGCTCGTGAACTGTGTACGAGCTGGAATACTAATAGGCATTTCATACGGGCATACGACGTATATGCTGGCTACTCACGACACGTTACGATCGTCGACTAAGTAGGCCAAAGCGACCCACACACATGGATTCCCAGCACATCGAGACCCATGGATATTTATAGATATAGAATTTGTTGGAGGTGAACGCAGAGGGTTAACAGAGTGCACCAGCCTCGGGGTGTTTGTTACCGGCGTATAGGGCTCTGCACTCTCTTATCCCCATGCTATGCAATTTACGATCGATAGCACTATCATGTTTATCTTGATATAAATATATGTGCATTAATATCCATGTATATAAAGATAATGTGTTCCTAACTGGCGTCATGCATTCTCGTTCGTACGTTGCATGTTAGACCTTTCGATACATATATAGGAAAATACAGGATCTGCCAAATTAGATTGTCAAGGCTTGGGTATGATCGATATTAATATCAAAACTGGCGCATTTTTCTTGAGGCGGTTTAATTTCATTTTGGAGAGGCTCGACAAAAAATGCGACTGGGGGAAAACGATCGAAAAGACACTGACGTTATTAAGAACGAGATATTTATTTATAAGAATCACAATTTTCAGTAGTTTCTCGTAAAAGCGAGTGTTAAAAGTTGCAACTTTCTACATTCAATATTTCGATTTCTAAATGGGGAAGCCTCTTAAAACTTTGCTTACACTTTTATGCAACATCGAAGAAGCTTTATTCAGTTTTTCAAAAAAATGGGTCGTAAGTTTTTCGAAATTTTGTTTATTATATAAAAAATACTGAATACATTTTAAGAGCTTTCGCCATATAAAAGTCGAGATATTTATTTATAAAAATCACAATTTTCAGTAGTTTCTCGTAAGAGCGTGTGTTAAAAGTTGCAATTTTTGACTTTAAATATTTCCATTTCTAAATGGCGAAGCCTCTTAAAACTTTGCACACACTTTTGTGAACATCGAAGAAGCTTTATTCAGTTTTTCAAAAAAATCGTTCGTTAAATTTGTTCGAAATTTTGTTTATTATACAAAAAATACAAACTACCTCGGAAAATCTTGGATTTAGAGTATGTTGTTCTTTAGACAATTTGTAACAATTTTTTTTCACGAACTTCGGCTCGTAAATCATTTTGTACGTAAAAAAAAGGGGAAACAAAAATTAAGATTTTTTTTAAATTGGAAAATGTTCTCCAAGGATTGTCAAGAATGCTGGGGATCGAATTAGACAGCACCCAATTTTTCAGTCATCGATTTTCCATACTTTTTGCAAAATATGCAAGAATTTTTTATTTTTTTTTTATTTATTCGTTTTCAATTTGCTATTTATTGAAGTTTCGAACGCAAAGCTGTAATTATAAAGGAGATATTTGTGGAGTAGGAAGGTTGTGCGTGGAGATTTGTTGGCACGATGAAAGTAAAGTCCTGAACGACGTACGTCGGCTCAAACGAGGCGGATTATCGATCAACTCTTTGGGTGAACATTGAGACTGACGTTGATTTGATGAAAAAACTGTAAAAATAGAAAGAGAATTGGATTTTTTTCTCTGGGAACGAGATTTCGCTTAGAAATAGTGGCAAATGTTTGCACAAACGAGAAAATGGAGAGCGAGAGAGAAAAAGCTCGACGCTGCTGCTTGTGCGAGTCTCGCGCGCGACTCTGTCTTCGTTTATCCTTTTTGTCACAGCGGGGTTGCTTGGCAGCCTCGCGATCGATTGCATCCTCGCGCCTCTCTAACTCTCACTATGGAGAGTGGCGCGGCTAACCGAGAGAAAAGAGAGAGAGAGACAGAGAGAAAACGTGAGCAGGAGGACAAGAATAAAAGTGAAAGAGATTCAACGCGAGCGAGGCAAAATGAGAGAGAACGCGATTGAGAAAAGAAACAACAACTCTCCCGATGGTCCAGCGACGACCGCAAATAACCCCGTACAATATGAAATTCACTTAAAGGGGTAGGTCACAAAAAATATCGGTGAATAGGGCTGTGGACTGCTGATCCTCTCAACGCCAGAGTATTTCGCATTCATAACGAACTACGATCAACAACACGAGCGTTCATAATCGAAGATTTCTCATCGTACGTTATTCTTGACCCTAGAACGGTAACCTGGGGTCCCGCGCCCTTTCTCCCCTCTTTTTCCCCCTTTTTATCGTTTTACCGCATTTTCGAGTAATTTTTTCACTTCAAGCTGATTTGTCCCAGGCTCACGCGATCCTGCATTAAAAAACGAAAAAAATGAGCCCAAGATGAACGCTTTTCGATAAATTTTACCGAAGATAAGGAATTTTCCAAATTTGGGTCATTTATTGTTATTCGAATAGTAAAAATCCACGAAATGAATTTTTTTTTAAATTCTTTTAAAAAATGAATGTTTTGTTTTTAATTTTAGAAATTTTTTTTTTACAAAACAAAAAAGAAATAATAGCTCCCAGACAGCACCTTAATTTCCATGGTATTTGGAACTTCCATCGATTTTAATTAGCCGATTACAGAGATATTGATATGCAGCAAATGGCGCATTTAATTAGTGCAATTAGTATGATTACGTAATTGCTTGAACGACGATTCAACGTCTGGATGAGCGAGCTTTCGTGTTTTGTTTAACTTTTTATTTTTATTAAACTCGTAGTAACGGAGCTTGACCTAATTTCGTTGGGTTCTTTATTGTTGCAGGTTATTCCGGTGGAACGTAGGATCCCGGAGAAGGATGAGACTTGGTCGTTGGCGACAGAAGTGAATCCGGACGAGGAAAACGTCGGTGGGCTGGCTCCGTCGGGGTTAGAAACGAGTTGCGAAGTAGCATTGACGAAATTGGAAGGGAACGTCGAAGCGGAAAGTGAAGTTGTTGCCGGTGAGTCGAATCTCGGGTCGAGAGGTCACGAGACACGGAAGAGCAAGACTCGGAGGGTGAAAAGTTACCTTCGGAAGTGCAAGGGTGCATTGACCAGCAGGAGCGAAGATTCGAGCTCGGTCGAGAGGCGAGAGAGGAATTCGGCGTGTACATCGTGGTACGTGGACGACGAAGATGCTCGAACGAGTCAAGACAACGAGGAGGACCCCGAGCCCGATTTTCCAGCCGCTAAACTCTCGGAAGAGAGCGAACGAGTCAAATTGCCCGAGGAACCAGATGCCGAACTGGAGGAACCTCCAGCGAGACACGAGAGTCCACGAAAAGACAGCGGATTTTCCGTTTACGAAGATGCCTCCGACGAGCCCTTGGAAATTCCTGGCCAATCTCGAGAGCGCATCGATTCCCGAGAGACTCTCGTTCTCACCGACGATGCCATATTGTTGAACAAGTGCGATTCGAGTGACACTCTGATTGCCGATTTGCCAGAAATCATCGCGACGCAGAGCGCACAATCGGAGGCAAATGTTTCGTGCACCGAGGAGGATGAGAAAATTCCGGAACTCAGCTCGACGCTTCCCACGGTGAGTGTTTTTTTTAAGTCACTTGATAATTCACCCCAAAACGGTAATTTCAATTTTTTTGCTACCTGTTCCGATAACCTGAGGTCACAAACGACCCCAATTTTGAAAAATTCATATCTCCGGTAAAAATTAACGAAAAGACTTCCAACTGGGCTCATTCTTTTCGTTTTTTAATGCAGAATCTCCTGAGCCTAGAGCAATTTTGCTGAAAGTCAAAAAATCGGTAAAAAATGCACTAAAACGATAAAAAACGCGAAAACGAAGGGAGAAAGAACGTGGGGGGTAGTTTTTGACCCCAGGTTACCGTTCCATCATAACCAATCGATAATCCCAACGCGAGACTTTCCGGAATATCGATATTTCCATTTTCCTCCCGGTGCTTAGCACCAAATCCGCGAAAATTCTCCGCATCGTCGCAGCATTCCGTATGCATGCAGAAAAAAGCTAAGAAAAGAGATAAACAACGACAGACATATAACAATGCAAGAATCCACGAGAAGTGGAAAGATATTGGGGAACTTTACAAAAGAGGCGGAATTCTCATTCTCTGTTCGTACAGTCGCGTCGCCAGGTCGAGCCTCGACGCTCCAGCATCCAGCGTAATTGGGAATTTTTATTTTCCTGTACGAAGACGAAGACTCTCGCTTGCTATGCGCAGTAAGGAAAGTGTATCGTATAGCATATAAATCCTGAGTCTTCTCTTTCTTCACCCAGATACCTACATACACAATGTACAGAGAGGACTCTGCCCTCTTGGTACAACGAATAGATTCTCAAGTCTCTCTCTCTCTTTCCCTCCGATGCACTGTTGCTCGTTTCTTCGGACGTCTCCGTCCCACACTCTCGTTGTGGGCTCTTCATCGACTTTCTCTCTTTCTCTGGCTTTGGTGCTCCTTCCCGCGCGCGAGGCTTAAACTTGGGTTCAGTCTCCTGGGGTTACAGAATAGGTTACCGCGAGACTCTCAGCGAAAAGAAACCAACCTCTTGGTCCACATCATCGTGCACTATGCACTACAGAGCCTGCCCCCCCCTCATTCTTCTGTCTTCGCTTACCAACATCGTTGCACACACGTACATCGTAATTGCACACGATAATACATGAGATTTTCTGTCCCGAGTAAACCACTTTTTGTCCTTTGCCTTTGGACTCTTGAGGATCCTTCGTTATTCATTTTAAACGCTTTTCTTTTTGTGTAACGCGGTGCCTAGTCGTCTGGATAGTGGGATGAACAAAATTCGTGAGGACACGCTTTATCCAATGGATCCGCGTCGTCCGGACGAGCGAGGGTTGCTTATTCGTTCGGTTGTATCAAGTGTGTACACTGAGAATGAAATTTTGTTAAAAATCGTCGATAAACAAAATATTTTTGAGTAATTTCAAAATTTTCGTTATTTTGGTAGAAAATTCGGTTTCTGACGGAATCGTCAGCAAAATTTACGATTGGAGGGACTGAAATTAGCTTCCGGAGAGACTTTTCAGAATATTTCTTGCAGCAATGACACAATTGTTGGGATTATTAAAAAAAAAACGTTTAGTCGAACGTGTCGAACAAAATATCGATCTTTTCCAACAAAATTTGGTTTATTTTTTTATAAATAAATAAATAAATAAATTAATTAATTTTATTTGATTTTTATTTTGTTTTTCATTAATTAGAATCTTATTTTTGTCTTTCCACACTGAAAATGAAATTCTGTTAAAAATCGTCGATGTTCTGGTGGACGGGGTAAACAAAATATTTTTCAATAATTTCTAAATTTTCGTTATTTTGGTAGAAAATTTGGTTTCTGACAGAATCGTCAGCAAAATTTACGATTGGAGGGACTGAAATTAGCTTCCGAAGAGAATTTCTAGAATATTTCTTGCTGCAATGACACAATTGTTGGGATTATTAAAAAAAAAACGTTTAGTCGAACGTATCGAACAAAATATCGATCTTTTCCAACAAAATTTGGTTTTTAGTGAAAGTTGTCAATTGGCTGGTTGATTGAGGATGATTCCAGGGGATGGAATAGTTTGAAAAAGTACAATCAACATCGAAGGTCTCGTATGACGGCAGTAACTTGGTCCTTGTTAGGGTTGCAGGGGCGTTGTCGATTCGCTCACTTAAAGCGACAACAGCATCAACAACGAGGAGGGTTTTTCCCTCCGTACTGCAGCAGGAGCAGTTTGAGTTTAAAAGGAGCTTGAGACGCGCGAGGGAGAGGTGTGTATGGGAATTGTTGCTCGGGCACGCCGATCGTGCTCATTAATTATATCGGCGAGTGATCTATCTGGACCATGCAGCGAGCTCGTGGGGTCTTTTCCCCTTCCCCATACGCGATCCCAGTATTCTCCCAGTGGAATAAGCTGTGCACAGAAAACTCGCGAGAAAGATGACTTTTTCGGCCTCTCTCGCTGGCCTGATCGCTGATTTTAAAAAAACTGCTCCACTGGAAAGAAAATTTTGTTGGAAAAGTTGGATATTTTGTTCGATACGTTCGACTAAACGTTTTTTTTTAATAATCCCAAAAATTGGGTCATTGCAGCAACAAATATTTTAGAAAATCTCTTCGTAAGCAAATTTTAGTCGTTAGACTCGTAAATTAATTAATTAAATAAATAAATAAATAAATAAATAAATAAATAAATAAATAAATAAATAAATAAATAAATAAAAAAATAAATAAATAAATAAACAAATAAATAAATAAACAAATAAATAAATAAACAAATAAATAAATAAACAAATAAATAAGAATACAAAAATAAAATAAAATAAAATAAATAAAAACCAAAAATACTGCCAAAATAACGAAAATTTTGAAATTACAAAAAAATATTTATCGTATTAAAAAAAATATCGACGATTTTTAACAAAATTTCATTCCCAGTGTTAACAAGACAGAGAGAGAGAGAGAGAGAGAGAAAGGGTTGAAGATAAGTTTCACGGCGTGTGAGAGATAAATCGNATAAATAAATAAATAAATAAATAAATAAATAAATAAATAAATAAATAAATAAATAAATAAATAAATAAATAAACAAATAAAATAAAATAAATAAAAACCAAAAATACTGCCAAAATAATGAAAATTTTGAAATCACAAAAAAATATTTAGTTTATCGTATTAAAAAAAATATCGACGATTTTTAACAAAATTTAATTCCAAGTGTTAACAAGACAGAGAGAGAGAGAAAAAAAGGGTTGAAAATAAATTTCACGGCGTGTGAGAGATAAATCGTGTACGCTGGCGGATTTCATGTCGGGGCGTCTCTCGTTGAAACGGAAAAGTCGATCATCAGTCTCGTGAAAGTGGTAAAAAACAACACGTACAAAATATACTCGATATTGCCGCATATGTATAGAGATTTTTACAAGGGAACAGTGTAACTCGCGTTAGCGTTCACGCATCCTCCCCCTTTTTGCCGGAGCAGCTACATCTCGCAGGCAGAGATTCGCAAAACTCCATAGTGCATGCGAATGCACGATCTAACGTTCGGATCGGTCCCGCGGTATTGAAACAACAATTTCTCGCCCTCGCTAATCGAATTGGCACTGTATGGGCAACGATAATATATCTCGGAGCGACGTGTAGGAAACTACCGTCATTTTTCCTTCGATAGCAAGCAAGTTGGCTTGGAAATGAAAAAAATGAGTTTTGCGCCTGTAAACGCTGCGTATACGTGCCAAACACACGCGTTCTTGGAGCCTAAGCCAGGATTATAGATGCTGGAGTCTCGAGAGATCTCGCGCACGTTCTTACATACGTGCCAATATATCGGCGCGCCTCCGAAGTTTGTTCTACCGTTCGCAAACCACCGGGAAACGATAAAGCTTCGATATTGTGTATCCATGAACGCAGCGAGTGTATATGCGTGGAGATGTGTGTGTGGATGTTGCGAGAAGACGAAGAGGCTGCGCGCGCGTCATGGGATTTATTGTAATTGGCGGTAATGATGGGCTCTCAGACGCGTGCACCTCGTTTCTTCGCACACACCGAATTATATATATATCTGTACAGCATTGTATATAATATACAATCAGCCCGAAGCCTCACTGAGCGTAACGCACCTTTTGCAAGACTGTGTCAGTGGTGCGTGCATGATGTATGCTTTTCGCCTTCTCTGCGCTGCGTGCTTTTTATCCTCTATACGGTTATAAACCCAATGTAATGGTGCGCACTTGCGGAGAAGTCTGTAACGCGAGAACGTTCGAGCAGAACTGAACGGCTTCCGGTTTGCTTCCAATTTCCATCAAAATCCACTCAATCCCGACGTTAAACCTTTTTTTTCATTCTTGTTCTTCGTTTCTTTCGGTGGGAGCTTGAACTTTTTTGCAAACGCTTGAGGAATGTTGCTCAGCTGCGAGTCGGAGATTTAACGAGGAAATTTGTGCGGCGTGACATTTTTTCATCTGCGTAGAGTCTCTTGAGGAGTTTGGCTACGCATGACAATGTGATAAGAATTTAATCAAATTTGGTGATAACATTCTTTGGCATCGAATACGATGATACTATTTTTTTCGAATTTTTTGGCTACATAGTTGTCGAATTATTGGAGTTTACAATTTGCAAAAGATATATCTATATATATATCTGATTGCTATGCTTATGCGTGTAAACTCTAGTATTTCAATTACTCGAAAACTATGTAGAAGAAAAATCTTTAAAAATTTGTATATTCATATTTAATACCAAAGAATATACTCTCGAAATTTTATTAAATTCTAATAATTTCGAATTTTCCTATAGATATCTGATTGCAATGCTTATGCATGCAAATTCTAGGGTTTCAATTACTCGAAAACTGTGTAGAAAAAAAATCTTAAAAAATTCGTAAATTCATATTTAATACGAAAGAATATACTCACCAAATTTCATTAAATCCTCATAATTTCGAATTCTCCTATAAATATCTGATTGCAATGCTTATGCGTGTAAACTCTAGTGTTTCAATTACTCGAAAACTGTGTAGAAAAAAAAATCTTTAAAAATTTTTAAATTCATATTCAATACGAAAGAATATATTTACCAAATTTCATTAAATTCTAATAATTTCACATTCGCCTGTAGATATCTGATTGCTATGCTCATGCATGTAAACTCTAGTGTTTCAATTACTCGAAAACCATGTAGAAGAAAAATCTTAAAAAATTTGTATATTCATATTTAATACCAAAGAATATACTCACCAAATTTCATTAAATTCTAATAATTTCGAATTCTCCTATAGATATCTGATTGCTATGCTTATGCATGTAAACTCTAGTGTTTCAATTACTCGAAAACTATGTGGAAGAAAAATCTTAAAAAATTTGTATATTAATATTCAAAACTAAAGAATATACTCACCAAATTTCATTAAATTCTAATAATTTCGAATTTTCGTATGCATTGTGGTTCGGAAGAGTTGAAACGATTGCGTTGATTCCTCTAAGGCAATACAGGCTCGAATGTGAGAATTTTCCCAATTATCGTCGTGGATGAGCGGATATATTCGAGAGAAATGGAAATCGCTTACGATGATGAATTTCTTGTCGTCTATACGATCATCGCGTATAGATTCCAAGATCTCGCCGAGTTTTTTAGGATGTGGAAGAATAAGAGCTGATGGCAGGAAGTCATATTTATATAAACACACACGACGTGGCGTCTCGTCGAGTCATCGAATTAAACACAAACGCGTTGCTGCATCAAAAACTATATAGATATATATTTTATAAGACACGAGGGCGCGGGGGAGGAAATTGCAATATGCGATGGAGCGCGCTTTGTTTTGTTTATATTCACGACGGGAGAACTCGACGATCTCAGGAGAGAAAGTGATACGCGTTTTCGTCCTCTTCTCTCTCGATATCACGAGCATATCGCTGACAGAGGCAGATTACTTTCGTCCGAGCTTTTTTTACCGCGCGTATAAAACGTCTAAACGTTAAATACATTATGGCAAACGAGGAAGAGAAAATCTGCTCTGAAAAAAAAAAAAAAAANAAAAAAAAACATCGATAAACATCGACAAACAATCGCAATTACGTGAACGATCGATTTAAATGAATATCGAGTTAATGAGCCGAATGAGAATTATAATTCTTCCCAAAGATACAAAAAAAAATTGTCCTCGAAAATTATTTATCGTGCGAAATTTTTTGACAGACCAAATCGATCGTAATTTCAAAAACGTCTCGAACGTAAATCGATTCCTCAAAATGCTCGAGAGCACTGCTGACCCTTAAAGCTCCCCTGTTCCGTTGATTGGCGATTACCAAAACGGTATGGCGAACGTTTTCGTCGTCACGATGACTGGAGAACGAAGAAGAAACAGAGTCGAGCTTCTCTGTAAAAAAAAAAAAGCAACAAAGTCCCGTATCTTTAGAACGGCCAATCCGCGCAGTTTCGTGATCGGCTAATCTTCACGGTAATGTTTCCCCTTCCCCAAAAACGATAATCCCTCATGTCTCGATAAAAAATACGCTCTCCCGTTAAAAAATCATTAATAGAGTTTGAAAAAGATAAAAATTGTGTTCCGATAAAAAAATCGAAGCTTCGGGACATCTCCATCGTTTTAATTCGATGCAGGACTTCTAATGGGAGATGCCGTGTGTTGGGAAGAATCGTAAAACGTTATGGTGTGTCCGGACCATTTCAACGAGCCTTATCCCACAATAAATAAATACGTCAACATATAGATATATATCTACGTGTATAAAATATAAGCACGTCCACAGATCACGCTCGCCCTCTGCCTCCGGCTGATGGACGGTCATTATTGCAGCGTGACATGGACCTAAGGAGTTTCTATAACTCTCGCGATAGTAAATGAAGAATTTTCAAAAAAAAAAATAGTAAAAATAAATAAAAATAATAAAAATAAAATAAAATGAAAAAAAATGTTTATATTCCGTCTTTACCCTCGGAGGAGACTCCAATGGCCCATATCCCACGACCGTGTCCATGTCCCTCCACGAGTCGTCTCTTGTTCCTCCGATATTTTTTCCTCCTCTCATATTCCTCATATATATATATATAGACATATTCACACGTGTATATATCTATATATACACATAATATAATATAATATCCACAGGAGTACCGTAAAGTGTCATCCGTACGGGTCACATCGTCTTTCCCGTGCGCGCGCGCGCGTCTTGTGGGAGTAAAATATTTGCAGTCTCATGATGTTGTACACACGCTGATCCGGCGCGGCTTCACAAAGAATATTTGATATAAACGTGAAGAGAGCTCTCGGGGAGAGAATATAAAAGGCTCTAAATTTGCGATATTAAGAGAGCGAGAGAAAAAAAGGTGAAAATGAGAGAAAAAAGAAATGGCGAGAGAAGCGATTAAGTTGGGACGCTGGGGGTGATGCTGGGACGAAGTGAGAAGACGAGGGAATCGTGTAAAGATTTCTTAATAATAAAAATTGTAATTGAAGCGTTTTGTGGGACGATGGAATGAAAAATTGAGGTGAAAGTTGAGGCTCGCAGGGTTCAGGGTTCAGGGGAGTAGGCTGGAGGGTGTTGAGTCGAGGGAATTAATCCAGAGTGTGATGAGCCGACCTCCCGCGGTAGAGAGATCGCGCTCGTGCGAGGCTAAGAAATTCGCAGGGTTTTTCGGTGGCGCGTCGTCCTCTGGGAACGATGGATTCTCAGCGGAAAAACGTGTGGGAGCATCGCAACTCTTTCGGATCACTCAATCGTCCGCGGTACGCGCCAAGGACCGCGAACACAGCGACGTTTGTGTGTGACGAGCGTGTAAAGGATTAAGCGTGAAAGGCTCGCCAAAAAGGAGATTGGCTTACAGACTCCAAAGAGATTATCATCGAGTACGAGACTTTTTTCATCTTCGTGAAAGAACACACACGCGTTGCCACTTTTTTTGTAGGCAGTGGAGCAAAGAGACGGCGAAAATGGAACCCCCACGCGTTTTAAACGACGTAAACGAACAATATGGCAAAAGAACTTAACAAAAAGACGTACGAAGCATCGAGAGAGAGAGAGGAACCCTTTAAGGGAGCGAGAGTTTGCGTTTCGCAAACACGCGAGAGAGCGCAGTGCGCGGTGGAGACGAACAAGAATATAAAAGCGAATCGTAAGAATCCTCGTGCGTTGCTGCACCCACGCGTCTCTCCGACGCAACCAACACATGAAAATGTATGTACATTTTATCCTGCTCACTGGTGCAAATGGTATGTAATGTTTACTGCGTGTGCGAATTCTCTCGGAGGAGAGACGAGAAGAGATTTAAAAGGAACCGCCGTCGCGTCGTGGTCCACGACGACGACGACGTTCTACGTTTGTGCCTCTCGCGACTAAACACCGGCAAATGACAGAAGGGGCTTACTGTGCTGTCCACCGCGTACCGCGAAAAAACAAACCGACGACCAACCAGACAGACGCGCACTCTCTCGCGTTCCTGCATCACAATGCCATGCGTTCACGCACGTTTCTCTCTATTCACGATTTATATTTTACGTTATTACGTATTTAATCTACAGCGTGAGTTCAGAGTCGTCGAGATTTTTCGTTTACCGAGAAAATCTTTGCGACATTCTGTAGAGAAAATTCTGCGAGTGGCAATTTTTCTCTCCGTGACGCTGATTAAGCGAAATTCATTAATCAGTGACGCGAGCCATTCGGTGCGTTCCGTGCTCAGGTTCGTTGTCGCTAAAAACTTTTTCGATCGTTGCTGCGAATCGTATTAATTTTTTGCCCAACGCGATTTGCATCTCGGAGGAACGTGTGAAACGATTTTTCTTCCCAAAATAGTTTCATCGTCCTTTTTGCAGTGAAACCATCACTTCCAGGACACCCGTTGCTCACTGAGTCTGTAGAGAGAGAGTGGGCAAGAAAATGCACGGTTGTAATATGCTTACAAGTATTTTCGCGTTTGCGGCATGGACTTAAAGGTTTTATCACTAATCTTGGCGCTAAGACGATTCCCTGTGTTCCTTTCGTACGTGGATATTTATAAATAGTGTGTATATATATATTGGCTTTTGCATATTCGCCACAATTTTGCCTCCGGTACTCTTTCGGCTCCGTGTTTGGGTACGTGAACGGAATTTCTAGTCGCGAATCAAACGTTCGTTATTTTAGTCGTTCCAATCGTAAAAATCGCCGACAATTCCAAAAATTTTACCAAAGCGATGAATTTTTCAAAATTGGGCTCATTTATGACCCCGCGGTGAAAAGAAAAGCTTTTTGGAAAAGATCGATACGTTCGACTAAACGTTTTTTCAAAAAACTCTCAAAAATTGTGTCTCGCAAAAAAAAAACTTCTATTTCCCTGCGGAGGCAAATTTTAGTCGTTCCAGTCGTAAAATTCGCCGACAATTCCGAAAATTTTACCGAAAATATGAATTTTTCAAAATTTGGCTCAGTCGTGACCCCAGATTTCCGCGGAATAGGAAAAAAAAATAAAGTCAACGTTCCTGTCAATCGATGTTTTCATAAATACATATTTGTATGTATTCTCTCAAGTATATATATACATGCGATACGATAATTAAGTATATATACATATATGTAAATTTATATTGTGAAATGGTATTTTCTGCGTTACGCGTATCGGATTCTGCACTACGTTTACCTTTATCAGATGTATAGCTATAATATAGCATGGGAGCTAGTGCAGTTCGATCCTCGTTCCGTTATAAATGCTGTGTGCGAGTTGTTCCTCCGGGCGAATGCAGCGGCAGCAGCGAGAAAGCTCCAGAGAGAGAGAGAGAGAGAGAGAGAGAGAGAGAAACGCTCCGAAGACGCGATAAAGAAATGACCAGGAACACCCTCTTCCGCCTTTTCTCTTTAACTCGCTATGAGATTTCTGCATATATGGTCCTTGCTTCTCCTGATTTTGCTATAATTTCAAATAATCCTTGTTGCATGATTTTTTATTTTTTTTTTATATGCATATGGGATTTTCCACGAGTTCTGGGGGGTTTAGAGTCTCGAGAGCTTCCTCCTTGAAGTTTGTTTCGTAAAGCAGGAAATAGAAAAACTTTTTGAACGATTTCCTGATTTTTTAAATTGACGAAATTTTAAACTGACATTTTTATGGTTTTTTCTTCATTTTTCTTTTTCTACTTTTCATCTCATTTATAACTCTCATTTGTTTCCTTAGTTCATACCTTGCTCAAGCTGCATTTCCACCCGCTAATGCCTCAGGCGACGTTTCCGCTTTATCAAACTCGCGTCTTTTCTCTCCTGCTCTTTTTTTTTATCTCTCTCTCTCTCTCTCTGTTCACGTCTTTGCTTTAAACTATTGCGCGTCGCTTGCGAGAAACTCTCTCGACGCAAAAGGTAGCGTTGAGCGAGCCATTTAATTTCGAGACACCTCTCCAAGCGGTTTACACGCGCAAATACTACCCGTAACTATACTGCACTGTACCAACATACGAATTAACTGTAACTGTATACGAGATAAATACAAAAGCCACGTGGGACCTAAAAAATGTTTAAAAGTTTCGAAAACAATTATTGAGAATATTTGATTCGCTGTAACGATCAACATTTTATTGGATTGAGCTTCGGAATAATTTTTGCGAAGTAGTTTTTGCAAACAGGAACTAAAAATTCGTTTCTCCATAAACGATGATTGGGAATTTAATTCAGTGGGAATAAAATTTTGTTAAAAATCGTCGATATTTTGGTGAATACGGAAAACTAAATATTTTTTTATAATTTCAAAATTTTCGTTATTTTGGCAGCATTTTTGGTTTCTAACGGAATTCTCGGCGAAATTTACGAGTGGAGCGACTAAAATTTGCTTCCGAAGAGACTTTCTAAAATATTTCTTGCTGCATTGACACAATTTTTGTGATTATTCTAAAAAATGTTTAGTCGAACGTATCGAACGAAATATTCATCTATTTCAACAAATTTCTTCAAATTTTGTTTCTAACGGAATTGTCAGCGAAATTTACGAGTGGAGCGACTGAAATTTGCTTCCGAAGAGAGTTTCTGAAATATTTCTTGCTGCATTGACACAATTTTTGGAATTATTCTAAAAAATGTTTAGTCGAACGTATCGAACAAAATATTTTCATTTTTTTCAACAAATTTCTTCAAATTTCGTTTCTAACGGAATTTTCAGCGAAATTTACGAGTGGAGCGACTAAAATTTGCTTACGAACAGACTTTCTAAAATATTTCTTGCTGCGTTGACACAATTTTTGTGATTATTCTAAAAAATGTTCAGTCGAACGTATCGAACAAAATATTTTCATTTTTTTCAACAAAATTTTGGTTTCAATGACGAAATGTCATCGATTTTCCTCATTTTTTCAAGTATACACATTTGAATTTTGCTTCTGTTGCGAATAAGATATTTTTGGGTCGTCGATTAGTGGATGTCCACATGACAGAGTGTCACGTTTCTATTACAATGGGCTTACGAAATGATGTTTGACGTAGCCGCTAAAGCGGGAACGCACAAAGATCGTGAGCACGTATATGAAGGACTTGCGAGGGAGAGTCACACGAGAGCGAGCGAGAGGAGAGACAATTTTATGGGAGCGAGACACACCCACCGGATGCACTTTGTACGTTGCATGAATGCACCGAGAGATGCCAAAGTGTTGTGTATGAGAGAATGACAGAAAAGAAAGAAAGACGGAGAGAGGGAGAGGCAGCAAATTTTCTGGGACGATACGAAACGTCATCGATCGACCCAGATTTTATTCAATTGGTCCAGGGTCGTCGAGACCGAATCGTCTCTCACTTTTCGTCTAATTTCATGGGTACACGAGGCAGGTGCGAGTTGCTCATCAGCCCCAAACAATCAGCCTCCCAAATTTCTAAAATTTATCGAAATTAATCGAAAAATCAAAATTTTCTCATTTTCTTATTTTTGTTCAGACAATTTTTAATATTTTTCTTTTTTTTATTTTTTTTCCATCTACGTCACTAAATTCCAAAGTGACTCCGACCAACAGACACGAAAAAATAATGGTACAAGCGAAACGAGAGACGGATATAATCCGATATCTCGAATTTGCGTAACTTTTCCCTGCTCTCGTGCCTGAAGCGAGGCTGCAACAGTATTGCAATATTATTCACTCTCGGTCGACGAGAGAATCGTGACCGCGACGTCTATGCCACACGATTTTCTACTCATCCGACTCTCGCGCAACAGCAGCAGCACCAACAACAGCAACAACCACAACAACAACAGCAGCAGCAACAACCAACTGCTGGAGAACTGCTTGGACGGACGTTCATCACTTGCACTTTCCTGCTGCGCAGTCATGACGTATTCCGTTTATTCCTTCTGTCTTTTCTCTTTTCGATCTCGCCCTCCCTCTCAATTCTCTAATCCATCAGAATCGATCGCGATTCTTTTCGTGTATCCGAAATCTTGGCAATTTCCGGCTGCCCATGAAGATTTACCATCGCGATCAGTATTTTCCAGGAAAATGGTTGAGCAAATTTAACATTTTTTTTTTCCTCGAGCTAACAATTTTTATTCAGCAATCAATAATTTTGTGGGCGAGTTTCTTTCTCGTTAATTATTAACCCCATTGACTCTGGAACGGTAACCTCCAGTGGGAATGAAATTTCGTTAAAAATCGTCGATATTTTGTTGAGCACGATAAACTAGATATTTTTTTTAATAATTTCAAAATTTTCGTCATTTTGGCAGTAGATTTGGTTTCTAACGAAATTGTCAGCGAAATTTACGAGTGGAGGGCCTAAAATTTGCTTCCGAAGAGATTTTCCAGAATATTTCTTGCTGCGATGACACAATTTTTGCGATTATTAAAAATAATCGAACAAAACATCGATCTTTTCCAACAAAATTTTCTTTTCTCTGTCCTCGTGAATGACTCCGATTTTGAAAAATTCATATCTTCCGTAAAATTTAACGAAAACGATTCAACTCGGGCTCATTCTTTTCGTTTTT
>JBAJMU010000010.1:956409-1019071 GCA_037952995.1 Hyposoter didymator | reverse complement strand
AGGAGCGGGGGTGTATTAGAGAAATGGAGGAAGGACGCACGCGATTATCCATCAATGCCCTTTCTCTCTCTCTCTCTCGCTCCCTCGCACTCCCTGCACTTTCTGCGTTTCGAATCACGATAATGCGCTGGACCACCATAGCAGTCGCGCGGTGAGGCCCTGGTACGACTATTCGACAGAGTCGGAAAGACCGAGAGAGAGAGAGAGAGCCAACGATCTCATGAATCTCGTGAAACGAGCGAGAGAGCAACGTAAAGAGAGTCATGGATAGACCGGCGCTCTATACGATGGATGAAAACGCTTAGGCATTAATCAAGCACGGAGAGAACGTGCCAAGATCCGCCGCGGTAGACGCATATATATACGAAATGTTCGAAAAGTCACGCCCATGCTTCTCGACAGCAGGGTGAACAGCAGATCTTGAAATTCTCAAGATAAAGGATTTTATGAATTTTTCTCTTCGATTAATCATCGATAAGATTCATTGTCGCGATGTACACAAATCTTGCGAGTCTATGTATTAGAATTTCAAAAAACTAGAGACATTCCTAACCCTCGAACGGTAACCTGGGGTCCGAGAGACCCCGCAGGCACTTTTGTTATCGTTTTATCACATTTTTGACAGATTTTTCGACTCCGAGCAAAGGTGCTCCAGGCTCACGTGATCCTGCATCAAAAAACGAAAAGAATGAGCACAAGATGAACCCTTTTCGTTGAATCTTACCGGAGCATACACCGGAAATGAAATTTCGTTGAAAATCGTCGATATTTTGATGATCGACACGGTGGACTTGATATTTTTGGATAATTTCAAAAATTTCATTATTCTGGCAGGATTTTTGGTTTCTATGGGAATTGTCAGCGAAATTTACAATTGCAATGACACTATTTTTGAGATTATTCAAAAAAAACGTTTAGTCGAACGTAACGAACGAAATATCGATCTCTCCCAACAAAATTTCGTCTTCAATGTTTGAATTTTTCAAAATTGGGGTCATTCTGACCCCAGGTTACCGGTCTAGGGTTAATTTCCTCACCGAAAGTCTCGTGCCAATGTTGATCCATGTGCACCACGAGAGTTTTCATTTTGCATGTAATTTATGTCCGAAAGGACGATGCAATCTTTGTTATTCGCTCGATGGGATCGCGGAGGAAGGATGAATGGTGGTGAATTAAAAAAGGGACACGAAGGCGTACATACGCACCTTGTATACCGGATAATAGCCAAGAGCAATTAATCACGAAACTTTTGAATATGATCTCGCGCTCGGTTGATCGCGATGGATCGTGTTTTCGCGACTTTGCTGTGGCCGCGCGGATGCTGGACGCGACAGTATACGTTGATGCAATTTTTGCGCCTCACCGAAAATGCAAATTGGCACCCTGGGCGGTTCGGTGTGCTGCACAGCATGCAACGCGCCGCTCGCGGTCCACGATCAGACCAAAAGCAGTACGAACAAGACAGAGCGCAGCGAGCAAGAGAAAATCAACGCGAGAGGGAGCGAGAAGGAAAAAGAGATGAAAAGATGATAATCGAGGGTCCACGACCCTCCTTCTTCCTTTTTTTTTTCTCTCTCTCTCTCCTCCCTCGTTTGATTCTCTTCACGCAACATCGTGAAAGAGCTCGATTTCAATTTGCAGACCGAAACGCCATGGCTGTCAGCACGATTCGGCTCCGAAACGCTGTGACCCATAGACGATCGATAGAACGACAAAATTAAATTGAAATCTTTTCCATTTTTTTTTTTGCGCTATCGACAACCGATCAAAAGTTTTTTTCAAAAACAACCGAATAAACTTTGAAAATGACAAAAAATCAAAAGACCAGAAATCGCTTCAGCTTGCTAATTGTCCGAATTAATCAATTTTCATGAATAATTAATGACAAAAAAATTAATGCCGAAAAAAAATGAAAAAATGACGATAAAAAAATAATTAAAACGAAAATTCGTTCTCCGGAGATGCAAAAAAAAAAAGAAAAGAAAAGAATTCGTTTTATTCGAAAATTCACAAACTACAAAACGGATTTTTTTTTTTTTTGGCAAATGGCAATTAATTTATTTGTGTAGCCGAGAGTAAGATTGGCCTCAATGGGTGTGCACATTGCCCCGAAAAAGCGAAGCCCTTAACAAGCCCTTCATTCTCTGCACATCCCCTGCTGAACGAATTTCGCCCTTTTAGTTGCTCCATAGAAAGTCGCAAAGCCCCCTCGTTTTTTGCAACGTATATATGCCCAAATGTGTGTACATTTAGCACAGTATATTGGCACCCTTCTGTATGAACGTAAATTATCCGAAATACAATATTTACACTGTAAGGCGCGTGTCCCAGCGTCTGGTATTGTTACAGCCAAGCGATAAATCATCTCGTTAAATAAAACATGTTAAAGTATCGGTAAATATCACAGGGATCGCGCGGTGGCTGATGTTCGTTATACCGGAGCAGATTTGTTGTTGGAAAAAGAGGAATATTTATGTGTGTATTTTTCTGGGCGTCGTATCGAGAGAGAAATAGGGAGAAAGAAAAAGTGAGAAAAAAAAATGCGTTATTCCCACGATATCATGACGATATCACACACACACACGGACTATGTACCGCTTCTTTATCTTTCTCCTTCGGGTGGTACGTTCTTCCTGATTCCCCCAACACCATGCAGACTCTTCGGTACGCAACATATGCGTATACAGAGGGTCTCAAAAAACAGGAACCTCGATTGACATTATTTTCATCGAGAAAAGTTGTCGGTCACATTTTCCTACTCCGTTGATTATTTAATTAATCAAATTATTCATTTTATTATTTATTATTTATTTAATTATTCATTATTTATTTAATTATTTATTATTTATTTAAATATTTATTATTTATGTAAATATTTATTATTTATTTAAATATTTATTATTTATTTAAATATTTATTATTTATTTGGTTATTTATTATTTATTTAAATATTTATTATTTATTTAAATATTTATTATTTATTTGATTATTTATTATTTATTTAATCATTTATTATTTATTTAATCATTTATTATTTATTTATTATTTATTCAATTATTTATTATTTATTTTTTATTCAATTTTTTATTATTTTTAAATTATTTATTATTTTTCAAATTATTCATTGTTTATTCAATTATTTGTTATTTATTTAATTTATTTATTATTTATTCAATTTTTTATTATTTATTCAATTATTTATTATTTATTTAATTATTTATTTTTTATTCAATTTTTTATTATTTTTAAATTATTTATTATTTTTTAAATTATTTATTATTTATTCAATTTTTCATTATTTATTTAATTTATTTATTATTTATTCAATTTTTTATTATTTATTTAATTATTTATTATTTATTCAATTTTTAATTATTTATTTAATTATTTATTATTTATTTAATTTATTTATTATTCATTAAATTTTTTATTATTTATTTAATTATTTATTGTTTATTTAATTATTAATTATTTAATTAATTAATTAGTGAGAAGGATTTCCAGCGCTATGACTCCTTGGCCATGCACTGCATGGGTCCTTGCCAATTTTTGATTCATCCTGTATTTTCTTACCTCTGCTGCGGTATCTGACAAAAGATTGTAAAGCGGTACTTGTTCCTCTTGGCCGCAGAGAGACAAAAGTAAAGGCGATATGCGAAAAGGTTCTGTTAGAAATTCAAGAGTATAAGGGAGAAGCGCGTTACAATTATTTGTCTCACGCTTTGTCGAAGAAGCGTCGATGGGGTGTGCATGCATCGATGAGGGCGGAAATACTGTCGTGGGCGGTCGGATACCCATGCGAGTCTTCCAAACTCCGGGCTCTCTGTGCAAATACACTGTGTGGTTGTGTGTATATTTATAGTGGACGAATCGCTCGGTATACCGTACGGTACACGTTCCACCTCGTGTTAAAGGCCCTCGCTGTGCAACCATGCACCTCGCCAGCTGCACTAAACCGCAATGTTGATGACGCGCATTGCTTCTCATCCACTTCCGATACAAACTTTCCGTTTTTTTCTCGTTTCTTTTTTTTCGTCGCTTCCTTCTCGTCTCTGGTTCACATTTTCCATGGACAACGGTTTCTCATTTTTATTTTTTAATCGTTTTTCTTGGAGCTCTGGAAAATCCATTGAATTACAAAAAGTTCGAGGATGAGATGAAAAGCAGCTGAAAAAATTTCCTCGGGATATTTAACGTTCTGATTTGCAATGCATTATTAAAATTCTGTATTTTTTTATGAAGTATACAATTTTTTTAAACCCCCGCACACATGTGTGCCCTTTTCTCCCGGGGGCCACTTTTCAGCTCCAGATTTTTTGCTCCTCCCTTTGTAATCGCAGTTCCCATCGAGCCAACTCGTTAAATATTTGATCTGGATAGAATTTTTACGCGGAGCTTATTATTCATTCGACTTTTGGTTCAATTGGCTAATAAATATTTGAACTTTGGATTATTCCAGGGACGAGGAGACGTCGCTTCGCTCGTACGATCGCTCTTAGGGCCCATCTATGGCGAGGGCGTTCTCGATCTTCTCACCAGACAGGCCAGGGACATTCTCGTTTGTGCTTATCATGGTAATCTCGAGAATTTCGTCAAGTCTTATCTCTCACCTGCTGCAGAATTACTCGCTATCGTCAAAGAAGTCTCATCAGAAAACGTGAGTTTACTTTCCAACATTTGTAATTGTTCAGCACCAACGCAAAGTATTTATAAAAATTTGTGTTCATAAAAAAAACTTGAGCTTTGGTATTTTTTCTTAAGGACGTTGTATGATACATTTTTATGCATAGAATTGCTTCAAATTTTCACTACACAGAGAGAATAGTGACATTTAATGGCTCACGCAATTTTAAGAGCTGTCACGATGTAGGAGTCGAGATATTTATTTATAAAAATCACAATTTTCAGCAGTTTCTCATAAGAGCGTGTGTTAAAAGTTTCAATTTTCAACATTAAATATTTCGATTTCTAAATGGTGAAGCCTCTTAAAACTTTGCACACACTTTTATGTAACATCGAAGAAGCTTTATTCAGTTTTTCAAAAAAATGGGTCGTAAGTTTTTCGAAATTTTGTTTATTATATAAAAAATACAGAATACATTTTAAGAGCTTTCGCCATATAAAAGTCGAGATATTTATTTACAAAAATCACAATTTTCAGTAATTTCTCATATAATAGCGTGTGTTAAAAGTTTCAATTTTCAACATTAAATATTTCGATTTCTAAACGGTGAAGCCTCTTAAAACTTTGCACACACTTTTATGAAACATCGAAGAAGCTTTATTTAGTTTTTCAAAAAAATGGGTCGTAAGTTTTTGGAAATTTTGTTTATTATATAAAAAATGCAGAATACATTTTAAGAGCTTTCGCCATATAAAAGTCGAGATATTTATTTACAAAAATCACAATTTTCAGTAATTTCTCATAAGAGCGTGTGTTAAAAGTTTCAATTTTCAACATTAAATATTTCGATTTCTAAATGGTGAAGCCGCTTAAAACTTTGCACACACTTTTATGCAACATCGAAGAAGCTTTATTCAGTTTTTTAAAAAAATGGGTCGTAAGTTTTTCGAAATTTTGTTTATTATATAAAAAATACTGAATACATTTGAAGAGCTTTCGCCATATAAAAGTCGAGACATTTATTCATAAAAATGAACTCAAAAAAATATTTGTTAAAAAGAAATAATAGAGGGTCCACGAAAAAAAAAAAAAATTCGATAATCTCGTAACACGCCATGAAATATATTCGTCGTGTACCGAATGATCGATCCAGTCCCTTTGTACTTGGTGAAGTATCCCTTAAATGGATTAACACTCGAGGAGAGCTCGCTGACTACCCTCGTTTTTCTACAAACGAGTTGTGCTCCTCGCTCCAGATTTCCTTCTCTGTCGCGTGTTTTAAAGCTCATCACTTTTGGCTTTACTTCAACTTTTTCTGCTCGCCCTCCGTCTCTCTCCCTTTTTTTTATTTATTTGTCGTTTTTCTCTCTCAACCCTCTCGAGGGTCGTGAACCCGTTGAAACGAACGGTCGTAAACGGGGAATTGGATGAAACACGACGTAGCAAGGGTGCGAGGAACCACATGCGTACAAACCTCTCCAGTGGTTAACCATCGCAGATCGGATTATATTAATACAGCAGGGCAGAGGCAATGGAAAAAAGAGAGTAAGAGAAAGGGATGGATGAGGATTAAACGAGAGATAGAAAAGAAGAAGCGGGGAGCAGCCGCGAACGTAATAATAGACCCTGATGCTCTGATGATCCTCCTGTCCAGCATCCAAGAGCAAAAGCCCATTATCTCTTGGGAGGATGATAATTTGACGACAGAAATATTCATCCATCACTCTTTCCATCTCCAATCGATTTTATTCGCCAAAATTCACAAAAAAAAAAATAACACAGCTCCTGCTTTTTATTTTTTACGAGATCACAATTATTTTTATTCTCCTAATTATCTCAACGTCGTTAATAAGAAAATTGCAATCGAGATATGGCGACGTTGAGATGCAACAGAAAAAAAAATGATTTTTCAAATAATTTCTTTTCGTCTCGAGCTTCGTGAGTTTTGACACAACAAAATTTTATTTTTTATTCTCGCCGATGTGATTGCTGCTTGGAAAATACTCAGTTTCGTAAATTCCAATAAAAAATTATCGTTTTTCTTATTCGGCCCTGAATGACTTACAGAAAATTGAAATTATTGAATATTCGATTGAACATTTGAATTAAATTTTGACTCCAATTTTGAAAAATTCGTATCTCCGGTAAAAATTAACGAAAAGGCTTCCAATTGGGCTCATTTTTTTCGTTTTTTAATGCAGGATCACGTGAGCCTGGGGTTATTTTGTTTAAAGTTAAAAAATTAATAAAAAATGCGGTAAAACGTTAAAAAAATGGGAGAAAATAATAAAAATCGTTGGAAAATCTAGAAATAAAAAAAAGAAAATAAATCGTACGTCAGGGTCGATGGAATTTGGCGTGGAATAGCCTGTGGACGTCATTGTAGTCGTACAGTATAATAAAACGCACTTATCGTCTTTCTCTCAGGCTGTCTGTCGCCCCCGCAGACGCTTATTCCCGCATCGCGCTTTAATTAATTAATCAAGGGAGCCCCGACAATCACAAATACATATACATATCCATGCACACATATATATATGTGTGCGTATATTATATGTACATGCATTTATATATCTAGGATGAGCCGAGCTGTCTCGAACGTTCAATTGAACACAATTGAATCAGCGGGTCTCAAGTTTACTTCTCAGCTTTCCTACCGATAGACTTATCCTTAATATTATTAAGTATGAAAATTCAATTTGAATGATAAATGTCAAATTTATCGGCAAATTAATTAAATTGATGATGCAATTTTTTTTTTTAATTATTTACGTCAATCGTGAAAAATGTGGGAATAAAAAAAAAATTAAGCCCAATCGTCGGCTTCGACGTCGAGCAATCGCCCGTTTGGTTTTTTGAAAATTCAATTTGAACGATAAATGTCAAATTTATCGGCAAATTAATTAAATTGATGATGCAATTTTTTTTTAATTGCATAATAAATTTGCATAAATAAATAAATGCAAAAAAAATAAATAAATAAAATAAAATAAATAAAAAAAATGAAAAATAAAAATAAATAAATTAATTAATTGCATAAATAAATAAAAAATACGCCAATCGTCGGCTTCGACGTCGAGCAATCGCCCGTTTGGTTTTTTGAAAATTCAATTTGAACGATAAATGTCAAATTTATCGGCAAATTAATTAAATTGATGATGCAATTTTTTTTTAATTGCATAATAAATTTGCATAAATAAATAAATGCAAAAAAAATAAATAAATAAAATAAAATAAATAAAAAAAATGAAAAATAAAAATAAATAAATTAATTAATTGCATAAATAAATAAAAAATACGCCAATCGTCGGCTTCGACGTCGAGCAATCGCCCGTTTGGTTTTTTGAAAATTCAATTTGAACGATAAATGTCAAATTTATCGGCAAATTAATTAAATTGATGATGCAATTTTTTTTTAATTGCATAATAAATTTGCATAAATAAATAAATGCAAAAAAAATAAATAAATAAAATAAAATAAATAAAAAAAATGAAAAATAAAAATAAATAAATTAATTAATTGCATAAATAAATAAAAAATACGCCAATCGTCGGCTTCGACGTCGAGCAATCGCCCGTTTGGTTTTTTGAAAATTCAATTTGAACGATAAATGTCAAATTTATCGGCAAATTAATTAAATTGATGATGCAATTTTTTTTTAATTGCATAATAAATTTGCATAAATAAATAAATGCAAAAAAAATAAATAAATAAAATAAAATAAATAAATAAATAAAAAAAAATGAAAAATAAAAATAAATAAATTAATTAATTGCATAAATAAATAAAAAATACGTCCAATCATCGGCTTCGCTGTCGACACCGTTTGGCTTTTTTTTACACTTAGGAAAATGCGAATTTTTCTATTTTTTTTTGTGTCTTTTCGTCTCTTTCTCGTTCTTTCGGTTTCCTCCGAAAGGAGTGGACGTAAATCGTCACTGAGATTATTTTCTTGCGTGTATATGTACGTGTATAAATGGAAACACGTGTATATAGATCGTCGGGGCTTTGGCTGACATTTTCTCAAGCCGTTTCTCAGAGCGCATATAGTAGAGCTTGTTAGCGGTGGCAGAAAAGGTTTCTCGTTCCTTTTGGCTCTTACTACTTGGGAGGAAAGGACGTGAACGCATAGACCAGGACGCCTAATACAGAATGTACGCAAATCTATTGGCTCTTTTATCCATTTGCTCTGATTCTCTTGTATTTATACATGCGAATGTATCGCTAGATATTTGTTTGTTTATTCCATTTGTTATTTATTTGTGGGAAGGAGGAAAAAGGTTCGTGCACATATATATGTGGCGCGGGATTAATTCATGATGAATTTCGTGGTACGACCGCATCAGGGAAAGAGAAAAGGAGCCTAAAGAGTCCCCGCACGTGGGGAACTCGCCGCGAATATGTACACGCACGCCAAGCAGCTAAGAAATATATACAGAGAATCTCTCGCTTCGTGGGTGTACCGTTCGCGATGTATATACATGTTTGCATGCATCTCTTGGTATATCCTCGGAAAAACGGTACCCGGTGAGACACGAGTAAGATCGTGTGTTGAGCGCTCCCTGCGAGAAAACAAGTTGCGGTGAGAAAGGAAGAAACGCAACGAGCAACAATGTTCCTTCAATATGTATTGGCAACTTTATGCCAAATCTATTCACGCACTTTGGATCCTTTGAGCAGGAGAATGAGAATTTCTTTGTGAGCAAACGTTTTCCATCGGATTTTTTCGTCTTTCGTCATTATTTATTGTATATTTGGTGCGGCACGTGGGCGTGAATGATTCTCGAGCTCGCAGTCAATTTATTTTCGAGATTTTTGGGGATATTTCTGGGTTTTGGATCGAGGTTCATTTTTTCCACAAAAATTAAAGGAAAAGCGTTCAACTTGGTCTCATTTTTTTCGTTTTTTAATGGAGAATACCTCGAGCCTCGAGGAATTTTGTTGAGAGTCAAAAAAATAGTCAAATCTATTCACGCACTATGGATCCTTTGAGCAAAAGAATGAGAATTTCTTTGTGAGCAAACGTGCAGGAAACGTTTTCCATCGGATTTCTTTGGCTTTCGTTATTATTGATTGTATATTTGGTGCGGCACGTGGGCGTGAATGATTCTCGAGCTCGCAGTCAATTTATTTTCGGGATTTTTGGGGATATTTCTGGGTTTTGGATCGAGGTTCATTTTTTCCACAAAAATTAAAGGAAAAGCGTTCAACTTGGTCTCATTTTTTTCGTTTTTTAATGGAGAATACCTCGAGCCTCGAGGAATTTTGTTGAGAGTGAAAAAAATAGTGGAAAAAGCGGTAAAAATGGGGAGACCAAGGGGAAGAAGTGAAGCAGGAAATAAAAACGTTGGCGAGCGTACGCGAGTTTGTGCGAAAAGCTTATAATGTCGAATTCGCGCGAGCAAAAGCTCATTAAATGGGCTGCCGAGTGTGTACAAGATTCTCCTTTCCCGCTCACTCAATAATTCTCCCATGAAAAAAAAAAACAAAATGTCCGTACAGACTCGTATAGACTCTGTAATAAAATATCTCTTGTCCAACTCTCTTCTACATCTCGTCGTAATACGTACAGCTCGTATATGAAAGGACGAGAGAGCCAGATAACGATCTAATCGGCGAATCAAGCAATCGAGGACTAATAGCATACATACTCTGTTTTATTTCTTTTGATTGTGAGGATAGAGGCACACAGCTGGAGTTATAAATATTATTGAGTTAAAGATAATTGCTCTTATCTATAAATAAAAATAACGACGTATCGATTCGTCTTGACGAGGAAAAGGGCTTCGCTCAATTAAAAGCTCGCAGAGCTATGAGAAGTTGGTCCTCTGGACGTAGTAGCCATTACAGGGCGTCCCAAAAAACGTGGATACGAAATAGTCGCACTGAAAACAAAATTTTGTTGGAAAAGATCGATATTTTGTTCGATACNAATTTAGCTGACAATTCCATTAGAAACCAAATATTCTGCCAAAATAACGAAAATTTTGAAATTATCGAAAAATATTTGGTTGGCCGTGTTCAACAAAATATCGACCATTTTTAACAAAATTTCATTTCCAGTGCGTTTTGTCTGAATTGCCATCGATCCTTGAGGAGAAAAGCTTATGATCTGCTGATGAATGATGATTAGGATCCAAACAATTGCTGAGAATTGTTCTTGGCAAAATTTCACGACTCAACAGCAGGCCCTACCGGTTCGAAACCAATTTTTGAAACTTGCTGTTTATCGGAGACTCCAGCAGGGCGTATGAGACTCTAGCACATTGCACAGACATTTAAAGAGACAGAACGAGAGAGATGAACTCTCCAATCTTTTCTGTCCCAGGTCGCAGGCTTCAATCATTGTCAATCAGTTCGTATATACGAGGGACCGTTACTAACCAACGCGTGTGTCATTTGCCCTGCGAAACATCCGCGCAAACATATTTTTTCTTCTCAACATCCACTCTCTCCACCTTGTTTTCTTATTCTTTTCTCTCCACATCTCCTCGACCGGTGGGTCGTGTGTCACGAGGCCTACCCGTTGTTTCTACAACACTTTACTTTTCTACCGCAACTCTACGACGCTCGTATACGTGCATATCGTTCGCTCTCTGTGCGGTAACAGTAGATATCCCGCCTGCGTCTCTATACTCCTGTACAATCGCAAGGGTGTCTCCGTAGGCAGGAGATCCTATTCTTCTCCCGCGGAGCTCAAACATACGGGTTACTTCATCCCAATTCGGTCCATCCCCACAAATTTATCCAATTTCTTATATAAATTGCCTTGATTCGACGTACTAATTGGAACAGTTATCGAGCTTAATTCTTTCTCGTTCATTCAATTTAATTGCAACATTTATTATCGATAGAATTCCTTCAAATTTTCACTACACAGAGAGAATAGTGACATTTAATGGCTCACGCAATTTTAAGAGCTGTCACCATGTAGAAGTCGAGATATTTATTTATAAAAATCACAATTTTCAGTAGTTTCTCATGAGAGCGTGTGTTAAAAGTCGCAATTTTCAACATTAAATATTTCGATTTCTAAATGGTGAAGCCTCTGAAAACTTTGCACACACTTTTGTGTAACATCGAAGAAGCTTTATTCAGTTTTTCAAAAAAATCGGTCGTAAGTTTTTCGAAATTTTGTTTATTATATAAAAAATACAAAATACGTTTTAAGAGCTTTCGTCATATAAAAGTCGAGATAATTATTTATAAAAATCACAATTTTCAGTAGTTTCTCATAAGAGCGTGGGTTAAAAATTGCAATTTTTAACATTTAATATTTCGATTTATAAATGGTGAAGCCTCTTAAAACTTTGCATACACTTTTGTGTAACATCGAAGAAGCTTTATTCAGTTTTTCAAAAAAATGGGGCCTAAGTTTTTCGAAATTTTGTTTATTATATAAAAAATACAAAATACGTTTTAAGAGCTTTCGTCATATAAAAGTCGAGATAATTATTTATAAAAATCACAATTTTCAGTAGTTTCTCATAAGAGCGTGGGTTAAAAATTGCAATTTTTAACATTTAATATTTCGATTTATAAATGGTGAAGCCTCTTAAAACTTTGCATACACTTTTGTGTAACATCGAAGAAGCTTTATTCAGTTTTTCAAAAAAATGGGGCCTAAGTTTTTCGAAATTTTGTTTATTATATAAAAAATACAAAATACGTTTTAAGAGCTTTCGTCATATAAAAGTCGAGATAATTATTTATAAAAATCACAATTTTCAGTAGTTTCTCATAAGAGCGTGGGTTAAAAATTGCAATTTTTAACATTTAATATTTCGATTTATAAATGGTGAAGCCTCTTAAAACTTTGCATACACTTTTGTGTAACATCGAAGAAGCTTTATTCAGTTTTTCAAAAAAATGGGGCCTAAGTTTTTCGAAATTTTGTTTATTATATAAAAAATACAAAATACGTTTTAAGAGCTTTCGTCATATAAAAGTCGAGATAATTATTTATAAAAATTACAATTTTCAGTAGTTTCTCATAAGAGCGTGTGTTAAAAGTTGCAATTTTCAACATTAAATATTTCGATTTCTAAATGGTGAAGGCTCTAAAAACTTTGCATACACTTTTGTGTAACATCGAAGAAGCTTTATTCACTTTTTCAAAAAAAATCGTTCGTAAAATTTGTTGGAAATTTTGTTTACTGTATAAAAAATCCAGATTACCTCGAAAAATCTTGGATTCAGAGTACGTCGTTCTTCAGTCAATTTGTAACAATTTTTCATCATGAACTTGGTCTCGAAAATCATTTTGTATGCAAGAAAAACTGAAACCAAAATTTCCCTTGAAATAAAAGCATTTTTTTTGTGAATCTGGACAAATTCTTCGAATATGGGGCGCATATGGAGGATATTATGGTCGTGTGCACGTGACTGCTCGAGTAACAGTTTTGGTTATCGAGAACGGAGAAGGCGATCTCGCCGGAAATACCCGCATATCCGCCCGCGCCCTGTTCTCCAGTTTCACAGAGCACGCGCGCGGTTATAAAGGGATTTGTTTTATTAAGTTGCATATTCTGCCCTCGTCCTCAGTCCAGCAAACATATATTCAACCTTTTCCCTCGCTTTTTTATAAACCCATTAACGTCGAAACTCCAAATGCTGAAAGTCGCACAACGACTTAACAAAATAACAAGCAAATCTTGCGAGAAGCAGCACGTCGTTTGCTAAAAAATGCAAACTCGCTCGGCAAACAGATAAAACGTTAGAAATATGAGTTCCAAGTTGTCTGGGAGCTGTCGATAATTATTACTGCACTCGTGCATCGACCTTGACCACTCTGCTCTCCTCTCATTATTTTCCTTCTCGCGGGGGAAGAAAAAATGCGACAAAAAATTGGATAAAAAAATTGATACGACGATGCGAAGGTAGAAAAGTTGTTCCTCGCGGAGAAGGTTCCATAGTAGTCAAGGACTTTTCTATAACCGCGCGCGTGCGCACGATAATAAATTCCTCGCCCCCTTGGATTAACCATTTTTGGTCAGAGCCCCGAAGAACTTTTCTTTACCGTCTCGCGTTTTTCGTTCCTGTGCTCTGCGCGAATAATATTTCAAACTTCTCGTTCCGATGATTCAATGAATCGACCAACTCGAATTTAATCCTTCTTTAAATTCTCTCCAAACATCTCCGTATAATCAACGATCCCCGACCAATAATTACTCCACCACGTGCGTGCTTTTTCGCTCTGTCCTCGCAGCCTTCGTGATTTAGTCTTCGCAATCGTTTTTTTCTCACATTTCTGCAATTTTGTTACTGAAGCAGCTTCGAGGTTTATAAAACGAAAAAATTGACTCGATTTTATTGTTTGATTATTATTAACAATTAAAAAACAATTTGGCGCGTGGGAAAACGTTTTTCTGCGACGAATAATTCGAGCAAAGAATTTCAGCTGCACACTGGGAATAAAATTTTGTTAAAAATCATCCATATTTTGGTGAATACGGTGAAGTAAATATTTATTTGAAAATTTCAAAATTTTCGTTATTTTGGCAGTTTATTTGGTTCCTAACGGAATCGTCAGCGAAATTTACGAGTGGAGCGACTGAAATTTGCTTCCGAAGAGACTTTCTAAAATATTTCTTGCTGCATTGACACAATTTTTGTGAATATTCTAAAAAATGTTTAGTCGAACGTATCGAACAAAATATTCATCTATTTCAACAAATTTCTTCAAATTTCGTTTCTAACGGAATTGTCAGCGAAATTTACGAGTAGAACGACAAAAATTTGCTTCCGAAGAGATTTTCTAAAATATTTCTTGCTGCATTGACACAATTTTTGGAATTATTCAAAAAATCGTTTAGTCGAACGTATCGAACAAAATATTCATCTATTTCAATCAATTTCTTCAAATTTTGTTTCTAACGGAATAGTCAGCAAAATTTACGAGTAGAACGACCAAAATTTGCTTCCGAAGAGATTTTCTCAAATATTTCTTGCTGCATTGACACAATTTTTGTGAATATTCTAAAAAATGTTTAGTCGAACGTATCGAACAAAATATCCATTTTTTCCAACAAAATTTTAGTGCATTTTCAAATTGTTTTTTTGTTTTTATGGGATTCTGATAACGAGGGACGAGAAGCACGAGTTTCCCTAAGAAATAAACAATTTGGACGCTCGTTTGAAAATTTAGTACACGCGAGTGTTTGATGTTGGAAAAAATAGTATACACGCGGGATGTGTAACGCACGCCCCCGCGCGTAGAATTGTGATTCCGTTTTGTCGGCTCTTTGGGAGAGGAAACGTGAGAGCGCTATCAAACAAGGCGAACGCGAGGGAGATATGAGGAGGAATAAAAAGAGATGTGAAAAAATAAATGTGTACATGGGCCATAGCATAATATTACCATACCCATCGTCGTCGTATAACGGCGATGAAACTTTGTGTGTGAAAAACCAGTTTACAATGTTAACCGCGCGCGAGCCTCTCGCCAGGATTCGGCCGGGTGGGGAAAGAGACGATCGTACGATGTTTGTACGAGCGAGGGCGGACATACACTGCACAGAGGGATATTGCATAGAGAATTTCGCCAAGAAAGTTATGCAGAATCCTCAGGCTCATCAAGATTTCTCGTAAGCTATCGGTGCTATCTAAATTCCTCCGAGGAATTTGTATTTTTCTATCAACCTTTTTATTCCATTATTTTTTTCACATTTTTCTCGACGTCTCCATCACGAAGTCTCGCGCGGGATTATTCATCGAGTATAATAATCTCAAAGGACATTGCACCGACGAGATAGTACGATTTCCAGATTCCACTATTCCGAAGAAACTAAAGAATATTTCGTGGAGTTAAATTTTTATTATTTATTACAATTTTTGGCTCTTGGTCATTTTTCTTTTTTTTTTTCATACTGAGAAGAAAATTTTGTTGAAAATGATCGATATTTTGTTCGATACGTTCGACTAAACATTTTTTTAGAATTATTCCAACAATTGTGTCATTGCAGCAAGAAATATTTTAGAAAATCTCTTCGGAAGCAAATTTTTGTCGTTCCAATCGCAAATTTCGCTGGCGATTCCGTTAGAAACGAAATTTAAAGAAATTTGTTGAGATAGATGAATATTTTGTTCGATACGTTCGAGTAAACATTTTTTTAGAATTATTCCAAAAATTGTGTCAATGCAGCGGAAGATATTTTAGAAAATCTCTTCGGAAGCAAATTTTTGTCGTTTCACTCGCAAATTTCGCTGAGAATTCCGTTGGAAACGAAATTTGAAGAAATTTGTTGAGACAGATGAATATTTTGTTCGATACGTTCGACTAAACATTTTTTTTCAATAATTCCAAAAATTGTGTCATTGCAGCAAGAAATATTTTAGAAAATCTCTTCGGAAGTAAATTTTTTTTGTTCCACTCGAAAATTTCGGTGACAATTCCGTTAGAAACTAAAAAAACTGCCAAAATAACGAAAATTTTGAAATTATCGAAAAATATTTAGTTGATCGTGTTCAACAAAATATCGACGATTTTTAACGAAATTTTATTTCCAGTCTATTTCTTCGTTTTTGGCTTTTTTTTTTCTTCTGTGGAACTTGTCAAACATTTGTAACGGGTTTTCTGGTATAAGCAGCGAGTTACTCGATAATTATACTCTCGCATTCATACACGTTACGACACAAAAGTCACTTTATGATCCTACTCTGGAAATTGAGTCGTTAGTTCTATACTAACGAGTGCCTCGAATTATTAAATATACTACGACGATGATGATGATAATAATAATAATGGATTTGTAGCTTTTGGAGTAAAAGCTCTCGCGGAGATCGTAGCATCGCTTATTTATATCAATAAAACTGTGAGTACCTATACGAGGAGGAGTAACAAAAAAGAGATTGTAATAAACTGCCCAACGTAACGACAAGTGGACCAGCCTCCCAATAAACTGTATTTACTTATGGCCCTTAGTTTTCTATTATCGAAAAAAAGAAAACGCATTCTTTTCTCAGCGAACGTCGATTTTTTTTTTTTTTTACGAAGACGTTAATATGAAGAAAATAGTCTAGTCGATGCAACGTGTCAAAATACATGCATTTGTTTGCCTTGGATGCAATTTTGGGCCCGGGAAATTTGTTCGAAGAGATCGTGAAATTTTTGCAAATTTAATTTTTATAAATTCTTGTCAATTATTTACTCCGAACAAAATATAAAATTTTGAAAAATTTATGAAATTATAAAATTTGCAGAATTTATGTTTAAATATTTATAAAATTATAGAATTTCCAGAATTTATATTTAAATATTTATAAAATTATAAAATTTGCAGAATTTTCATTTAAATATTTATAAAATTATAAAATTTGCAGAATTTTCATTTAAATATTTATAAAATTACAAAATTTGCAGAATTTATATTTAAATATTTATAAAATTATAAAATTTGCAGAATTTTCATTTAAATATTTATACAATTATAGAATTTGCAGAATTTCCATTTAAATATTTATAAAATCATAAAATTTGCAGAATTTTCATTTAAATATTTATAAAATTATAAAATTTGCAGAATTTTTATATAAATATTTTTAAAAATATAAAATTTGCACAATTTATATTTATATATTTATATTTATATTTAAATTTTATAAATAATAATGAATGATAATTATAAATAACAATATAATTATAATGATAAATAATAAAATAATTATGAATCGTTATTTTTTTATAAAATGAAGTAAATTAAAAAAAATTCTAAAATTATAAATTTACAAAAACAAATTTATAATTTTATAAATTTTGAATAAATTCCAAGATTACGGAAATTTTAATTAGAATTTTGAAACTTTGGTGACAGTTCTTTCGACACACAAGTTTTCGAATTGTTCGTCAGACTTGGCGTCACCGTCACTAGATGGCGAATCCTCCAAACTTTCTTCTTGGCGTTAGGTCGTCCTGAGACTTACAAAAGTAACGAGAAGGCCGAACGTAATCAGCTTTGCGCAGTGGCGATATCGTAACCAATGAGGTTCTACCGAGGTGCGATTATTGCTAGTTGAAAACTTTTACCAATACCCCGCCAAGACGATGTGAAATACCATCGGCTACGGCAATTTTTGAAAACCCCCATGGGGGTTATCATAAATAATTCCAAGCTGAAGTATCGATAGGGAAAACCTTGAGAATCATGATTTTCAAATGGTCATCGAGTCGTTACGCGCTCGACCAAGCTGGGTCGGGGTCAGAGTCTCTCTTACGCGGCTCGTCCGACCGTCCATTGACTTCCGGTTGCTATTCACCCACGTGGACATCCACGAATACAATAGAATTTATCTAGCGTGGCCAACAAAGTCGAGAAACAAAACTTTGTCAAATATTAACCGTTCGCCAAAATCGCTAAACTATTCAAAATTATTTATAACCAAAAAAAAACAAAATTATTTTTTTTTTTCGAATAAAAAAAAATGGCAGACTTCGAAAAAAACGAATTTCAAGTTTTTTTTTTCGTTGACTCAATAAATTATCGGAGGAATGGAAATTTTCTATTTGTAAAATGTAAAAACGCTGGAGGCAATTTTCCTGGACAGGAAACTCCGGGAACTGTCTAGTGCGTCGTGCGCGTTCCCGAGGACGCTGCGATGCAGTTGGTCGCACTGGAGATAGCGAATCGATCGCGATCGCTATCGATTACGGGATCGACCTCGCTCTCGTTCAGCGTGCGGGGTGTGGGCAGCGATTGATAATTAGCGCGTAGGCGTGGATGCACTGGGAATCGTGTGACGTTTTTGTTTCTTCATTTTTCTTCATCTAATCGCTTTCGTGCGAATAATTCGTTGTGCTTAGGGAACCTCCTTAAAACGAGACACACGCTGGACTTGAAAACGTTCGTAGAATCGTTCGTTGGGTTGTATGCAGGTAGNAACTGTGTCCAACAAACACCTTGCCGTGTTTAAGTTTCTCGAAGGGTGGGGAGCGATAAAAAAGTCCACGAGGCGCGGCTTCGGACGTTCCGAAGGGCTTTCGCAACCAGCGAGAAAAAAAGAGAGAGAGAAAGCGATGAACACAGCATGAGCGCGCTTGCTGCTGCTCGTGTGCATATCGTGTGAGCCCTTAATCATTCTACACCGAGAGAACAAGACTATACAACATATATATATACGTGCGTGCACCTCGACGCCTCCATTTCTTTTTTTATCTTATTCTTTATTTTTTAACTTTTTATTCACGTGTTGGAAAGTTGAAGAAAGACCAAGAGAGAGAGAGGAAGGGCAAGGGAGAGAAAGAGAGGCTTTCGTAGCTGCAGACACGATTTCCGGAAACCTCTTATCTCGAGATACCACGTGCACTGCCCTTCTCACTTGTCCTCTCTCTCCCTCTTGTGCAATTTTTTTCTTCCACCTTCTCTCTTTCTTTTTATCACTCCTTTCGTCTCTCTCTCGCTCTTTTCTCGCCATAGACTTTCATCCCCCCCTCTCCGGTCTCTAAATCACTCGGGCAATTAAAAGTACACTCGTCTTCTTTCTCCCTTCCTACTCATCCGTGCTTCTCTTTGGCTCTTTCTCACTCGGGCAAAGTCTTCTCTTTTAAAACATGCAGCTCTCGCTGATCGCCGCCCATAAACCCTTAAAGTTTTCGCACCCGTCGACTAAACTCCGTTGTACAAACGACCGAAAAATAAAACAAAGTTTTTTCATCCCCGGGAACCGGAAAGTTTTTTTCTAACCTCCGGAAAAAATCCTTCGATGTGCTTCGCGTTACGAATTACTGAGGGAAGCTCGCAGCAGAGGACGAAGCATTTTTCGGGACGAAAATGCAATAAAACGAAAAAATTGAGAAATTTGTGGCGAAAAAATCGTTTCGGAGTTTTTAGAATTTTTTTTTTTTAATGGAATCGATAAAATTTAGTAGATTATCGGAGAATCGATTTGGAACGAGTAACTACCTCGTGTGCTGTGCCACGAGACCCGCAGGCATGGCTAACAATCGCAAAACCTTCAAAATCTCTTTAAAAAACGCTAAAAATTGAAAAAAAAAAATTTATGGAAATTTCAACAACTGCAGCGGTTGCTGGATTCATTCTCTGTCACTCTAGCCACATGCCAAAAGCATAAAATGATTTTTGACACTTTTGTTGACGATTGTACGGCCTGATGGACCTGAAAGCCTGAAACTCGGGCGATCGACGATTCGTCGTTACAAAAACCAAGTACTTTCTTGCAGATGATAAACTTTCACCGAAATTCAAAGACTGCGGTGATCGGTTGTTCTGGAGGGCACACGAAAAAAAAAAAAAAAAATGAAAACTTTGTTGTGCGTCTGGCAAAATTGATCTCCGAACTGATCCGATCGATTATTCGCGAGCAGAGTCTCATCGTTCGCTCCTCCACGGGATGGGCAAATATATAATTCACGTGGATCACTCGATCGCGTACAAGCTTCGCGAGCGTTTCTTATTTTTCTTTCTTTCAATTTTCGTTATTACGAGCGACCCGGAATCGAAAAGAAAATTGAGTCTGTGAAAAAAGTGTTTGCAGCTCGTGTCCCCATCGCGATTCGCGATGCCGATTCATTCCCCCCGCCCGTTCGACCTCGTTTCTTGTTATACACATTATCTCAGGAAATATGTATTTACAGAGTGTCCCGAAAGTCGTAGTTACAACTTGCGGGATCAAGCGATTTCGAAATTCTTGAGAAAAATGATTTTTGCGATTTTATGGGATTTTTTTACGAGTTGCCGATTTTTGTGACTTACGCGACAGTCACGTTTTGGGTTGATCGATATATAACTTTGTACACTAATGGAAAATATTACGTTTTACTATTTCGTTGCTCGATCGTTCTCTCCCTTTTTCCACACGATGTTTACCATAATTTTTCAATGTTCGTGCAACTGTGCGGTGGCCTACTCCTCGTACACGCGGTATTCTCGCCCTATGGGTTTGTGGGCTCAGGCGAGGCACCGTGCCTAGCACCGAGCCCACAAACTTGCGCTCTTCTGGCCCTCGCGCGCGGTGTCTCTCTTACCAATCCTTCGCCTTACACTTGCTTTCTATACCGCGTATAGAAATTCGTGCCAATTTGGACTGTAACCTTAACGTCGGTAATAATTGCGACGAAGAAGGAAATTAAGGGAAAGTCGATCGAAGGCAGCGAGCAGAGCATGTTTAGTGAGTGGGGAAAGATCGCGAAACAAATTTTAGTCGCTCCAATCGTAAATTTCGCTGAAAATTCCAATTTTGAAAAATTCATCCACGGAAAACGAAATTTTGTTGAAAAAGTTGGATATTTTTTTCGATACGTTCGACGAAACTTTTTTTTTTAATAATCCCAAAAATCGCAGCAAGAAATCTTGTAGAAAGTCTCTTCGGAAGCAAATTTTAGTCGCTCCAATCGTAAATTTCGCTAAAAATTCCGTAAGAAACTAAAAAACCTGCCAAAACAACGAAAATCTTGAAATTATAAAAAAAAACATTAAGTTTATCGTATTCAACAAAATTTTCAACGATTTTTAACAAAATTTCATTCCCAGAGCGAGATGGATCGCGTTTTGTCAATATCATTCGACAATTCCCTTTTCTACACATTTGACGCCTTTGGTAATCCGGGAGCAGGATCGTAGCGACGTCGCTGGGAGTTGGTCGAGGGAAGAAAAAAAAAATTAACATTTCGCCAAAAATTAAAGTTTTTAATGATTTATTAAAAATGAAAAGCGATCGAAGGGTCAAATTGACCCAGTGTGTCCACACAGTCGACAAATTTGAACGAAATCCTCCAATGACTTTCTTTCGGGCCCAAAAAATCGATAATTACGAGCACGTAATTATTTTTCTCACTCGTTGCGTTTCGATAAATAGTGTAGGAGTTCGCGAAGGGTTACGACGCGTAGTACGAAAGAGAGAAACGAAATGGAGAGTGAGAGTTGGCCGATGGCTTGCGATTGCTGCTGAGTAACTTGGAAGAGACGATACTCTGCCGATATAACTTGCGGTTTCATAATCGTTCTCATCCGCGAGAGCAGAGCCGAAGCAGCAGCTTCAGTGATCCGGGCGATGAGTGTTTTGCGTACTTCTCGCGAATACGAAAGAGCGAGCGAGAGCTCGAAGCAGAATTGGAAGAAATAAAAAAATAAAAATAAAGAGAAAGAAATAATAAAATCTCTGGAGAGTTTGTGCCTTTGGGCTCTTTGGCTGAGGAGAGTTGCAGAGGAAATAATATAGGGATCATATATTCATCTCAGGATCGTCGGAGATCCACGCCTCTACGTGTACATGCATGTCCGAGCAGCCTGCTCATGGACTTTTGCCTACGGATCCACCCATCGAAATTCGGAGAAACGAAAAAACAAACAAAGCGTTTAAAGTTTTTGAAAAATCTTGTTCCCATGTGGTCGCTTGTCCTTGAGAAAAAATAAAACTCTCTTCCCTTTTTTTTACAATAAATATCAACGCGTAAAAATCTCATTTCCATTTCGATGTGAATTATTTTATTTTTATTGAGACACTGGGTCAAAATGACCCGGCTGTCTCAACCGATTGAAGGGCTTCGAAAATGTTTGGCGTTTGTGAAAGTTCGAAAATTCGAACGTTGGACAGAGATTACGAAAGCAATGCAATTTGCGAGGAACGAGAAGAAAGCAAAGAGCCAGGAAAGAAGAAAAAAAAGAAGGAATTTAAATGCACAAATTGTTTTTGCTGAGATACAAATTGACTGAAGGACAAAATACTCCAAATCCAAGATTTTCCGAGATAATTTGTATTTTTTATAAACAAAAATAAAATATAAATAATTAATTTAATAAACAAAATTTCGAACATAATTTTACTACGGATTTTTTTGAAAAATTGAATAAAGCTTCTTCGATGTTACATAAAAGTGTATGCCAAGTTTCAAGAGGCTTCACCATTTAGAAATCGAAGTATTTAATGTTGAAAATTGCAACTTTTAATACACGCTCTTTTGAGAAACTATTGAAAATTGTGATTTTTATTAATAAATATCTCGACTTTTATATGGCGAAAGCTCTTAAAATGTATTCAGTATTTTTTATATAATAACCAAAATTTCGAAAAACTTACGTCCCATTTTTTTGAAAAATTGAATAAAGCTTCTTCGATGTTACACAAAAGTGTATGCAAAGTTTTAAGAGGCTTCACCATTTAGAAATCGAAATATTTAATGTTGAAAATTGCAACTTTTAACACACGCTCTTATGAGAAACTTCTGAAAATTGTGATTTTTATAAATAAGTATCTCGACTTGTATATGGCGAAAGCTCTCAAAATGTATTCAGTATTTTTTATATAACAAACAAAATTTCGAAAAACTTACGACCCATTTTTTTGAAAAATTGAATAAAGCTTCTTCGATGTTACACAAAAGTGTGTGCAAAGTTTTAAGAGGCTTCACCATTTAGAAATCGAAATATTTAATGTTGAAAATTGCAACTTTTAACACACGCTTCTACGAGAAACTACTGAAGATTGTGATTTTTATAAATAAATATTTCGACTTCACATTTTTTCCAAATTGTCGATAAAAAATTTAGCATACAACGTCCTTAAGAATGAGTAAATGGGGTTAATGCAGAAAAATACGGTAAGAAGTGCAACGTAATAGAATTGAGAATGTAGCAGGCGAAGAGGAAGGAAGAGAGAGAGAGAGAGAGAGCGAGAGAAATAGAAATGCATCGAAGGGTTCGCGCGCCTGGTGCATTTGGTGCGGTGAGTGGTGGGGGCATTGTGGCGTCGGGCGAGAGTTTTGTTGAGGCGGAGATGGTGGGGAGGTTAGAAATGGAGGAGAGGCAGGAGTACGACGAACGAACACACGGAGAGTATTGAGAGTTTATGCGATGGCTGGTGGGGGGAGAGCGGGTTGCCGAGGGACGTCGCGGCGCTAAGCGATCGTCACGGGGCCATTGCCGTCCCGGCAACCGTACGAAACGATTGAGAGTTATCGCAGCGTCCGCATTCAATTTTCTCAACCGTATCAATCAAAAACAAACAAATTACAAACGAAAAATAAAAAAAAACGATTGCGCGACAAAGATTTTCCTTAAAATCGAAGTGTTTGTTAAAAAAACGAAAAGCGAAATTCGCGGCCCCGATAAACATTAATCGGCGCGCTGAAAATGTGAACCAAGTGTCCGGGGACTCCGCGTATTGATAAAAAAAAAAATGACACCGAAATAAATCGTTGGAACGAAATGATTATAAAACTGAACGAGTCCATCGATCGCGTAACGAGGATTGTGTGAGTGTTACGACAAAGTCGTGAAGAACGACCTTCTCAACCTTTTCCTTTTTCGATTTCCCTCCTTCTCATCGCTCTCCGTCTCTCTCTCTGGCTCGAGGTCGAGGAATTCCCTGAGGTTTTCGGGCTCGCGCGTTACTCCCTTTTCGTTCGTGCAGTTCTGACAGTGGAACCGTGGGAATTCCCGGAAGTGAGGGCGAGTGCACGCGATATACGGGCTTACTCACGATTGCATCGTTCCCCATGTATATATACGTTCGACTGATACGCTTGATACATACATATGTACACACGTGTGTGCGTATGCAAATAATTGGCCGAGGGAGTTCGTGTTGCGGTTGCTAAATCGATTTTTTTCCTCTTAATTGTGTCGCGTTTGTGGTTCGCCAAGTTTAACGACACGTAGACTCGATACACACGAGTGTTTGTTGTATTTATAGCGAAAAATAATCGTATCGATCGACACAGAGCTGTTGAGATGATTTGAAATTTTTTTTTCATCCTTTCGTCCGATCTCCCCTCGTCCCTTGAACGAGGAACGAAGCAGATCGCTCCAACAGCATTATCCACTTCGTAAAACGCGATCGTACACCTTAAAAACACTCACACACGTGTGCATCGTGTGCAACGTTGCTGTGTGTGTTTCCGAAGGTGCGGAAGAGCCAGAGAGCGAGAGAGAGAGGCTGAGAGCCACGCGGGGTGAACGAATCGTCGTCGTAGGTCAGTTACCGAGACAGGACGACGTCGGGGCTTTTGCCCCGTTGCGACGACGACTCTCCCAACCCATCTCTCGCGATCTCTTTTCTCCCGCAAGCAGCGCATTCTACCTCATCGTGAATGGTCGCGCGCGCGCGGTGAAACTCTTGCGTGACCTTCGTTCTCGAGCTCTCTGACCATTCTCGAGGATCCACACACCTGGAATTCCCTCATCCAATTCCCTCCGACTCCCACTTTTTACGATCCAAACAAACGAAACACCGAACGCATGATTTTTGTAGGAAAAACTTGCCTTAAACTTCGAACTCGTCGGGGGTGGATTTTCCAGTGATCAGTGCCGTGCTTTCAAACGGGAATCACAAGATTCATTCAATCCTTTAAACCAAATCGAATTTTCGCACCGCTTAACATTTCATTCACTGGATTTTCGTCTCTCCGGCTGGACTCATCATTGTCGAGACACACAGACACAGAATTTCCAACAATCGGTGAGTTTTTTTCGCAGCTTTTTTATCCTCGACGAATTAACGTCCGAATTTTGCGATTGGACTTTGCAAACGGTGTGTGTGTGTGTTCGTATCGATTAATGGATGGATCTCATTGCTGGTGGTCCCTGGAATGTCACTGAATGGTTCCCAACACTCGGGAATTATTTATTTCCCAGAAAAAATTGTCCATTTTACGAATTTGCCGATTTTTGGGTCTCACAGACCCATGTGTAGTCCAACTTGATCGTCATCCATGCTCGAGAGCCATACACATCGGATAATTATGAGAAATTGATGGGCCAATTATCCATTTACTCATTTTATCCATTTTTTTAATTTTTTCATTATTTTTTTTTTTCGTATTTTTTTGCCCCATTGCCATGTACGTAAGAGAACTCGTTAACTATACTTGTTACCCGGCGTACATACCCCATTCAGGTTGTTGGTGAGGCCGAGGGAATTGCGCAAATAAAAATAAAAGATAAAAAGAGGCGTGCGTGCAGAAAAAAAGGCGTTTGTCCGGTTCTCTCTCGCGGACTGCTCGCGTGTGTGTAAAACAATCCTCGAAAAAGGTACGTGCGCGAGAAAGAGAGAACGTCATCGTCCCTTGAGTTATTCGCCTCCGGCGACAATTCTTTCTGATGACACGTCCAACGCTCTCGAGAATCTTTCTCTCTCTCTCGTTTCCCATGCAAAATTGCATTTTTTTTCCACTGCCCTGTCCCTGTTGCTGGTGCAATTATTTTTTACCGCTTCCGTGTGTTACATGATGCTTTTTTCGGCGGGGCTGCTTAATTAATGGCTCTCGAGAGTCACGCGTTTAATTTGTCCTCGTACGAAACTAAATGCCGGGCTGAATGAAAAGATTTGAAAAAAGTGACGAAGCTCAAAAAGTAGAAAAGCAAATCGCGAGGAAATCGTGCTTCGGTGTTTATTATCAATCGCAAAAAATTTGACCAAAAACCATGATTCTAAGGTATAGAACGTATAGTTGAGAATATTCGAAAGGAATGCGACGACGACGAAAAAAAAAATGACGTTCCAAGCCCCGAGAGAAACCCCGTAATTATCCTTCCGCCGAAAAATCATTAACAACGTCTGCGCGCAGCCGGTGCTCGTTACGAATCACCGCTCGAAGCAGCATCACCGATACATATGAAAATACATCGCGCCAAGACCCAATTTTCTCTCAAATATCCCGAAAAAACGAGGCGGAGGACAAAAAAATTTAAACAATTTTTCTCGCTTGCGAAAGCAACAGGCTCCGCAAAGAGTTGCGACTCGGATTTCTCAGTGTCCGTTTAGTTTTTTGAATTCTTCATAAATCTTGGCACTCGAGCTCCTTAATAAATTTTTCTACTTCGATTTTTTACGTCGCACGACGTATTGACGTTATTTTGTCAATTTCGCAGAGGAATTTGCATCAGACTCCGCGCACGCGTGCACAGAAATTTCACACGTTTCCCAAATCTCTTTATTCGCTTTTTTAGCTTTTTTTTTTACTAGCGATGCTCGTCATTCTTTCCGCTCATATCCGCGGATCGTCCAAAGGGGTCAAGAGAATAAAATATTCAGAGTCCAGAGGGCTCTGACCGTTGCGAGGGCAATCACCGTAATTACGCTCCCGTAAAATACGTCTGGAGCCGAAAATTTAGGGGCGCAGGGTCTTATCCCCACGTTTCCTTCTCTTTCTGCGTTCGCTCGAGTGGGGGGATCCGTGGGATATGTGGTTGGAAGATGCTCGTACATTTTATACATTCGTATAGCCAGAGACGCGCATAAATCGGCGAATGCTTGAAAGAAATAAGGGCGCAACTCGCGTTATTCGAGGTGTGTTAATTTTTCTTGGTTACCACCTTCTGCTTGTTATTCCGCGAGATTCATGGCTGTGTAGTATGTGCACGCACGTGCTCCTGAGCCGCGCGAGCTTTCGGAATTAAATTCTCGCTTAATACCAACTTTTCAAAACGCGTTTAAAATTTTTTTTTTCCCTCTCGCAAACTTACGTGCGAGCATTTAAATCAGGATCCAGCTTCTTCGAGGATTTACAAGAGGGAACTGAATATCAGTTCTTAACCCTGGGGTTTCCCTTCGTTCTCCCCTTTTTCATCGTTTTACCGCATTTTCGAGTAATTTTTTGACTTTGAGCTGAATTGTCCCAGGCTCGCGTGATTCTGCATAAAAAAACGAAAAGAATGAGCCCAATTGGAACCCTTTTCGTTAAATTTTACCGGAGATATGAATTTTTCAAAATTGGGTTCGACTTAAAAAAAAAAAATGGTCATTTAATGGAAAAGACTTTTTATTTTTTATTTTTTATAATTCTGAATAAAAAAGTGCTCAGCTACTTTGATCTCTTGAAAATTTGATCATCTATGACGCTGAACTCTCGGAACAATTTTCCACACGCTCGCTATGATCGTACGAAGTGTCCTAAATAAAAAAAAAATCCAGAAGAGAATTCGGGGAAAAGAAAAGAGGTTTTGGAACCATGAGCAAGAAACTTTTCTGCAGCGAAAAATTTGACGCATATCCCAGCGCCCTTTTACTTGTCTCGAGATATGGGAAAAAACTTGGCAGTATTTTCACTCGTATAGTTTTTGAGGTTTGGGTGGCCGCNCTCGCGTGATTCTGCATAAAAAAACGAAAAGAATGAGCCCAATTGGAACCCTTTTCGTTAAATTTTACCGGAGATATGAATTTTTCAAAATTAAAAAAAAAAATGGAAACGACTGTTTTTTTTATTATTTTTTTTTTTTTTAATTTTTTATAATTCTGAATAGAAAACTGCTCAGCTACTTAGATCTCTTGAAAATTTGATCTTCTATAACGCTGAACTCTCGGAACAATTTTCCACACGCTCGCTATGATTGTACGAAGTGTCCTTAATAAAAAAAAAAGTCCAAAAGAGGATCTGGGGAAAAGAAAAGAGGTTTTGGAACCATGAGCAAGAAACTTTTCTGCAGCGAAAAATTTGACGCATATTCCAGTGTGTAGTACCGCAGCGCCCTTTTACTTGTCTCGGGATATGGGAAAAAACTTGGCAGTATTTTCACTCGTATAGTTTTGTGAGGAGGTTTGGGTGGCCGGTTCACTTAATGCTTTACGACTTAATCGGCTGCCCCACACACACGCTCGCTCCAATTTCTTCACTTTGACTTCCCGTTGCTCTTTTTTTTCTGGCAAGAAAGACGAGTCGAGAAAAATGGAAAGGATCCGCGAAATCGAACAGGAAACGATATCTCAAGAGGAAATATAAAAAAAAAACACGATGTTGTTCGTTACATTTCCTTATAGTCAGAGTGTCACTTTGAATAACAAATGCTGCAGCAGCTCAGTTGCGATCTTCTTATCAAATAATTCGTACATTTGGAAACTAGCAAATAGCTCGCAGCTTTCCTCCCACAACTCAATATAATTGGTATTTCGTTGTACACGTGTGTGTCAGATCGATCCCGAGATATTTCTCGTTTCCGGGATAATTGGTACAGCTCCGTATACACTGTAGATTACAAAATTTTATTCAATTCCATTGGAAACACGAGAAATGTTTTAGCGCTGTTAAAAATTCGTCACCGACCAATCTTTGCCGCGACGAAAAATACGAGAAACAAACATTCGAACGTTTTTCTGCTTCCGCAGCTGCTGACAGTTTCGTATTTTCGAAGGAAACGAGCGAGAGAATTTGTGTGAACGATTTTTTCGTCTGACAAATCGAAAAAAAAAGAAAAGTAGACATTTTTTTTTAGTTCGCTCGTAATACAATGTTAAATGTTTGTCCGGGAACAGTTGCGATGGAAAAAATGTTAGGAATAGCATCGAGAGGAATTTTAATGAATGAATTCATTAAAATTCCGCATGCGGTGGCTTCGAATCGGTATTTAGCGCCAACTCGCACAAACCACGCGAGTTTAGAGCTCGGGACATTCAAATAATCCTTGTTTCATCAATTAGGAATCTCATTAACCAGGACTTCTGGTTTTCACGTCACGGAACGTGGCGATTATCAAGATTTTTCGAGAATTTCGATACGAGAACGAATCAGATGGGAAAAATAATGCGAAGCTTTTATTTATTTTTATTTCAATGAAAAAATTAATCGAAAAATTTTTCGTTACCGTTGCGATTATTTTTCCGCAATTTTTCATCGGGTGTCGGAAAAGTTTTTGCATGGAAAATTAAGCGAGTAAAATGGCACGGGTTCGTGCGTGTATTTTGAATTTCTCGCAGGACTCGATACCCGAGCGTCCAGTTGCCTTTCCATCGTCGAATCCTTTCTAAATCGAAATCCGCGGGCGCGTAACTCCCGTAACCGGACGCGCGTGGACCAGGGACATTACTGCATCTCACATGCACGCACGTATACGCACCTTTCATAATAATATATCTCATGTCAATGACATGAATTATCCTGGCCTGGCATTATACGCGTCGAGTGCGATTGGTGGGGGTAAAAGGGCGCGTGGGTGTCGGGTGCTTGTTGCGGTCTCAGAACGTAAAGCCGAAGATTGCTGAGCAGTGGACAGTGACCGTGCGTTATTATACACTTGGCTGGTGTCCAACACGTTCCAGTTCGTTCTTTCAGGTGGAAATCGAACGTAACGTTCGAAATTTCAAATTGAAGCAGCAACGAATTTAAAAAAACAATAAAATCATTTAATTAATTGGAGGATCGTCGAGATTTAGTCAAACGCGTGAAAAAAAGGGAAAAATTTTACTAAAATTTTTCGTTCAGTTCGTAATAATTGAATCGAAGCGAACAGATTATTTTTCGATAAAAATAAATTATTCTACACTGAAAATGAAATTTGGTTAAAAATCGTCGATATTTTGTTGAATAAATAAATATTTTTTCATCATTTCAAAATTTTCGTCATTTTGGCAGTATTTTTCGTTTCTAACGGAATTGTCAGCGAAATTTACGAGTGGAACGACAAAAATTTGCTAACGAAGAGACTTTATAAAATATTTCTTGCTGCGATGGCAAAATTTTTGGAATTATTAAAAAAAAACGTTTAGTCCAACGTATCGAAACAAAATATTCATCTATCTCAACAAATTTCTTCAAATTTCGTTTCTAACGGAATTGTCAGCAAAATTTACGAGTAGAACGACAAAAATTTGCTTCCGAAGAGATTTTCTAAAATATTTCTTGCTGCAATGACACAATTTTTGGGATTATTAAAAAAAAAAACGTTTAGTCCAACGTATCGGAACAAAATTTCCATCTTTTTCAACGAAATTTCGTTTTCAATGTAGAAAATAAAAAGGCTCAAAGTTGCGAGAATCGTGGCCGATTTAGGAATACGTTAAACACCCCGATCTCTTTTGCTTTCACGTAATTGGTATTTGCATAAGCGAAAAGTATGGGAATTACATACGAGAGAGCTCACGCGCGTGGTTGTCTCGTTGTCGTTAGTTGAGCCACTTGTACAAGCGGCATGCTCGCACACGAATGCGACAAAAAGATTATGATAAAGAGAGAGAGAGAGAGAAAGAGAGAGAGAGGGAGAGAGAGAGAGAGAGAGAGAGAGAGAGAGAGAGAGAGAGAAAAACGANGTCCAACGTATCGGAACAAAATATTCATCTATCTCAACAAATTTCTTCAAATTTCGTTTCTAACGGAATTGTCAGCGGAATTTACGAGTGGAACGACAAGAATTTGCTAACGAAGAGACTTTCTAGAATATTTCTCGCTGCAATGACACAATTTTTGGGATTATTAAAAAAAAAAAACGTTTAGTCCAACGTATCGGAACAAAATATTCATCTTTTTCAACGAAATTTCGTTTTCAATGTAGAAAATAAAAAGGCTCAAAGTTGCGAGAATCGTGGGCGATTGAGGAATACGTTAAACACCCCGATCTCTTTTGCTTCCACGTAATTGGTATTTGCATAAGCGAAAAGTATGGGAATTACATACGAGAGAGCTCACGCGCGTGGTTGTCTCGTTGTCGTTAGTTGAGCCACTTGTACAAGCGGCATGCTCGCACACGAATGCGACAAAAAGATTATGATAAAGAGAGAGAGAGAGAGAAAGAGAGAGAGAGGGAGAGAGAGAGAGAGAGAGAGAGAGAGAGAGAGAGAGAGAGAAATACGAAAAATATGGAAAAAAAGAGAAAGAGGAAGCGAGGGCGAAGGATGAAAGGAAGAGACGAAGGAAAGATCAAGAGAGACTCGTGTATCCACGTTGAATACTTAACAGTCTTCGTACCTGTATGCCGAGCTCATGCATGCACATAATATGCACGTGGTTTTCGCTCTTTTCTCTCGCGCGCTCGTTGAACGAGAAACGAGAGAGAAAAGAACGTTATACACCGACATTCCAGTCTGCCCACATCTCTCGGCAGGTAGCCTCACTGGCGAATGCCTTCTTGCGCTACTGCTCGAGCAAATCTCGAGCTTTTATTAGCAGCAGCCACCGAAGAGAGAGAGAGAGAGAGACACGAACCAAAGTTAATGGCGCGTAATCGAGAGTCTCGCGTGGGCGCGATTCACCCGCGCGCGATCTTGTATTCTCCAACCCTCTCCGCCTCTGCTCTCGCCCTTAGCTCGATTATCAACGATGATATTCCATTTCGATGTACACGCAATATTCAAGAATCCGCATGTTCCGTCATTCGCTCGATAAATCATTATTACTTCATCCAATTATGGAGATTTTTTTTTTTTCGCAGAAAATTTTTTTCGTTTCGATTTTTTTATTTCATACTTTAGATTCTCATTTTTTTTTTTATCCTGGGAACTTTACATCAATGTACGTATGTGTCTGCGAAATGAAAGGATCGCTGGGCATGGATTATAATTGAAGAAAATGTAACAAAACAATAATTATCCGGAGGAAACATAAACCTCGTCGTTATCTCCACGTGAATCGATAATTAACAATTACTTTCAAACGAAATGTACAGTTGCTCATAATTTAATGTCGTTAAGTAACGAGGGGCTTGATTTTTTTTGAAAGAATGCGGAAACAATATTTCAAAGCCCCGCGCGGAGTAGCCAAGTGACCTGGTTCGAGGATGCCCAATTATTTCTAAAATTCCAGCTCAACAAAAATCCGGTTTTTGGCCTAAATTTGTAATCGACTCGATGGAGGCGCGACGCGTTTCACGAAGACGCGTCGGAAAAACGTATTTTTTTTTTTATGAAAATGAAAAAAAATTGCGATTCGTATCGCGTCGGCCATTTTTGTACTCGAAGGAACAATCGCGATCGTCGTTACCGTTTTTTTTTTTATATTTACCGGTAGAAAAAAAAGCTCGTAATTCCGATGATCCCTTTGGTGGGATCTCGAGATTTCGTGCGATTAAATAAATTTTACAGTTACAATGTGCCATTATTGCTCTCGTTGAGGATATGGTGCTCGAGAGAGCCAAAGGAAACACTATTTTCTCATATGATTCTCCGCGCGGCTATGAAGTCACGGCTCTACCTTTATTTCCTCTTCCCCCACCCTCCCAATCTCTCGTACATTTTTTTTTGCCTCTCCGCGAGCCATTAACCTCTATGCTCGATTGTTTGCATTAGTGGGCTTTTATTGCTCGTGCCATATGAATCGAGCATATGCTGCAGCTTCGAATCACGAGCAGCGAGACTGTTGAAGCTCGCGAAATAATAATTTTATTTTAGCGGAGCTGTTACATACGATTCTGCAAACAAACATTTTATTTCTCATTCATTCTCCGCTTGATTACTCATTTCCATACGATTCCTAGAAATATTTACAGGACCATAAACACGAATCTGAAAAAATGTTGGACTGAAAAAAAAAAAATTAAAAAAAAAAGAAAAAATTATTTCGCAACGTAAAAATTTTGATTCGATAAAAAATTCATTAGGATTTCATTTCGAGGAGGAAATATTTCGTTAGAATGACCAGGAGGAATCGCTTTTTGTCGAGGTCTCGGAGTTTTTTTATTGAATGCCACGAGAGACGTCTCCCTCGCGACCTTTGACCCAGACCGACTTTATCTACTCAATGCACTGCAGTACATACGTTTTTTTTTCTTTACACCTCATCGTCATAGACGCGGCCAGATATACATCTCGCTTTGTATGCACACGTAGGATATGTATATATATATATATTTTGAATGGTATAGTTCAAATGGCGAAATTGTCGGTCGTCGCGACGGCTATTTCCGTCCGCAAACTGCTGCTGCCTCGTCTCGCGTACGTTATGTATATGCTGTAAATACGCCTGGAATACAGGCTTTCTTTTAAAATGTTTACGAACTAACGGAATGGACGGATTTTGAAATTCTCTAAAGATGAGGCTTTGAGAATGTTTCCCTCTTAAGGACGTTGCATGCTTAATTTTCTTTCGATAGAATTTCTTCAAATTTGCACCTCGCAAAGAGAATAGTGACATTTAATTTATTTATGAATGAATCTAAATTATTTTTAAAAATCACAATTTTCAGTAGATTCTCGTAAGAGCGTGTGTTAAAAGTTGCAATTTTCAACATTAAATATTTCGATTTCTAAATGCTGGAGCCTCTTAAAAATTTGCATAAACTTTTATGCGACATCGAAGAAGCTTTATTCAGTTTTTCAAAAAAATCGGTCGTAAGTTTTTCGAAATTTTGTTTATTATATCAAAAATACGGAATTCATTTTAAGATCTTTCGCCATATAAAAGTCGAGATAATTATTTATAAAAATCACAATTTTCAGTAGTTTCTCACAAGAGCGTGTGTTAAAAGTTGCAATTTTCAACATTAAATATTTCGATTTCTAAATGCTGGAGCCTCTTAAAACTTTGCATAAACTTTTATGTAACATCGAAGAAGCTTTATTCAGTTTTTCAAAAAAATCGGTCGTAAATTTTTCGAAATTTTGTTTATTATATAAAAAATACTGAATACATTTTAAGAGCTTTCGCCATATAAAAGTCGAGATATTTATTTATAAAAATCACAATTTTCAGTAGTTTATCACAAGAGCGTGTGTTAAAAGTTGCAATTTTCAACATTAAATATTCCGATTTCTAAATGGTGAAGCCTCTTAAAACTTTGCATACACTTTTATGAAACATCGAAGAAGCTTTATTCAATTTTTCAAAAAAATCGGTCGTAAATTTTGTTCGGAATTTTGTTTATTACACAAAAAATACAAATGACCTCGGAAAATCTTGGATTTTGAGTATTTTGTTCTTCAGTCAATTTCCAACAATTTTTTATCACGAACTTGGGCTCGCAAACTATTTTTTATGTAAGAAAAACTGAAAAGAAAAATTTAGACTTGACCGACGTCCTCAAAAACTATTCGTAACTCTCAAAAGCGATGCCACGTGCTCAGAACTTTTTTTTTAAACTAAAAATCGAAGCCACCGGCGTTTTTACAACTTTTGGCACACTCGGTACACACAGGAGACCCTTAAAGACATTTCGAAGCGTATATACATGCAGACAAATAATTCGAAGCGTAGCGGGTACTTGCACTTTGCGGTACGATGTTTATAATTCAGTTGCAAGTTCGCAAAGCCACGGGAATGAGCCCCTCTCTCCTTTAGCCCTCTTACGAGTAACGGACTCGCGTCTGTGGCCATTCGCGCGACAGTTTCAGGTTTCAGGGTTCAAATCTCTCGTTCCCTTGTACATACACACTCGCCTATGCGCATACATATCGCTTCTGTGTGCACATGCGTATCAACACATGGATTTTTCCATAGCCGTGGTATACCGACCGCTGCAATCACCGCGGAGTAGAGGCAACAACATTTTCCCGATAGTGGCGGACGAGTTATGGCACAATCTACTTAACGCACGCGGTTTTGCGCGCCCATGCATTTCCGTGACCCCTATACCAATCCTGCTGCGCGTTAAACCTGCTGCTGCTGGTGCAACTTCCTACGGGACTCCCGCGAGACGATGCAATGACGTAAATTCAGACAGAAATCGAGGAGAGGACATTGAAAGGGAAAATCATGGCGTTCGATCGAGAAAGTGACGATCNCATGGATTTTTCCATAGCCGTGGTATACCGACTGCTGCAATCACCGCGGAGTAGAGGCAACAACATTTTCCCGATAGTGGCGGACGAGTTATGGCACAATCTACTTAACGCACGCGGTTTTGCGCGCCCATGCATTTCCGTGACCCCTATACCAATCCTGCTGCGCGTTAAACCTGCTGCTGCTGCTGCTGGTGCAACTTCCTACGGGACTCCCGCGAGACGATGCAATGACGTAAATTTAGACGCAAATCCACAGCAGAAATCGAGGGGAGGACATTGAAAGGGAAAAGATCGCATTCGATCGAGAAAGTGACGATCGAATCGCCGGCGATCGACGAGAATTTTCAAATACATCGCGACTCCTGTTTTTTTTATTTTTTTTTGTTCTCACTCGTCGATCGTTTCATTCGTTTCAATAAACGAGTGTCGCAAACGATGAAAGAAAATTTGTTGAACACATTTAAACATTCGAGCACTGAAAACAAAATTTTGTTGGAAAAGATCGATATTTTGTTCGGTGCGTTCGACTAAACGTTTTTTTTTTTGAATAATCCCAAAAATTGTGTCATTGCAGCAAGAAATATTCTAGAAAGTCTCTTCGGAAGCAAATTTTAGTCCCTCCGCTCGTAAATTTCGCTGACAATTTCGTTAGAAACTAAATCTACTGCCAAAATAACGAAAATTTTGAAATTATCAAAAAAAATATTTAGTTTATCGTGCTCAACAAAATATCGACGATTTTTAACGAAATTTTATTTCCACTGGAGGTTACCGTTCTAGAGTCAATGGGGTTAATAATTAACGAGAAAGAAACTCGTCCACAAAATTATTGATTGCTGAATAAAAATTAGCTCGAGGGAAAAAAAAATGTTAAATTTCCTCAACCATTTTCCTGGAAAATACTGATCGCGATGGTAAATCTTCATGGGCAGCCGGAAATCTTCGGAAGAAAATTTTAGTCGTTCCAATCGTAAATTTTGCTGACAATTCCATTGGAAACCGAATATTCTGTCAAAATAACGAAAATTTTAAAATTATCGAAAAATATTGAGTTAACCGTGTTCAAGAAAATATCGACGATTTTTAACAAAATTTTATTTCCAGAGTCGTGAGGAGAAACTCAATTCCCACGAATATTTAGAATCCTCGCCCCCTCCATTTTATTTTTATCGGTTTACTTTTGACGTGCTGGCGCGGGAGCACCCATGCATATTACTCGTTGAATCGGTGAAATGTATAACAAGTTGATAGTGCGACGAGGAGGAGGAAGCAAGGGGAAAGAAAAAGAGCAGGATGAGGCGGAGCGAACAGTAGATTCGTTATGAGGCTTTCCGTCCTCGCACTCACGCGTTCGTATCGTCGCTAGTGCCTGTTCTTTGCTGGGCTTTCCAACAGCCCACCTGTGTCCACAATTTGATCTCTCGACTCGATAACAAAAAATTCAACACGCTTCTGTCAAGCCTCTCGCCGCAAAGAGGCGAACGAAATTTTTTAAACATTTTTCAGCACGAAAACGATTTCTGATGTACGAGATTTTTCGATATTTTAACGTCGAGACTTTTCTTTCCAATTGCTGCATCGCGTTACGATCGTTATTCGCGCGTAAAAATGTTTAACATTTTTTTTTGTTGTTGGCCGCGATCGTAAGATCGCTCCGAACGCGTTGCACATCTCTACGTGAAACTGCTCCGCGTCTAACTGGAGTTGAGTGGCACACACACACACGAGGGGGAGAGTCTCGAAAGAAAAGATTATTGACGAGGCTTGGCCGGTTTTACGAGAGGGGCCCCCGGGAGAGGAGTGCTCTTGGTTTATAATTTGTAGTCAGCTCCAGAAAGGGTGTACGTATACGATCGCCAAGAGAGAGAGAGAGAGCGAGAGAGAGAGAGAAGAAACGGTAATTGTGCGCACATGTTCGACCAAGCGCAGGCTCGAATAGCGTCTTTTCTTTCGTCCTTACGCGTCGACGATAAACAAAGTGCGTTTATGTGTCTGTGCGTCTGAAAGAAAAGTAAAAAAAGGAGAGAAAAGAATTCTTAACAACTGAATAACAATTGTCGTAATAATTATCATAATTCGTGTTATTCTTCGTCAACCCACTCGAATTTATTTCCCAGAGCTCTTACATCTTGTTTACCATTATTTACAAAGCATATTATTTTCAAGTGATTTTTAACTTTTATTTTCGAGCATTTCCAGGTCGTAATTATGCTCCTTACGAAAGGAGCTACTTAAAAATCAAAGGATTCGTACTTGAAGGACTTTTTGTTGATAAACAGTTGTGAAAAAGTTGTCTGAGCCACAGGAATTAATATCATTCGATCCTTTCCTCAATTACGAGAAGAAATTGACAAGTTATGCAGTAAAAAGTTATCAACTTAATTAATGACTGTTTTTATTAGAATTTTTAGGATCAATCATATTATTTCCGTCACGTATAGTTTACGTTTTATTTTCGAGCATTTCCATATCGTAATTATGCTCCTTACGAAAGGAGCTACTTAAAAATCAAAGGAATCGTACTTGAAGGACTTTTTGTTGATAAACAGTTGTGAAAAAGTTGTCTGAGCCAAAGGAATTAATATCATTCGATCCTTTCCTCAATTACGAGAAGAAATTGACAAGTTTTGCAGTAAAAAGTCATCAACTTAATTAATGACTGTTTTTATTAGAGTTATTAGGATCAATCGTATGATTAGGAGAAATGCAATTATCCTGCTTATTCCCAGTGCACTTGGTTACATTAATTATGACTTTTTGCTACAAATAATCATAGTGATACATAATTTGTAATGATTATTTATCTTGTTACTTTATCGCGTTTATCTCGCTCGAGTTGCTTGACGTTATTTCTGTCTCTCGTATGAAACAATAATTTCTAATATATAATCATTTTAATAGATCGAGATTGGGATCAAGATCGCGGGAAAGAGAGATGATAATAAAGCCATATCAAATATTCTGGTTGGAGAACTTACTCCAATTGAGAATACGAGAAAAGCCATAACATCGGGGAGTTTATTAGAGTATGTACTGCACCGACATGCATATATATAGTCGGGCTGTGGTATTACAAATACTGTATTTTGCTTATACAGCATTCATGACGCACTCGTCCTTTTTCCTCTTGTATTTCCATTCTCGTCGATAGCCTACTGGTTCGCGTTTGTCTCCCTGCATTCGAGCTACGTATACGTGAACATTCCGCGCGGTATATACCGAGGGTCGCAAAATTGACGTCTGCTATTGGCTGAACGAGTTAGCTTGTTAAATTCTGAAGAGAAAAGTCCTTGGCCATTTTTTCCTGCGACCCACCGTTCGCGAGATAATTCATTCATTACCGAGAGCCAATGGGAGAAGCGCAAAGTCCTTTCTGGCGCGCTTGATTGGCTGCTTCCAACATTCGACGATATCTCATTAACGGTTGATCGGAGAAAAAAATGACTGGGAACTTTTCTCTTCAGAATTTAGCCATTCAACTATTTCCACTGCTTGAAATCGATTTTTGTTACATCCTGTATAAACCTGTAACTATATAGATATATATTGAGAAAGAGAAAAAGTCTCGTGTTATACAGAATAATCGGGTACACGAGAGAGTCTCTGCCGTTCCGCATAAGCCGGCAATTGAGTGTGAGCAAGCGTGCTCTCGATCCTCGCACCCACAAATATATATATCTGTATATATGTTTACAGCGCATAAAGAGTGCATATACGCACGTGCGTATTTATGTATTCCTGTATTACAAGCCAACGTACAGACACTCCAAGTGCACGTATATTTTTTAATACACCCCTCGATAAATATATATATATGTGGCTAGTTGTAATACCAGGCGCGAGAAGAGCGAACGATGCAAAGAGTGCACATCGTTGAGCATGCTCCGGTCCAGGCCAAGTGAGAGATAAAGGCCACAGCAAATGGTGCAGAGTGCGTGCAAGCTCTCTTATTATTACTTGCTTCTCCGCTTCTGGGTGCTCGTTGCCGCACTCCAAAGGCGGGGCCCAAAGACAATGCTCGTTATGCATTGTTCGATCACGGCTATTGTCTTCATATACATATATCTTAACTTTTATAAATGCATCGGGCCTTCCACCTTAACTGGACCCATATCTTACTCCACATCTCCCTAATTTTTTCATCAATTTTCGTTTAGATGTTGGATTTTCCATTACCATACCGATATCCATTGTTTGTTCGATCTTTTATTTTTCCAATTTTTACAAATCATTGCTGCGTCAGAAAAAAATTCATGAAAAATAATTAAATGAAAAAAAAAAATTATTTTATCAATCTTTTGAATTAAAATTCCGACTCCACACGATATTCGCGTTATTGCGATAAAACTCGACAAACCAAACCGCCGAGTAGTGCTTTTTGGAGACGAGAAATCGTTTTTCAGGCAGTAAGCATATTCCTTTAAAAAAATGTGCTTACGGTCTGCGAAATTTTGGTGCCAATTTCACGCAGCAATATTCGATCTTTAACCAACTTTTTCTATATAGTTTTATTGTTTAAAAAATTCATCCTGGAGAGNAAATTACTAGATCGCCAGGAATTTGATTTGGAATTGAAAAGTCTCGTGCATGCGAATCATAGTACGTGTCAGATGGTTTTATTAGTCCGGAGTCACGGACGAGAGGATGAATGGCCCAATTAATATTCTCTCTACGAGACGCAGAGAATTTTCTCTCTTTGTCGATAATTCTCATGCAACTTTTCTGCGTCCCCTTTGCCCGGTCACAAAGCCAAGTAATCTACACCCAATTTTTCTCATTCAAACTGTTCGATATTGCAATTTCCATGAAGCCGGGAGAGATAGCTGGCAAAACAGTGGGTAGCATTGATGAGAAAATAATGGTCGATCGACGACGACGTATGGGGAGCAGAGGACGCGATGAGACTCTAAGTAATTTCATCACTCGGTGGCGTTTCGTTTTGTTCCTTTCGTTTCACTCTCGTCCATCATTTCTTCGATAACATTGAGAACAAATTTCTCTGGTCAGAACACATTCAATATCAAATTACTCACGACCATTGTTTGACAAGCTTGCACAAAATGGGCTTCGGGTTTTTTCGTCTCGAAAGACAAACATTGTAATTCTGTACCTTTCTGTCTGTCGTTTTTTTTCTATTCAACACCCGAACTCTAGAAAATGGTTTAGCAAGACTTCTTCGAAGTGATACGCGTCATAAATGTACGTAATGTATAAATTTAGCAAGTGGGACTCTTGGTTCTGAATATATTGCGAAATATGAGCCAAGCTGACCGAGCTGAAACTCTGAAATTTCTCTCCTTCCATTCCCCTCGTTCTTCCAAACTTTCGAGGCTTTTGTCTCGCTCTTTCGAAGAAGAAGGATCACGCGTGTCCTTTCGGACTTGTAACGTACTGTGTGCACTACTGTTACATATGTATGGACTGTTCTTCATTCGGCTGCTCTGAGAACGTTGCATTCACGTGTGTGTTGGATGACTTAGGAACATATAATTTCAAATACGTACCCATGAGATGTATTTACTGAAACGCTGATATGGACGACGCTGCTGCAACGACCTGTAATACATTTTACTCCATAAGTGTCTACGTCCACATTTACATGGACGGATGCACGTGTTGGTGTCTTTCCATGCCACTAACTCGGCTGCACGCGATGCACCGACGTTGAATCGTGAACGAAACTAGGACGTTCAGGATAAACTACTGCATCGAATATTTTATTAGGCCAAAGAAAATACATTCGTTACAGTTGCATCAAGCTTTTTGTTCGAGCAATTTACCTCGAATCAGGTCAAATTTGCGCCAGTTATTTCATTGCAAAGATCCGAGTCTTCGTCAAGGATCGTCAGGATGTGCAATCTCGTTGCCAAAAATGTTCAGATCCAGTGTCAAAACTCTTCGACTCCATTATTGCTTCGAACCCAATAATGCAGCATGAAGTTTTTCCTTCTCTTTATCATCGTTCGTAATTGTGAAAAATTGCAATTCGATTAATTGAGAAAAATGGCGTTCTCGCACTGTTTTCGTTGCAATCATTTGGTGCCAATCAGTCGAACTCATCAGTACCTTTAGGGACGATTTTTCATCCTTTAACTTTATTTTTTTTTACCTATCCTGGTGACCTGGGGTCAAAATGACCCCAATTTTGAAAAATTCATATCTCCGGTAAAAATTGACGAAAAGAGTTCCAATTGGGCTCATTCTCTTCGTTTTTTAATGCAGGATCACGTGAGTCTAGAGTAATTTAGCTTGGAGTTGAAAAATAAGTAAAAAATTCGGTAAAACGATAAAAAAGGGAGAACGAAGGGTTAACGTTTGTTCTTCCAACATTCGTAGCTCTGTGTGAATGAATTTAACGTCGAACAGCGTGTTTCGATTCCTTGTATTTGCTCCGTGTCAGGTAGTTGAACAAACTTTGGTTCTCATGTCATATCTCTGGCAGATTTGCCATTTACACGTTTATAGAAGTTTACGAATAAAGAGATAGGTTGATACATGCTGTGTGTTCTATCACCTACCGGGTTCACGCTCCTCACCTATCGCGTGACCGCGAATGTCTTCCTTTCAGGAACATCCTTCTCTCTCTCAAGATTTCTTCTCAGGTGAATATCGCAAAGTCGAGGAGGCTGCAGCACAAAACGAGACGAGAGCGCGCGCGGTGGGTGAGCGCGTTACTTATTCCGATCTCCGCGTTTAAAATTAATTACCTTGGAAATCCCTCTAGCTCGAGATACATATCCCTCGCGTATACCTGAGAGAGCTTCCCCCGCCTTTCCTCTCGCGCCTCTAACCCTCGGGCTAAAAGACTTTCGCATATTAGTGTATGCGGTGCATAATAGCCGGTGCTTACTCGATACACTCCTCCTGTGTACAAGCAATTAGTAATTACGTGTATAATGTGTACAAAACGCGATATATAACGAAGCGATAAATAAGATCGAGGAGCTGTTACCTTGGACATTTCCTCAGATCTCTATATATCTATAGAGCGCGATATGTAAATATCCATTTGCATGAGCCTAGAGAATGTAGATCAATTTCCTTTTTCTCCGAACGAAAAACTCAACAGCTGGTTTTAAAATATTTTTATGGCAAAATAAAAAAATGAAAAAAAATAAAAAGTAATTTTTTAACGATCTCTGCGATTTCTAGTGATTTGAAAACGCTTTTGGATTGATCGTCATTATGGGGATTACGAATATTCGAGAAAAATCTGAATGAAAAATAGAAATTCGTCGTTTTTTTTTGTTTTTCGTAATATTTTTGGTTCCTCGGTGTCGGGCGATTGGAATTTTCATTTAAACGCCTCCTCCGGTGTCACTGACCAGCGCAAAACACTTGGCGATGCCCCACGCGGTTTCTCCGCGCTTCCGAGTTATTATTGTTGATCGGGGAAGCCCGTCGTACAAATTTAGCAAAACTCTCGGGTGACTAGCAGCTGCGACGTACCGCAGAGATTATTTTCGGTCACAGCGAACGCGAACGATCACCTCGCGACAATTTTTTTTTTCATACTTCGAAAAATTTGTAGTTATAACCCCAGCGAGTTATTTCTTGGCGAGAATCTTGTTGAAAAGTTGTTCGTTTGAAAACAAACACTCGCGGATGACGAATGCGGAATTCTTACGTCTTTTAGAATTGCGCAAGAAGAAAGATCGTAACTGCGGTTGCGTACGAGGTAACGCGTTCAAACTCTTCCAACTACACTCATTCGCAGAGTTGACAAGAATCATCGACACACGTGGAAACTGCAATATAAAGAGTGACCAAAAAGTTGCCGATTTAATTCGCACGCTCCGATAGATCGCGATTTTTCGAACAGAAAAGTTGTTGACAATTTATCGATTTGTGGCAGCAGCCAATCGGCGCGTCATCGATCTGCATCAGCTCACTCGTTATCGGTAACACGCCCGAGCCACTGACCTTGACGAATTATCAACCTTCCCAAGCATCGCGAAGAAAAAAATGGCGAAAAACTTTTCTCTTCGAATTTCAACGACGATTTGAAATCGCGCCGATCCGATTTTATTGACACGCCATTTTTGGGACTGCCTGTACATGTAGGAAAAGGTGAAAACAGAAGGTAATCGAGGATTCCGAAGGCGCGACGACAGGAGAGTTTCCTTTAGAGGGATTGGCGCCGTCTCGCAAGCGCAAAAGCAAGCAACGATAGCGCGCGATGTGCCAAACCGGTAAGAGAGGAGAAGCAGGTAGTCCATGTACGAGCTGCTTGCTTCCCGGGAGGGCTTGCTGTCTATCTTTTTCTTTCCCTGCTGCTCGCCTTATCTCATTCTTTCTTTCTCTTGTCTATCGCGCGCTGCTCCTCGTATGACGTTGTCCGCGCGGTTCTCTTCTCGCGATCGCCGACTCGCGGTGGTTAAGCCTTTTAAACGCTCGCTCCGGAGAGCTCAGCTGAGCCCACATCTCCGCAAGGAGCTTAACAACTTTATGGCCAGCCGACCCTTTCGTGGAATCGATAGAACGCCCGATAAATACGTATGCGCGCGCGATTAACCGCCAGATTATTGTACGACGTGCATTCTCTGTGGATTACGTTTTTTAACACTCTTCGATGTAATCGAAAACAAAAAGTACGCGTGTCAATCAATGAAACGGTAATGAAATCCCTTTTTCCGATGCTGCTCCAATCTCTTCACATCCGATGACAGTTTTTCCACGTTTCAGCCCCTAACCGTAGAACCTGGAGTAAAAAACTCCCCGAAACGATTTTAAATCCTGCGCCTTTCGTTCTCCCGTTTTTTATCGTTTTACCGAATTTTTTACGAATTTTTTTACTTTGGGCAAAATCGTGCCAGACTCACGTGATTCGGAATATCCACCTGACTCGAGATTCATTAATTTCCGCAAACTCACGGAAAAAAAGTTCAGTTAAAATATTTCAACATTCAATTCAGAATTTATATAAATTTTCAAAAATTGACTCAAAATTTATGAATTTTTCATTATTTTATTTTTCTCCCTTCGTTTTACCGCATTTTTTAACGATTTTTCGACTTTGAGCGAAATTTTCCCAGGCTCACGTGATTCTGCATTAAAAAACGAAAAGAACGAGCCCAATTGGAACTCTTTTCGTTAATTTTTACCGAAGATATGAATTTTTCAAAATTTACCGGAATCGTCGATGCTTCGGGCTAAAAAATGTGCATCTGAATTATTCCGATCAATTATTTAGTGCGAGCGACTATTTTTCCTAAAAAAATGATTCTCCCAACCAATCGTAACGTCCGGGAACTGGTCCCTTTGAAAAATGAACCAAATTTTCGGAAACATTGAAACAATTTCCCCCCAAAATACACTCTCTGCGTATTTTGCGCAAACATAATATTTTTTTTTTCTTTTTAAATATCAAGTGGATGCGGATAAGATCGCTATTATATTATATTGTCTGTTCGACATAGCGAGCACGCGAGAACCGCGGTCGATCGCACGCGCGGATGATTTACGCGATTTATATCTGACGTTGATAAATTTGCATGCATACAAATAAACATAAAAGTGATTTGGGTTTCTATATATTTGAAACAGCAACAACAACAACAACGAGAATGATAATAATAATAATTTGGTCAGAGATAAAGCTGCGCGCGTGTACCGAGCGCGAGGGAAAAGCGCGCGAATTCGATTAGATTTCTCGCGATCACGTCAGGCGTCAATATTCATCATCGATCGATGAATTAACATGCAACACGTTGAGAGTTAGAAAAGCATCGGACGCGATGAGTCCGTGGGAAAAATGGAGCGTAATCTCGGAGGATTTATCGCGCACGGAGGCGTTTCAAACGAGAGAGATTCTCGTCTCTCTTCACTCCGCGAGCGCAGGATAAAAAGAGAGAAAGGGAGAGAGTGCACTTGGCAATTGTTCAATTTAACGGACCATTGCGCTATGCTGTACAGCTATGTTGACAACTCAATGATCGTCTCGCTTCACTCGCGATACTCCATTCCCCGCGCGAATATACTCGCCGAACGAGCAGAGCGAAAGAGAAAGATTGTGAACGAGAGCGATCGGACGACTTTACCATTTGCCAGAGACGCCTCTGACAAATGGATCCAACTCTTCGCAGTCAAGAGCTTCATGATTTAGCAAACTTTCAAATTCATGACGTGTCACAACTTTTATTTACTCAAATTGCAAATTTTCGGACTTTTCGACGAGTCAAGAAACTCCTTTGACGATAAACTGTCAATTTTTGTCGAAAATAATCGAAAAATTTAATTAATTAGTCAATGTAATTAATGAATCCTTTTGAAAGATTTGTCGAAAAGGAAAAAAAAAGTATTTCATCGTTATAACGATGAAAAATCTTTGCCAGAGACTAAATAAATAAATAAATTTAATTTTGATCGAAAATAATCGAAAAAATTAATTAATTAGTCGATTTAATTAATGAATCCTTTCGAAAGATTTGTTGAAAAAGAAAAAAAAGAAAACGCCGTTATAACGATGAAAAATCCGTTATAACGATGGAAAATCTTTGCCAGAGACTAAATAAATAAATAAATAAATAAATTTTGATCGAAAATTATCGAAAAATTTGATTAACGAGTCGATGTAATTAATGAATCCTTTCGAAAAGTTTGTCGAAAAAGAAAAAAAAGAAAACGCCGTTATAACGATGAGAATCGACGATGCTGTTTACACCAAAGACTATTTTCAGTGACGACGAGAATTTCGTTTGTCCTCGAGTGCATGTTTCGCTGGATGAGGGAAAAAGGTTATCCGCGCGCGCGATAAATTCTTCTCCAGGGTTCATTCTAAGGGAACACATGCAGAATCCGTTGGCAAAGTGCCGGACGAAATTTCTATTTGTACTTTGTACCGATTGCCGAGAAATAACGCGGTGACGCGTCCTAAAATTTGCAGTTAAAACTAAAAATAGTTTCATCTCAAGAAGGGCGAAAGGAATTTCGAGAAATTCGAACGTGTCGTCAATGCGATGCATTTTTTTCTGCGGGGGCACTCGGAGGATGGAACGAGGCAGCGAATGCCCTTGATTAACATTTTCTTTTGGCCCTTGGATTTCCTTCGATTCGATTTTTCAACCGGTTCTAATTCAACGAAGCGAAGAACCAATGAAACGTAACGATTTCCTCGTGGATGATTGTCTGTTATACGAGAAGCGACACATGAGCTCGAATTCGCCAAGAGAATCAAGTGGCGTACGATTCGAGAAGGAAAGAGAAAGAGATACGGGCCCGGAAAAAGTATCCGGAGTCCCGTTGAGCCCGCAAGGGGCCCCGGACCGTGACCGGACGAGAGGCGCACGAGAGCTAGCTCCGGAGCTTGGGCCATGGATCCTCTCGTCACACGATCCTTGAGTTCATACATGCGCGAGTACCTATTTATACAGAGTGTCACTAAAGTCGAGCTGCGAGATGTGGGAGCGACTGGAGAATCGTCAAAACCGGATGCGAGAGAAAAATTGTCGTGGCAAAATTTTTTTTTCATCGGGAAATGGAGGCGGAGGGCGTTGTGAAAAGCGAGAGTGTCTTTGGTACGTTCTAATTAATTATTTGCCTCTAATTACGCGATTATCTCGTCGATGCCTCATCCCCAAGAAAAATGACGAAATGATTTTTTTTTCTGGGCAATTTCTCGGTTTATACGGTTGCAAAGAGAAAAGTTGTTGGGGCAAAATTTTCTTTCGTTCGGAAATGGAGGCGGAGGGTGCTGTGAACAGCGAGAGTGTCTTTGTCGCGTTCTAATTAATTATTTGCCTCTAATTACGCGATTATCTCGTCGATGCCTCATCCCCAAGAAAAATCACGAAATGATTTTTTTTTCTGGGCAATTTCATGGTTTATTCGGTTCGTGCAGGGGACGTGACTATCGTAACACTTTGTATACGAATTAATGGTGCTACTACAACTATTCTCATGTACATGGGTTCGCGGGGATCGCGGTGCGATTCCCGTGTTCTGTGTACCTCGAGCAGCCTCGGGGCCCACCTTTCCTCGCCCTGTTTTGTTGCAAGCAAGTTTGCTATAAACGGGCCACGCGGTTATCTTTTCAGTTTTATTTTTTCGTCTCTCTCTTGCTCGCTCGCTCGCTTTTTCTCCGGGTATTTCTTGGTGAGATATATGGCCAAGGATCCAGTTGGTATACGGATTATTCTCCGTCTCTCTTTTCCTCTCTGTCGCCTTGACTGTTACCCCTTTGCCCTGCTGGGAGTCCGCGCGAGCCGCCTCCGCCCACGTCCAGTCATCGTGTGGCCCGCGCTGCGTCGACGCGCGGCGGTGCATTCTCACCGTTCTTTCAAACCTTATATATCCATATACGAATGTGTCACGTGGAATGCGCTGTGGGATAGTGCCACACTCTCTGCTGCTGCTGCTGCATGATTCTATATAGTACGTTAAAACGTGTCCTCGCCCGAACCGTTAACCCTACTATCGCGAAATTCCCATTGTATGTACACTGGAAATGAAATTTTTTTAAAAATCCTCGATATTTTGTTGAACACGATAAACTTAATATTTTTTAATAATTTCAAAATTCTCGTCATTTTTGCAGTGTATTTTGTTTCTAACGAAATCGTCGGCAAAATTTACGATTTGAGGGACTAAAATTAGCTTCCGAAGAGACTTTCTAGAATATTTCTTGCTGCAATGACACAATTGTTCGGATTTATTTAAAAAAAAAAACGTTTAGTCGAACGTTTGGAACAAAATATCGATCTTTCCCAACGAAATTTGGTTTTCAGTGCAATTTCCTTCAAACCCTGTAATTTGAATAAATTGATGCAGCAGTTGGCTGGAAAAATTCCAAGAGCACTGGAAACATGATTTTCTTATCAATGAGCCGAATTTTGGAAAATTCATATCTCCGGTAAAATTTAACGAAAAGAGTTTCAATTGGGCTCATTCTTTTCGTTTTTTAATGCAGAATCACACGAGCCTGGGAAAATTCTGCTCAAAGTAAAAAAATCATTAAAAAATACGGTAAAACGAAGGGAGAAAAATAAAATACTAAAAAATTCATAAATTTTGAGTGAATTTTTGAAAATTTATATAAATTCTGAATGAAATGTTGAAATATTTTCTGCAACTGAACTTTTTTTCCATGAGTTTGCGAAAATTAATGAATCTCGAGTCAGGTGGATTTTTCGAATCGTTCAAGCCCCCGGTTAGCATCGATTTAAACTGCTGGAGCAGCAGAGTGAGAAAATTCGAGATGCAAGTATAGTCGAGGGGATTTGTTATAGGATTTTCTCAACACAAGCTCATAACGCATTCATATATTCTAGCGCAATGCGCACGCGCACGAGCCAGTTCTCGGAATAACGCTCTCGCGAGGGAGCAGTGCACGCGGGGACATTAGAAAACCATGAACTCACGAGGTGTACCAACGACGACGACGACGAGCGACGACGAGAAGCTCGGCCATGGCCCGAGAAAGACCGACGAGACCAAGATCCACAGGAGACTCTGGTCTATAAAGTCGACTGCTACTTAGGCAGTACGAGGCTCCCCATTTAATTCCTTCTAAATATTTCTACAGGGTGTCCCATAAAAAATTACATTGCTAATTCCATAAACACGAATTATAATCCACAGGAAATATTTTCGATATCGACGATCCACGTAAAAATTGAATTCTTTTTCGATTTTTGAGGTTCAACTGCAAAATTTCTACTTCCTTTTTGCCGCTTATTTCCTTTCCGAATATTTCCATTTTTAATCCAATTTTTTAAAACGTCATTTTTTTTTTTTTTGAAGCCCCAGGGAGTCGCTCAAATTTCACATTCGATTCGGACACACCCTGTACATTTATATACACTGTCGCTCAAAAGTTTGGATACAGTATCCAATATTTTNGTATCCAAACTTTTGAGCGACAGTGTACGTATGCGTTGGTTTGTTTTTTGCCGAGGGCGTGCAAGATTGTATTGTGAAAAAGATACTCTCGTGCCCGTCGATCCCACGCTGGCTTCCTTTCGTCCTTTGACCTTCCGCCTCGCTCTATATATATACATAATGGCCAAAGGCTCGTGTGTGCATTTGCCCGAGATACTGCAGTGATTTTCCTTGCTGCACTTGATCATTGCGATGAATTGCGTCGTTCCGAAAATTACAAGTTCGATCGCGCAAAGTCCTGCGTGCGGAGGTAAAAACTCACTTTCCATATTTTATGAAGCAAAAGATGGAAAAAAATTGCGGCGGTTGTCCGCGCGCTTTTCTCAAACCGCGAGCAGGCTCAAGAAAGAGGAAGTAGAAAGGACAGTCGCGCGAGAATAATGTAAGAAAATATGTGAGGATTGATGAACGAGATCCGAGGATAAATCGCGTATACTCAATCCACCAAGCGACTGTGTTTATAATCAAAGCATTTCTCCGAGTCGTTGAATGAGCAGGCGGGAAAAAAGCTTGTTTCAAAGCGCGCGTCACGCAAACTGTTTTAACCGAGAGCGCGCGCGATCAACGTGTATTATACGCTTGCCGCGCGCGTATCTATCGCTCTTTTCCAAGTGAACGCAGTGCACGAGAAGAAAAGAGATAAAAACGAGAGTACATAGGAACGATATGGCAAAAAGCGGAGTAGCATTTCTACGCTTCGTTACTTCCCGAGCTTGTGTACAGAGCGCACACGCCGTCCTTTCAAAGATGCTCTCGGTATCGAGCCCTCTGGACCGTAGCGAGTGAATATATAGGGAGGCTCGAAAGTCAGGCCAAAAATGGATCGGTACATGGTTGGGGAATGCAATTCCAAAGAGAAAAGTTCCTACAAACTTCTTTCTGCGATGCACCGTTCGTGAGATATTGGGCAAAACTTTTCCCCCCACTCCGCCTCCTCGCTGCGCAAATTACTCGATATCTCGTGAACTTGACGTCGTAGGAAAAATCTTTGAGGACGTTTTCTCTTCAGAATCGCATTCTCTACCAAGTTGGCCATCATTGCAAGTGGATTTTCACGACACACTGTAGATTTAGGTGTATATATAATTGCACATCTCGATACATATTACATAGGGCGCGGAGAAGAGCTCGAGATCCTCGATTCTCGATTCTGTTCGCCGCTGCTAACTCTAATCTATACCTATGCATACACATATAGAATGTATTAGCGGGAAAAGAGAGAGAGAGAGAGAGAGAGAGAGGGAGAAAAAGATCGAGGAGCAAACGCGACTCGTGCGCCAGGAAGTCCTTCCAGCATATCAGAAGCAAGGCAAACAATGCCAATATAGTGTATAAGGCAAAGAGCTGCATGAAGCTGCAGAGAGAAGCGACCGAGAGCACGACGGAGCCACGCGCTTCTCTCGTAAATCTGTCTCGCCAAGTTTCCCCATCTCGCTCTCTCGCGCCAACTTTGCAGCAGGACTGCGCGATGCTTGATACGCGGCACGAGACTCGTCTCGGGACTCCGCAGACTTTACACCACATATATATTACATGTACACACATTTATATATCCAAGTATAAACGTTTTATCGATTTCCGGTCAGCGCGTTAAGACTCCCAGGAATTTGAACCTTTTTTTTAATCTTCCTTTCCCCGCTTCTAGTATCTGATCGTTTGAGCACAATTTTTACCCTGAAAATAAAATTTTTGTTGGAAAAGATCGATATTTCGTTCGATAGGTTCGTCTAAACGTTTTTTTAAAAATAATTCCAAAAATTGTGTCATCGCAGCGCGAAATATTCCAGAAAATCTCTTCGGAAGCTAATTTTTGTCGTTCCAATTTTAAAATAATCAAAAAATATTTAGTTTATCGTGTTCAACGAAATATCGACGATTTTTAACAAAATTTCTTTATTTCGAAAAAAATGAATGCACGGAGTGCGTGGATGATATAAAAGGGACAGATCGAGATGGAGGAAAAGCAGAGAAAATGGAGGAAGAGTTTCTCGCATCTCGGGGCTTCTCGTAATCGGATTATGCGTAGAATTTGAAACGAGAACGAGACTGTGACCAACGAATGTGCAGTGGCGCACAGGTGCACAATTTTCCAAGGTTATTGAGAGGGGCAGGGACGAGCTCGCATGTAAAGATCGAGTTGCAAGGATTACGGGATGCAGCTCTGATGGAAACTAAGAATTAGGTACAGGAGATTATTCTCAGTGGCGTTTTTCTATTCCAGTTTCTAATTTTTTTCTCTCTCTCTCTCCGAAACGTCAAACGCGCGTGCATAGAAATTCTCCGAGTCGAATTCCTCGACGACGGATTCCTCTAAAACGCGGTGGCCGCGTTGGAAAACTGCTGCGCTGCGAGCGAGCCTGTTTTGCATAACTACCGAGAGACTAGAGAAAAGACGCATTTGGTTATATGGTGAAAGAAAAATAGTTATAGAAAAAAAAACGGAATAACGCGGGAGCGAGAAAAGGCGAAGGACTGAGACGGAGGACGTGCGGACGATCGAGTGCTTCCGCGCCTGCTCGACGGAACAACATTCGGAGATAGAACATCATCGCATAGAACGTGTTACCATCCATCTATTTCCTCTCACAATTTCATGGGAGACACAGACACGTTTGTGTGGCTGAATATGAGGAAAAAGGATGTTGGAACAGAAAGACACGACTAGGATGGGAAATAATGTTGTTTCTCTTTTTGTAGTGATCTCAACGTCGTCCGATTCAAACGCGCGATTCAACGGGCACACCCACCTGGATATATACTGGGTGGCAGAGTGCTTCTCGTTGGTAATAACCCCATAGGCATAAGAGACCACCGCGAAAGCGCAATCTCGTCTTAATGGCGGCAACTGCCGTGAGATATCGCGATACCGACATTATTCTCATTCCGTCTTTCTCTTTCTCTCTCTCTGGAGCTCACTCTCACTCTATAACGTTTATCGCGTTGCTATGTATGAGCCTGCTGGTGAATCTCTATGTGCATCGGATTAAGAGAGAGACCGAGAACGCAGCATCCATCCACAGCTGTGAGCAACTATGTATGACGATACGTAGAGATATCGAGAGACACAAACGATACGTGGAATTACTTCGGATGCACGTGTCGATTCCGATCCTTATTATTCGTCGCCATTCAAATCTCCAACTGAAATTTCATTTAACGCTAGAACGCGCTTGCTTTTTTCTTCTTTTTACGTATTGAGGTAAAACGTGGGGTCTGAATGACCCAAATTTTAAAAAATTCATATCTCTGGGAAAATTCTCTCATTCTTTTCAATTTTTAACGCAGGATCACGCGAGGCTGGCACGATTTTGATCGCACTGGAAATAAAATTTTGTTAAAAATCGTCGATATTTTTATGAACACGGTAAACTATTTTTTTTTTGAAAATTTCAAAATTTTTGTTATTTTGGCAGGAAATTTGGTTTCCAACGGAATTGTCAGCGAAATTTACGATTGGAGCGACTAAAATTAGCTTCCGAAGAGACTTTCTAGAATATTTCTTGTGGCAATGACACAATTGTTGGGATTATTGAAAAAAAAAAACGTTTAGTCGAACGTATCGAACAAAATATCGATCTTTTCCAAAAAAAAATTTTGTTTTCAGTGCGAAATAAAAAAATGAGTGAAAAATGCGGTAAAACGATAAAAAATGGGAGAACGAAAGCGAGAAAGCGATTCAAAGTCTCGCCTGACTTCGTTTTTGACGTTTTTATAATTTTTTTATCTTTTTTTCAAATTTTCGATCCACGGAAACAAATCTAAACATAAAAATAATGCGATCGTATGTTCTGCGGTGAGAAAAAAAAGAGACTCGCTGATAGGCCCGGAAAGAGGGGAAAGTACTTGACCGATGCACCGGTACATCCTCGCTCTTGGCCTAAGAATGAAAATTGTCGGACGACGAGGTGCTTTAGAAGACGACCAGCCAGGGTTATACCCCGTGAGAGACGTGAGAGTACAGTTATAACTCTCTTGCGAGCCACGAGAGAAAACGTTGTGTGAAGAATCCTCTCGCGCTCGTCGTCGTCGCCAAGTATTCCCCGAGGCGAAAGGGACACAAAATCCTCGCTGAAGGTTCAGAGTTCGTGCGATACCTCAGCCACCCACTCTATGAACTAACCTCAGAGCAAATTGCACGTACCGAACGAACCCCCTCTGTGGCATATTACAGTTACCGATTCACCGGAGTAGGTTATTAATTTCGTCATGTCCAACTAACACGCTTCTTCTCCACTTACACCAAAGCAATAACAAATTATATCCATTTATATACCGATACATCAATTTATAAAGATATATGGACACGGAATCTCGATACATTGCTCACTTGTACGAATTATCACAAGAGTGCCGAGAAAAATCATCGAGGAGACTCGATCCCATTGAGACTGTTCTACACTGGAAATGAAATTTTTTTAAAAATCGTCGATATTCTGTTGAACACGATAAACTAAATATTTTTTAATAATTCACAAATTTTCGTCATTTTGGCAGTGTATTTGGTTTCTGACGGAATCGTCAGCAAAATTTACGATTGGAACGACTAAAATTTGCTTCCGAAGAGACTTTCTAGAAAAAAAACGTTTAGTCGAACGTGTCGAACAAAATATCGATGTTTTCCAACAAAATTTTGTTTTTAGTGTAATTAGCATATTGGTCGATAATCAGTCTTTGACTAAATTTGACGAAATATTGAAAAAAATTATTACTACGATTTTTGGATGAAAAGTATGACTTTTTAGCGATTTTGACATTTCTCTCAAAATGTTTGACTTTATTTTTTCAATGTCTGTCGTCAAGGAATCTCTGGGATTGAGAGAAATACGTTGATCATGGAATTGCGTGGGACTAGTTGATTTTTTTACTGCCAGAAAAAGAAAAAAAAAGATTTTAATCGATATTGATAGTAATTTTAATAAATTTGAATAAAGACGCTGTGCACGTGAGACTCGCGGTGTCTCTTGGCCCCAAAGCGAGAAGTCTATTAGTGCTCCAGGAAGTGGCTGCATGCACGAACGATCGAAGATCGATTAAATCGATGTGTCGGGGGTGGGTGAGAGAAAGAAGTCTCTCGAGGTATTCGATTAGAAGCGTTAATGTCTTGCGGAGTCTGTTGTGGTGTGTATATGCAGCACGGATGGCGCCTAATGTGCACAGAGAGACGCGCGCCATTCGTCTATGAATATGCATAGCCCGCGCGATTGGCATGACTAGCTCGTGCCGCGTGCTCATCGTTTCTCGTCTTTGAGAACCAACAAGTCCTCCTCGCGATGAAGAATAAGAAGAGGAACAGAGCGACTGCGACCAAGTCCTCTCCTCCGAGATGCTTGCACACGCGAGAGCGCGCTCTCTCTCTCCTCTCGTACTTGGAGATAATAAATTTACGTCGTTCGCACCCCGCTAGCGATATTCTACGAGAGAGTGTAGCTCGGTGGCTCTCCCTTTTGCTGGTATCCGTACCGGCTCTTCCATAAATCGTCAACCGGCATCGATAAGTACTGAATTTTTTTCGAAGATAAAATAAAAATAAAAAAACAAACCTTGATCGAATTTCGAATCGTCAATTTCTGGGCCAAAGGTCGGTTAAAAAAATCGTTTTAAACTTGCACCACACTAAGAAAATGGTTCGCTCAATTTTACGAGGTTCCACGAGTCGAGATATTTATTTATAAAAATCACTATTTTCAGTAGTTTCTCGTAAGAGCGTGTGTTAAAAGTTGCAATTTTCAACATTAAATATTTCGATTTCTAAATAGTGAAGCCTCTCAAAACTTTGCATACACTTTTATGTAACATCGAAGAAGCTTTATTCAGTTTTTCAAAAAAATCGGTCGTAAGTTTTTCGAAATTTTGTTTATTATATAAAAAATACAAAATACATTTTAAAAGCTTTCGCCATATAAAAGTCGAGATATTTATTTATAAAAATCACAATTTTCAATAGTTTCTCAAAAGAGCGTGTATTAAAAGTTGCAATTTTCAACATTAAATATTTCGATTTCTAAATGATGAAGACTCTTAAAACTTTGCATACACTTTTGTGTAACATCGAAGAAGCTTTATTCAGTTTTTCAAAAAAATGGGTCGTAAGTTTTTCGAAATTTGGTTTATTATTTAAAAAATACAAAATACATTTTAGGAGCTTTCGTCATATAAAAGTCGAGATATTTATTTATAAAAATCACAATTTTCAGTAGTTTCTCATAAGAGCGTGTGTTAAAAGTTGCAATTTTCAACATTAAATATTTCGATTTCTCAATAGTGAAGCCTCTCAAAACTTTGCACACACTTTTGTGTAATATCGAAGAAGCTTTATTCAGTTTTTCAACAAAATGGGACGTAAGGTTTTCGAAATTTTGTTTATTACGAAAAAAATATAAAATACATTTTTAGAGCTTTCGTGATATAAAAGTCGAGATATTTATTAATAAAAATCACAATTTTCAATAGTTTCTCAAAAGAGCGTGTGTTAAAAGTTGCAATTTTCAACATTAAATATTTCGATTTCTAAATGGTGAAGCCTCTCAAAACTTTGCATACACTTTTACGTAACATCGAAGAAGCTTTATTCAGTTTTTCAAAAAAATGGGACGTAAAATTTTATCGAAAATTTCTTTATTATATAAAAAATACAGATTTCCTCAGACAATTTTTGATTCGGAGTATGTTGTTCTTTAGTCAATTTGTAACAACTTATGAAACGTCCTGTATCCATACAGAATTTCTATAGGAGAAGAAAAGACGTACAGTGATGTTTCATTGGGTTGTTTTAGCAAAAGAGCATCTCTTGGCGGTATGCGGCGAATCTCGCGCTGCGGAAGACCCGGAGTTGTCGCACGCTCGGATACGCATCTCGCGTTCCTTCTTTCAACTCTCCTTGCACTCTCCTCTCTTATTTTCTCATACACATCGAGCTTGAATAGAAAAATAAAAAGCGTTCTTACAGCGTTTTTTTTTAAGGTTTCTATCACGATCTATTCCCTCGCTACCGCGTCTCCTTTTTCGTTCTTGTCTGTATTTGCTGCACACTGCTGCAGAATACATACTCGACTCCGGTTCTTCCCATCGAAGAGCCATTTGCTTTTCTCTGTGCACACGCTTCATGATTATTCTCGGAAGACGAATCAATGTTTCATCGATTAGAAGCTCCGGACCTGTCTCGGTCTCTGGCATCCGGACAAATTCAATATTTTTCAATTTATTGCGACAAAATATTTAGTTTTTTTTTTCATTAAATGCAAATAAAGGTCGAAGTTGCTGGCTTTCTTGCGAAAAGCCATTAAATCACGAAATCCCTGAAAAACGAATCGAAATTTAATTTGCAAAGGCAACTGAAACGTTGGGCGATGTTCCGAAGGAAGAAAAAGTGAATTGTCGTGTCCTGGAAATGAGCCAAGCGCAAATATGTGTTCAGGTACACACAGGTCGCAGTAGCGATCGAGAATTATAACCAGAAGGAGCTCTCGGTAGCGCCAGATGCGTTCACCACCCACGTTGCTCGTACATATACGCTGCGGAGAGCATTATGCACGTTGTTGCGAAGAGAAGAGCAAAGATCTCTCGCGCAGTCTTGGAGAACTCGACGCGAGATCCTTTTCAACCCAAACGAGCGATTCAAAGCAGCAGAGTCTCGTATGTTGAGTGCGCGAGAGGGAAAGAGCAGGAAGAAAAGAATGAGAGAGATGGTGAGTGAACGAAAACGAAGAGAAGTTGGAGGGTCACGCGGAGCTCATCTACTCGTACATATGATACATTCGAGATGTGTTACATCTCTTGCAGTTCCTACAGAAAGATGCTGCTCAGCTTCCTTTCGCTCGGAGCAGCTTCCTGCTTCTCTTCGGACCTCTATCACCAAGTTTCTCTCGCTTTTTCCTACACGACGTGTGTGGTCCTTAAGGACTCTCTTCAGTGGCTGATGCTCGCCACATTGCAAACCAGACAGACGCTATTTTCATCTCGATAAATTAACGGTCCAGGAAAACTGCACGATGGACCGTTCTGCTCGCGAATGAATCGCGAAAGGATGAGAAAAGTATTGAGCTGCCAATAGGAATAGCATTTTCGTAGCTAGCGGAAATATTAACTGATCGTACATTCGAGACACGAGAATCAAGTGGCGAGGAAAAAGGATAAAAAAGTGGAATACGAATCTGCTAAGCAAAGTGTGCAACTTTCACAGCCTGAATTTCTTAATATTCATGAAATGAATCCACGGGCGGCGTACGTGGGTCTTTATAGAGGAGATAATACTGTACAGGCATTAATCCACATATACGTCCGTGTACATATGAATTTATATGTACAAACGTGCATCAAAGTAGCAGCAACGGAGTAGATTGCATAGAAACCAACTCAGCGGTGCCGTTTCATTCCACAATTGGCCTTTCTATGCTGTTGGCGGGTGCGGACTCTTGGAGGACTCTCTGCCACATGGATTTGGTATACAGGGTGTCCGGACGAGGTGCTCGGTACCGTAGACTCTCCGGAAACGACATTAAGCTCCGGGTGAAAAATTCTTGTGCCTTTAATCGAAAAAACTAGGTGAACGCTACGAGATGGAGCAAAAATGATAAGGACCAATTTTGTAGAGCATGAAATTTGCTACAAAAAAGTTCCCGGAAGCGTTCCTCTATCTCTCGTAATTCACTGCTCCCAGAGGCTCAAAGCACGAGCTTCTTTTCAGATTCCAAAAATCATTCCCCCTAGAAAAATGATACAAGCAATTTCGTATTTTTTTGTAATTCAAATGAAACCCATGCCAGGACACCCTGTATACAAAAATTGAAGAGGTGGTGAGACGAAGAGGTGAGAGGATGAAAAAGGGAGGGCACGGAATCCGCGAAAGTGGCAGCGCTCGCGAGCTTTTGGATCGCCTGCGAGAAAGAAAAGACATGTTTCTCGAGAGACTGAGAGGAAAGACGTATATGCTATTATTCTTGAACAACATATAGACGTAATATACGTATATCTGTAGAAACGCGTATATACACACGTTATAGCCGGCACTTTCAGTGTCGTTACGCGCCGGAGCAAAAGAGCCGCACGCCTCTCCTTCCATATCAAAGTTCCGCGCGCGGCTTCTCCACAGCGATCCAAGAAAAGCCAATGCTGCGGAGAGTTTGCCTGATGTGTATTGCCGGTACTCGAACAGCTCGTCGACAACGCGTTCTCTCTCTTGCTCTTGGGAGCGAAAGAGAGTAAAGGAGGCAGACGAGCGAGGCAGCAGCAGTCGGCGCGGCGTCGTCGCGGTTACTCCAATCTCCGCGCGGCATTGACGACATAATGTATGCGTACATAACGTGCATGCACGTACTTACTTTGCTATGAAGATGTATATAGCCTCGCACGCAAACGTGTGCACACGCGTTTCTATATTTATATCGTGGGCGGTTTAAAGAGAGCGAGAGAGAGTTTACACGACAACGACAACGACTTTGAACAGAAAACATAAAAATCGAGAGAGAAACATTAAAAAAACGGAAGAAAAAAGATGGTGGACGTTGAGAAACCAAGGAGTTAAATCCCCCGCGGTGAAGCTCGTATCTGTAGAGCATGGAATATCGCGAGGAGGATATATAGAGCCTGCTTCGCAAGGGCGTACGTGGAAGTAGCCATTTCTTGCATATATACTCGTGTTCGCCATACAACGTGCAATTTGCTTGTCCATGCGTGTTCTCTACTCATACTCGCACGCCGCCATACCCTCGCACACCCTTTTTCCCCCGCGTAGCTCTTTATTCACGAAGACGCGATATCAAAAGTCCTGCGAGATCGATAAACTTCGAAGGAAAACGCGCTCGTCGTACTCGCTTTTCCACGTCATGGACGAGCTCCTGGACAGTCAGATCCTTTGCCACATACAGTCGCCATCTTTTTATCATTTTCTCACGTGATTCGGAATATCCACCTGACTCGAGATTCATTAATATCCGCAAACTCACGGAATAAAAGTTCAGTCAAAATATTTCAACATTCAATTCAGAATTTATATAAATTTTCAAAAATTGACTCAAAATTTATGAATTTTTTATTATTTTATTTTTCTCCCTTCGTTTTACCGAATTTTTGAACAATTTTTCGACTTTAAGCAAAATTTTCCCAGACTCACGTGATCCTGCATTAAAAAACTAAAAGAATGAGCCCAAGTTAAACGCTTTTCGTTCAATTTTACCNTGCAATTTGCTTGTCCATGCGTGTTCTCTACTCATACTCGCACGCCGCCATACCCTCGCACACCCTTTTTCCCCCGCGTAGCTCTTTATTCACGAAGACGCGATATCAAAAGTCCTGCGAGATCGATAAACTTCGAAGGAAAACGCGCTCGTCGTACTCGCTTTTCCACGTCATGGACGAGCTCCTGGATAGTCAGATCCTTTGCCACATACAGTCGTCATCTTTTTATCATTTTCCCACGTGATTCGGAATATCCACCTGACTCGAGATTCATTAATATCCGCAAACTTACGGGAAAAAAATTCAGTTAAAATATTTCAACATTCAATTCAGAATTTATATAAATTTTCAAAAATTGACACAAAATTTGTGAATTTTTTATTATTTTATTTTTCTCCCTTCGGTTTACCGCATTTTTTAATAATTTTTCGACTTTAAGCAAAATTTTTCCAGGCTCACGTGATTCTGCATCAAAAAACGAAAAGAATGAGCCCAAGTTGAACGCTTTTCGTTCAATTTTACCGGAAATATAAATTTTTTAAAATTGGGGTCATTATGACCCCAAATTGTCGTAACAAAAAAAAAAAAAAAAAAAAAAAANAAAAATAAGGGTACGTGAACCTGGGAGACTCCGATGTAACTTTTGGACATGCTTTGACGTCCCATTGCGAGGAGGATCGCTCGTCCTGTTTCTTACTGATCGGAAGTTATTATTGCACCGACACATAAATGTGGCACACACACACACAGAAATAATAGTGATTGCGATTTCCTCGCGAGCAGTCGTTTCGTCTCAGAGTTTTCAATGAAAGTTTTTCGCAGGGACAGCAAAATTCTTTAAATGAGTAAAAAGTCTGGCATTGGTGCAGCAGACACGCACGCCGCGTTGGATCCTGTTGAAGTTGTGCAATTAGAAGAATCATCCGTGCGCTAGAACTTTTCAGCGTTTACGTTCGCGTCGCCATGCACGAAAGACGCGTGAAAAAAGAGAAAAAAAATGAGAATACCGTGTGTCGCTACAAACGCGACGACAGCACTCTCGCGGAATACCGGATGGTACCGTTAGCCCAACGCGACAACGACATTTTCTCTCTTCCCGCCCGGAAGCTACCAACGGAAATTTTCCCAATGGTCGAGCTCCTCTTCTCCGCGACTCTCTCGTTATTTATCTCTCTCCCTTTCCCCTCCGTGGACATTTTTGTTAAGCGTGCAAAAGAGTCACTTCGGAATCCTGAGGAAACCCGCAAAATTCCTCATTCGAGACGTCCGAGCCGCGGCAGTTTATTTTCCGATCACAAGCCTCGAAAGTATTCGAAGGAAAAATGTCTCGAAAGTCTAATCCACACACGAAATGAATGGCAAAGACGAAAGCAAATCCTTCGTCCTCCAAAAGGAATCGATAACAAGTTCCGCGAGATTATCGCGTTGCCGAGGCTTTAATCCTCAAGGATAAATGCAGCAACAGGAAAACTCCATCAAAAGACAGCGATTACGTAATATCAGCCAATTAAATTTTCCTCCATCCTCTACGAATTAGATGCAAACCCGATAAATGGATTTTTCTCATCCGGAGGTTGTTTTTGCTCCCGGAAGCTGCTCGAGCGTTACCGGAAGAATTGGCCAAGCGTTATGTATTTTTTTCGCGATCCCAAGGTGGTCCATGGCACGCAGATCGCTGCGGAACATTTGCCGGACGTCTGACAATCCTGCAGTGCACTTCAGAGAGTTTAAGGAGATGGAGAACGCGGAGGGGGTTGAAATGCTACATGACTCGATGTATTGAGAGTCCAGGAAGTATAATGGCGAATAGTCACACGTATAAACACATACGCACGTTGAGCCAGTGCGCGGGGAATTTGAATGCAAATTTATCGCCGCGCCCGGCTCATAAATACTATGCTAGTCACAAACGTTGAATAGGCACCTGTGTACACACACTCTCTCTCGTCTGTATACACATACATGTGCCTATACCTTTGCTCTCTAGCTCTCGTAGGGTGGTACACATAAAAGACAGAATAATGATTGCCATGGCACATGCCAGCAGGCGTACAGAGACTATGACCATGTGTGTGGTATTTCCTCGACTATAGACAGTTCGTCTATGCACTTGGTCATCGTGCTTCTTGCCACAATACACACACGTGGCTCTGGCGAGGGGCAAAGCTTCTCCCGAGCCCTCTTGCAAGATCATAAAAACGTTTCATCTCCAACATTCCACAATATGCATGGGCCTTTTTGAGTGGAATGGTAAATTGAATTTTTGCTGGTGCTTTGTTTCGTTGATTCGGGCAGAAAATCTCTTGACACGCTCAGAGAGTTTGTTCAGATTGACAGTTGTCACGTTTTTTCGCAAAATGTGTCGTAACAGTTGGCTGGAGCGTGCAGCTCAACATCCACGGTAAATGAAATTTTGTTGAACACGGTAAATTTGATATTTTTTGATAATTTCAAAATTTTTGTTATTTTGGCAGTGGATTTGGTTTCTTATGAAATTGTCAGCAAAATTTACGATGGGAACGACTAAAATTTGCTTCCGGAGAGACTTTCTTAAATATTTCTTGCTGCAATGACACAATTTTTGTGATTATTAAAAAAAAAAACGTTTAGTCGAACGTATCGAACAAAATATTCATCTATCTCAACAAATTTCTTCAAATTTTGTTTCTAACTGAATTGTCAGCGAAATTTACGAGTGGAACGACTAAAAATTGCTTCCGAAGAGACTTTCTTAAATATTTCTTGCTGCAGTGACACAATTTTTGGGATTATTAAAAAAAAAACGTTTAGTCGATCGTATCGAACAAAATATTCATCTATGTCAACAAACTTTTTCAAATTTCCTTTTTAATGGAATTGTCAGCAAAATTTACGATTCAAACGACAAAAATTAGCTTCCGGAGAGAATTTCGAGAATATTTCTTGCTGCAATGACACAATTTTTGGGATTATTTAAAAAAAAACGTTTAGTCGAACGTATAGAACAAAATATCAATCTTTTCCAACAAAATTTTATGTTTCCAGTGTCGAGAGCCTCTGCGTAAGTTTGCGTAATGTATTTAAATGGATATTTTTATACGTGACCTTCGCTACAAGTTGACTAAAGATGGTTCTGCGCGTTATTCGAGTCAGAGCGGGTAATTGCAGCGACGGTTTGACGCGAGCGGGTCGTAAAACGAGAGAGGATCGATTATCACTCGCCCGTAATTCCGTCGATAAATCAATCGTACCGATCGACCAAAGGAAGAAAGGGAGGAACAGAGAGAGGAAGGGAGAGCGAGAGGTCCTGCTTCTCCAAGAGTTGTTGGCTCGAACAAGCATTATATACAATATCTTGGAGTTTATGTACAAAGATATGTATTGAATATATACATACATGTCTGTATATAAATGGCATCTCTGGAGAAATCGATTATCCCGGGAGTCTGGTGAACCGTTCGTTCCTCTGTGACTCCCTGCTCTCGGCGACCGCGAGACTTTGTCTCCGTTGCGCGTCTCCGTGTGAGGTCTCGTGTATACCATTTGTGAAGATTCCACCGAGACTTTTATGTACTGAGGCTTTGCGCAATGCATGAAATACGAGTGTTTTTTCAATTTTTAATATTCGTTCCTTTTCT
>JBAJMU010000010.1:941353-956336 GCA_037952995.1 Hyposoter didymator | reverse complement strand
CGAGGCTGGTGCGCAATGATTTTTCGACCGGAAATGCTCAGGAGTCATGGGAGATCGATTATTTAATGGGCTCATCAGGAGCCTCCTTTTGAAGTTGAAAAAAAAATTTACGATTCGTTGTTAAATTCGGTTTTTTTTTATTTTTCTTTTTACTCACAATTAGAGCAACATTCGCGGGGAGAAAAAAAAGCGAGGACGATCGCGTGCTGCTTTTTCCAACGCGCCGAAAAATTGCTTCATTATTCTCCAACGTGTACCTCTGGACCAGAGTTCACCCTCTGGAGAAGACACTCGCTGCTGCTCAATCTCTCGTCCCTCTGGCACAAATGCAAATGACTATTTATGTGCTTGTTCGTGTATATACGGTCGACGCGTATAGCTGTATTTGCTCGAGATATCCCGAGGGGATTCCCCCGCGCGCGTACGGAACTCTCTGTGAGCCTCGTAATAACAAATTGCACGCAACGATAACGAGAGTTGCTTCACTATATACTCCACAGGCAAAGAAGACCGAGTGCACAGATCCCCTGGACTGCGGGGAACAAGGTCCAGATCGCTTCGGAAAATTGCATTCACAGGGTGTCCCAAAAATGATTTTTTGAAATTGTCGGTATCGTTAGATAACGATCTTCCGAGGAGAAAAGTCCTCAGGCGTTTTTCTGTGCGATGAGCCGTTGACGAGAATTTTCGCTGAATCAAAATTTCCGTCATTTCATCGTAAAAATCGATAAAAATCGTTTAAAAATTTTTTTTTATTTTTTTTACGAGATTGAAAATGTTTTCCATACTTTGCAGATGCGGAATTTTCTTTTTAAAACATGCTGTACCGCGAAGAGCGTATGGAAGGTATGGAAGAAGGGAAAAAATGAAGAGACGAGCTTCTGTGTATATTTTCTTTTGCAAGTACGTGCTCCTGGCGATTCGAGAGTACGTGTGCGGTCTCTTAACTCTTGCCATCGCCATACCAGCTCATCATGAATCACGCACGAGACTTGCATTTATATGTAAATCGATTGCTTACCGGGGAAAGGGCTCGCCAAGTCCTTCGCGTGCTGCGATCTGCAGCACATTCATTTTTTCATCAACAATAATTTCTCTCTGATCGCGACATTGCACAATAGCTCGTCAGTGCGAATCGACTGCGCAGGACTAAAAAATGCATCGAAATTGATCGAAAACCAAAATCCAACAAAATACAAAAAAAAATAGAAAACTATACCAATTTATTTTTCGTTAATTTTCATTTTTACGAACTCACGCAGTTTGCGAATGTATAAAAAAAAAATGTGTCAAAATTTGCATATGTTTGCACGTAAAAATGAATTGTTCTCGAGGTCCCTGGCGGAGACAAACAAAAAGACTCATCGAGGTACAAAAGGCTGCGTAAAAAATGGCCTTTCGTTACGATCTTTTTTGATCGGTTGGACCGAATTCGTGCACGTGCTTTTTTGCTCCAATCCAACGATCGAAAAAATCATGAAAAGTATATACGCGACGAAGCGACGAGATAATAATTTAGCGTGCATCGCGGAGATCTCTCGGGCATTTATATGCAAAAAGTTCTGAAAGGCCGCACCTGCTGCTGCGGAAAAGTTAATAACCCAGTGACACGCGCTTGACACGCGTGTCCGTTTTCTCTCCTTTTCTATCTTTCTCAATGTTTCCTTACATTTCACCGCAACGTTCGAAATAATATATCGTTTCCCGAGAAATCGGTTAGATTTGAATTATCGACATTATATTGTCTTGTCAACGAGACAATATAATTGCTGGTGATTCGTTTCCACGGACGTTTCTCTCTCTTTTTATTTTCATCCTTTTCTCCTCCTCCTCCTGCGTCTCCTTTCCACTTCCGCTTTTTCATGCGCGAGAGATATTGATACATCGCCAGAGAAACGCAAATTATTCCATTGACATATCAGGCCAATCGGCATCGAATAATCAGCGGCAATTATTCCAACAGATAAAAAAAAAAAAATCTTGGCTCTCGCGTATAATTTACATTTTTCTTTGACTGCAAAAAAGGTGCATGAATAATTCATCCCTCGTCACAATGTCAACGACTTTTTTTCTCCTTGACATATTTCTATTGAAATAAAAAAAAATAAGGCTTGTCGTAAATTTGTCGAGTGCGACGAATCGAATAAAATGTAATAATTAATTATATTAATTAAAGAGGATTTAAGGGACTTTTTTAAATAATTTTAACGACAACTCGGAAAATTCACGATTTTTTGAATAAACACTCGCGCAGCACGTGAAAATTTATTTGAACCTTTGATGCTGCTAATTAGTCTCGACGTGGAGGAAGGGATTAGTGTCTCATCACTTCCGATCAAGTCCCGGGCGATAATCCGTACGATGACACCGCGGAATAACAAATTTCATTTTGACACGTTCGAGCAGAGGCAATCTTCGATTTCCTCTTCGTCGAAGCGGCTCTTGGCTCGTTACCAAAGAAGCTTGTCTGTTTAAATAAATAACTCAGTATTTTGTGATCAAATGAATCGCTGGGCTCAACGACTTTGGCCTCTTTTTCCGAGCCATTTAAACTTTTCCTCCTTTTTTTTAATCAAGCAAAGTCTTGACTCTACTCAAACGCTGGTGGATGAAATTTGAGATTGTGGAGGTCAAGTGGAAGATCCACTCGGAGCTTCCCCATGTAATGAATTTACACGAAAGTATGTCTATAGATTTTCCTATTATTCTGTCTCCCATCCTGTACAGGCCGATCCAAAACAACTCGGTCCTTAGTAATTTTCTCAAAACCCAAAAAATCTCGTTTTTTTTTCTTCGAAATTTCCCAAAATTCTCGAGACACTGGCACGAATTTCAAGGAGAAAAAATTCCCAGATTCTCACTACTGAATTCACGATTTTATGAAAATTGCAAAATAATGCCATTTCGAGATTAAAACGATAAAAAAAACTCGATTTTTTTTTACGTTTTTCTTCCTCTTTGAGATTTTTGATTATAACGAAAATTTCAGAGTTCTCGCAATACTTTTGGCCTATGCTGTAGATAAGCATGAATAGGATAGTCGTACGGTGAACTTGTTCTCGAGGCTAAAGGAGAGATAAAGTTGAAGAGAGAAACGCCAGAACAGAGACCAAAGACGAGGGTTGTGCTTCTGGCAAGATATCGACGTGTATTAGTCTATATTTTCATACGTACAGCACAAGTCGAGCGAGGATGAGAGGAACATCCGCGATCGGAAACCGGATGCGTCTGTCTACGAAGTAAGGGCGATTGAAAGAGCGAGAGAGAGAGAGAGAGAGNTAAATATTTTATATAAATATTTATAAATTATAAATATTTTATATAAATATTTATAAATTATAAATATTTTATATAAATATTTATAAATTATAAATATTTTATATAAATATTTATAAATTATAAATATTTTATATAAATATTTATAAATTATAAATATTTTATATAAATATTTATAAATTATAAATATTTTATATAAATATTTATAAATTATAAATATTTTATATAAATATTTATAAATTATAAATATTTTATATAAATATTTATAAATTATAAATATTTTATATAAATATTTATAAATTATAAATATTTTATATAAATATTTATAAATTATAAATATTTTATATAAATATTTATAAATTATAAATATTTTATATAAATATTTATAAATTATAAATATTTTATATAAATATTTATAAATTATAAATATTTTATATAAATATTTATAAATTATAAATATTTTATATAAATATTTATAAATTATAAATATTTTATATAAATATTTATAAATTATAAATATTTTATATAAATATTTATAAATTATAAATATTTTATATAAATATTTATAAATTATAAATATTTTATATAAATATTTATAAATTATAAATATTTTATATAAATATTTATAAATTATAAATATTTTATATAAATATTTTTTTATATAAATATTTTTTATAATTACTAAATATTTCGCGCTGACACAATTTTTTGGATTATTTTTAAAAAAACGTTTAATCTAACGTATCGAACAAAATATCGATCTTTTCCAACAAAATTTTGTTTCCAGTGCAAATTAATTTTTTTTAAAACACATTTTCATTATTTTATTCATTTTTATTGTTATTAGGCTCCATGAGGGCATGAAGATGAAAAGATAAAAACGAGTGTACAGAGATTATTGATGAGGATTGCAAAATATCGTCAACCGAGAGACCGCGCGCGCAAGGGGCGTCTGCTGCGGAGCCGCGTGACTCTCGTTCATCATTCTCTCTCGATCCGCGGCGAAGTAAACGAGACGCGAGAGAGATTTTGTAGCGCGGGTTAACAGAATCAGAGAGTCTATCTCTGAATGAACGTAGCGAGGCTTTTGTAACGTTTGAGAAAGAATATTTGTCCGGCGCGGTATTAGCCAATGTGACATTTGATCGGGAGAAAAAAGTATATGTCGGGTCTTTGAGGGCGCGAGACGTTTAATTATGATGCGAGTGTCAGGAGAGGGTTTGGCCTGCAAGAGCGAAGGGAAAAGGATAGAAAAAAATTCTTGGCTCTCTCTCTCTCTCTCTCTCTCTCTTTCCAGGTTCTCATCGGGCTGCCCGCCAGCTGTTAATTATCGGTCCCGAAGGTGTGTAATTATCGCGATCCTTATCCGCAGATAGCCGAAAGAACTGTTGGTGGCTTTTGGTCCAGCAGCATCCACGGAGCCACGGAGTTAATGCCATGGCTGCGGAGTGACCGAATATCTCTGCGATCCTCCTCCTTTTTCTTTCTCCTCTTTTGGTCCTTCTTCGCGTTGCCTAGTCCACCGCAGTTTATTACAATGATCAAAAAGATTTGAATCGCGATCGCAAGAATAAAACACACGACTGGGACCTTTGGGAAGGAAACGCGAAAATAAAGTGGAAAAATGCTCAACTCTGCGCGCTCCTTTTCTCTCTCTCTCGCTCTCGCTATCTCTCTGGTTCGTAAGAATTTTTTAAATCTCGTGTGCGCGGTATTATTATTGTTACGGAATTGGCGCGTCTAGGAGAGTCGTTTGCCGATGAAATTTCGCGATAATTTCAGCCGTCATGCCGCAGCGCAGACCTCTCGGGGCCTCTCGGGGCCTCTCTGGGTCAGCCAATCCTCGCAATTCTCTTTCTCAACTTTATTCTTATCCTCTATATATACACGTCGTATATACGTATGTTTATATACCATTTTTTAATCGGGAGGAACATTGAGTGTGTTTGCAACACTACGAAACAGCTTCTTACAATGGAATCTGGGCCAGTTCCTGGAACCTATAGGCTCTCGGATAGAGCACACGGTATCTCTCTGCTCAACTTTGTATATATATTTATCCATCCTTTTATTTATATATAGACATATTTTTGTTGAATTTGCTATCGTTCTGTAATCGCGTCAAGAGACACGCCGCGCGGTCATGCTTCGCTAAATCGGGTGAGAGTCCAGCAGGCATCTCTCGTGGATCGTCGTTGTCGCGAGCCTCTCGTCGCGCGTCCATTTGGGACGATCTTTCGAGCAAAGCGATTTTTTTATTTCCCATTTATAATTTACGCGTTTTTGTTTCCTCATGGAGGAATCTGTGGGATGATGACATTTCTTTTTTTTCGATTTTCAATGTCAATGTGCTTGTCCCGAAACTTCGAGAATACCAGAAAAAAATTCTGGGACTGTAAAATTCAAAGGTTCGTAACTCGAGAACGGTTTGAGCTACAGGACTCCCGTTTCGCACAGATTTTCATCCATACGAGCTCTTCGTTGTCTGAGAATTTTATTTGAATTGCTAGAAAAATACGAATTTTACGGCATTTTGAAATTTTTGAAAAAAGCCTGTCGATGCTCTGGCTTCCGCAAATTTTGAGATTTATTACTGATTATTTTTTTATCGATAGAGTATCATAATGGGAAGGGTGGTATTGAATTTGGAAAATATCGATCGAACCGTTTAAATTTTATGATTTTTCGAATTTTTACGAAAATTTGAGTTTTTTAAAAATCGTCCAATCGCTCGAAATTCTGTGAATTTGTAAAGATACTTCCTTTTTGATTTTTCACGAAGATCGCCAAATTCTAAAAACCTTCGTTGTTGCTTTATTTTTTGCGAACGTCGCATCGGAAAAAAAATAGCCGCAACGTTTTTTCTCAGCGATTTTTGACGATCTGCTGGTTCGACCGAAAAACGAGATTTGAAGGATTTTTGAAAGAGCCTGTACGATTGCAGGTTTCAAGGGAAGAAAGATAGAGCGAATCGAGAAACGATTTCCTTGGGGCTAAATCCTGGCGAGATGGTGCTTTTCGAGCCTCCCGACGATCCGGCAACGAACGGGCGCGCGATTACGGACTCGCAATTACCCAGCCACTCGATCACCCGGTCACTCGTGGGCGTGGCGTTATACTCTCATTTATCAATGTAATATACGTGTGCAAAGTCTAATTAGTCTCGCACCGGTGCCGGTTTACAGTCGTGCACATAAGAAACAGTTGAATAAAAAAAAAAAAAACAAAAAAATAAAAAAACAATCAAAATAAAGATAAAAACAGTGCGCAATGGTTCGCACGTGACCGAACGGTGTGAATGAGTTCTCCAGCGATGTCAATGACTGTGCTCGAGTAATTCGAACCAATCAATTAATTCCTCGAGAGAAATTTTGACGAATTTCATTAAAAATTGAATTTCTTAATTAATTAATTAACAATTATCGAACAAAATTTCATCCAAAACGTCGATTAATAATTTCTAATGAAAATTAGGAGGATCGTCTGGCACAATCGCGCGTGAATACCGGCGACTCTTGCATTCCGTTTCTCTATATACACCGCGCGCGTACGAATGCCAAGAGAACGTACTCGTTTCGCAGTGACCGGACGAAACGCGAGAGGAAGACTGGGGAGATAATTAGAGAACTGCATAAGGACGAGAGCAGGGAAAGACACTCGTTTCAATCTGATTAAATTCCAGTTCACATTCCATGGATCGTGTAACGAAATAATACTCTTTTTCTTGTTACGAAAGCCTTGGAGGAAATATTGTGTTGGAAAAGATCTGGAAGCATGAGGAGCAGGACGAATTTCGTATTATTAAGGAGGCTGGACCACGAAATCAAAATAATTAGAATTTTATAAAATTATAACATTCTTTGGCATCGAGTGTAGAGACAGAAATTTTTTTCCAAATTTTTTATCACATGGTTATCGAATAATTGAGAATCTAATCCAAATTTTCATGCACGAAATATTCGAGATAAATAGATTCAGGAGGCTGGACCACGGAATCAAAATAATTAGAATTTTATAAAATTATAACATTTCTTGGCATCGAGTGTAGAAACAGAAATTTTTTTCCAAATTTTTTATCACATGGTTATCGAATAATTGAGAATTTAATCCAAATTTTTATGCACGAAATATTCGAGATAAATAGATTCAGGAGGCTGGACCAGGAAATCAAAATAATTAGAATTTTATAAATTTATAACATTCTTTGGCATCGAGTGTAGAGACAGAAATTTTTTCCAACTTTTTTAATCCAAATTTTCATGCACGAAATGTTGACGAAATATTGGAGAAAAATTGATCAATGGAAAAACGTGTAATTGCAATAATTTCGATGTTTCAAAAAAAAATTAAATATAAAAATGATTGGCTATTTTGGTGGCAAAGTAATTTGCCAACGAGTCTGTCAACGTCGGTTAAAATGATTGATAAATGCTCGATCAAGTGCTTTTTGTTTGGCTGTCTCCGCGGTCAATGACCCATAATGAAGTGACGCAATGAGAGTTTGAATGAAATTTGAACGGAAAATTATGATTGATTGCAGAGAAACGAGTGCATCGTACCGGATGGCTGGCCGCTGACTCTTTCTGGCACGGGACTCGTGCTTCAACTTGGCGAACTCGAGGCATCAACCCTGAGACACGGGGAATGTTATCTCTGCGTGCGAAAAGCAACCAGCCAACGCACCAACAGTATCGGCAACAGTCTCATCATCGAGGGGGCCAATACGAGCTCTCCGATCGGCGACAGCGCAGAAGGAAATAATATCGTCGAGGTAAGAGTCTTCCAATCGTAAAAAAAAAAAAAAANAAAACTCAATTTGCATTTATTTTTTTTTTCCTTTATAATTAGGTCGATAATCGAGCCTGAAATTTTACAATAATAATTATTGAAGTACATTGAGTGGAGGTAGAAAAAAAAATTGGGAATCCTTCGGACAAATAATTGAAACATTATTTAGTTTTCGAATATATTTTTATTTTTTTGTTTTTTTTTTTCTTGGCGTATTTTCAGATCGCGTAAAAATACTAAATTTGCATTTATTTTTATTTTCTCTGTAATTAGGTCGATAATCGAGCCTGAAATTTTATAATAATAATTATTGAAGTACATTGAGTGGAGGTAGAAAAAAAAATTGGGAATCCCTCGAACAAATAATTGAAACATGATTTAGTTTTTGAATATATTTTTATTTTTTTGTTTTTTTTTCCTTGGCGTATTTTCAGATCGCGTAAAAATACTAAATTTGCATTTATTTTTATTTTCTCTGTAATTAGGTCGATAATCGAGCCTGAAATTTTACAATAATAATTATTGAAGTAAATTGAGTGGAGGTAGAAAAAAAAATTGGGAATTCCTCGGACGAATAATTGAAACATTATTTAGTTTTCGAATATATTTTTATTTTTTTTTTTTTTTTTTCCTTGGCGTATTTTCAGATCGCGTAAAAATACTAAATTTGCATTTATTTTTATTTTCTCTGTAATTAGGTCGATAATCGAGCCTGAAATTTTACAATAATAATTATTGAAGTTTATTGAGTGGAGGTAGAAAAAAAAATTGGGAATTCCTCGGACAAATAATTGAAACATTATTTAGTTTTCGGAAATATTTTTATTTCTTTGTTTTTTTTCCTTGGCGTATTTTCAGATCGCGTAAAAATACTAAATTTGCATTTATTTTTATTTCCTCTGTAATTAGGTCGATAATCGAGCCTGAAATTTTACACTAATAATTATTGAAGTACATTGAGTGGAGGTAGAAAAAAAAATTGGGAATTCCTCGGACGAATAATTGAAACATTATTTAGTTTTCGGAAATATTTTTATTTCTTTGTTTTTTTTTTCCTTGGCCATTTTTCAGATAGCTTTGGTGTGGCGACCGTCGATGCGGTCCCCAGGGATCCTCGGTTGGGACCGCGAGGACGAGTTCATGGACTGGCGGGACCCAACGCGAAAATCTGTAGTCTCCGTCGGAGGAGGAGGAGGATCGAGTGGTGGTCGTGCTTTAGTGTCGTCACAGTCAGGAAGTTCGAGTTTGGTCGCGTCGAATAGTAATCAACGAGTAATAACGCGTCCGCGTAGGAGATCGCGAGAGGAATCGTTGCGCTCGCGTTCGGCGTGCAGCAGCGAAGATCGCGAGAGTGAACACAGTGGAGGATCGAAAGATCGTTACGAGGAGTGCGAGTCGAGCAATCGGTGGAGAACGGAAACGTCGACGAAAGGGGATTGCGTGGACCATGTTGATAAGTGTAGCAAAGCGAGGAAAAACGATTATTTGCAAATGAGGATGACGCACGAGGAGAGAATGAATCAGGAAATCATGAAGAACGAGGATTCGGGGCTCGAAGGAGACTCGAGCTATTCGGAAGAGATTGCAAAGTGTCATACGGGCGTTGGGAAAACGGGGTCGTTGGGTATCGACAAATGGAAAGAGGCCAATTGCCCAATATCTTGTAATCTCGAGACCTGCAGCCGATCGCTCAACATCGAAGATCTCGAGAGTCCAATTTCACTGGAGCGAGCGATAAACGCAAGTTTGTCGGGAAATAATTCTTCGATGTACGATTGCTCGACCAAATCTTCAAGCTCGTCGGGTTTTTGTTCGACGGCGAGTGCTCCGTCCAACGACACGGACGCAAACACAACTCGAAGCGTTTCCAACCACAGCATCGAGACTCTATTGCTACGGGACGAAACGATCATCGCCACGAACAACGACGACCTCGCCGATCTCATCGGCACTCTGATCGTCAGCGTTGAACGCAAGATCGAACGCGTCAACATCGACGATCTTGTGTTCCCTTGTCCGGCTTGTCGCAATATCGACACCGACGATCCTCTCCTCGGCTGCAAATGCGGCGCCGAAGCCTGCGAATGCTCCGGCGCCGGTGGCGAACAATGCGAATGCCAAATCCCTGATTCCTCCTCCGCTAACAACGATTCGAGGAGCTTCGAAATCGCTGGCATCAAACACATCGACAGCGACGATGAGGAAGAAGTCCGCATGGGTTTTGGTAAGTTTACAATTTTATCATAACAATTCTACGCACTCACTCGTACTTGCCAAATTGAACGATTTTCCAAGACGCACTGGGAATGAAATTTTGTTAAAAATCGTCGATATTTTGTTGAACACGATAAACTAAATATTTTTTGATAATTTCAAACTTTTTTTTTTCATTTGACAGTATATTTGGTTTCTAACGAAATTGTCAGGGAAATTAACGAGTGGGAAATTTACGAAATTTACTGAGAATGAAATTTTGTTAAAAATCGTCGATATTTTTTTAAATACGTGCGAACTAAATATTTTTTGATAATTTCAATTTTTTTTTTTCATTTGACAGTATATTTGGTTTCTAACGAAATTGTCAGCGAAATTTACGAGTGGAACGACTAAAATTCGCTTCCGAAGCTTCCGCTGCAGTGACACAATTTTTGGGATTATTAAAAAAAAAAAAAAAATTTGTTCAATCGATAAATAATGAAAATAAAATGATGCAATTGATTAATTACTCACCGTGACATTTCAATTGGAAAATTTCTGCAGGCCAGGCTTCTATCGCGATAGGAAATTATTGGATTTCGATAAAATTGACATAAATTTAATCTCGACAAGCTTTGGGATCGATACTCGAGTAAAATGTGATGCCAACATCTTGTCTGCTTTTTCTATAGACACGCGGAAGCGATATCACCTGACAAATGATAATATTAAATATATAACAGTAAATGATTATATAACTTGAGAATAAAACGATTTTGCGTTTAAATAAACGTTGATGTGCGATAATATATGAAGTCGAATATAATATGCACGTGAAATATCGCGCAAGTATAAAACGAGTTCGCGCGCGAGTGCTTTCCACACGCGACGTAAAGATCGTCCCACGCCTGGGCAATAAAGAGATTCGATGAAATAAATTTATGGGCTTTCAACGTGGCGACGTGTTCGCGATCCCTCGCTCTCTGTCTTCTCCCTTTCCACTGTGATGACGAGCGTAACGATGAAACTTGCTCGACTCTTTGCAGAAAGAGCACGCAACGAGAAAAGTACTCGATAAATTCATTGACCAAAAAAAAATCACACACGAGACGTTTTCGATGTAATTACGTCAAAATTTGGATCAGTGGCAAAATTCTCAAAGGATTTTGCAGTTTTTTTCTCCGATGCACCATTCATGAGATATCAAAGGAACTGAAAACTCGAAAGAAAAGAAATATCAAAGAAAATATAATTTTATTAAAAAAGATCGCGATATTTTGTTCGATACGTTCGACTAAACATTTTTTTTGAAAAATCCCAAAAATTGTGTCATTGCAGCAAGAAATATTCTAGAAATTCTCTCCGGAAGCTAATTTTTGTCGTTTGAATCGTAAATTTTGCTGACAATTCCATTAAAAAAGAAATTTGAAAAAATTTGTTGAGATAGATGAATATTTTGTTCGATACGTTCGACTAAACATTTTTTTTTGAAAAATCCCAAAAATTGTGTCATTGGAGCAAGAAATATTCTAGAAATTCTCTCCGGAAGCTAATTTTTGTCGTTTGAATCGTAAATTTTGATGACAATTCCATTAAAAAGGAAATTTGAAAAAATTTGTTGAGATAGATGAATATTTTGTTCGATACGTTCGACTGAACATTTTTTTTTGAATAATCCAAAAAATTGTGTCATTGCAGCAAGAAATATTCTAGAAAGTCTCTTCGGAAGTAAATTTTAGTCGTTCCACTCGTAAATTTCGCTGACGATTTCCTTAGAAACGAAATAAAATGCCAAAAATAACGAAAATTGTGAAATTCTCAAAAAAATATTTAGTTTACGGTATCGACCAAAATATCGACGATTTTTAACAAAATTTCGTTTCCCGAGCACGAAGGATGCTTCGCAGAGGAAATTTACGAAGGCTCTTGGGAAAAAAATAAAAAAATCATTTGCTTCCTCAAATAATTGGAACGAGTACGAAATTCAATTGGAAAATTCATCAGGCTGTCGAGTGTCTGTTAGTCGAATAAATAGTGGCAATTACGACGGATGTTTGGCGGGTTTATACACAAGGCAAGAAGGTTGAACGTTCCTCATCGCGCCCACCTACGCTCTTTTCCATCGCTCTCTTGCTCTCGTTCCGCTCTCGAGAGATTTCTCTCTCGCCACACCCTGGTCGCGAGCAAATTCGCGCGGCACTTTGCAAAAGCTGCTGCGGCAGTTCGTCACTCGCGACTTGTCTCGCTCTTTCGCACGTAATGTAATTCGTGTGTATGTGTGCGAACACGTATGCCGTGTAACGCTCTTTGAACTCTCTCGAGCGTTCGGCGCCCCCGACGTCGACGCGATGGTGCCATCGCGTCGGCCCGGGTCAACAGACTCGTTTTCCTTTTTCTCGTAATCCGGTGCTTGCCTCTTTTTTCAACGAGACTGTCAATGCGTCGTCCAAAAATTTCAATTCTCCAAAAAAAAAAAAAATTTCGAGACGATTTTTTGAAAATTTACAAAAAAAACGAAAGAGCAGAATAAAAAATTGGAAAAATGGCAGAAAAAAAGTTTTATTTCCATGAAAATTATTATCGTAATTAATTCTCATGACAAGGATAATAATGCGCTTGGCCCAAATTTATCGAAGCAAAAAAAAAATGGGCTCTCGTATCGAGAGATAAAATATAAATTGGCTGCTCGTGAACCCATCGAGCGAATAAAAACCAGCTCGACGAATTACACGGCTCGTTAGACAGAGATTGAGAGAGCTCTCTATATGCTCGCACGTTCAAACAAATTTACGAGTGACTACGTACTCTGTACCCACGTGTATATACGTTCATTCGAACACACGTTGTTGTACGTACACTGCTGTGTGTGCTGCGTTGGAGTTATTTAAAAAATACCGAAAAAGATCGAAGATCGGGAGGGCAGAACAGAAATAATGAAACCGGAAAGCCTTACGCTCGTTTCCGCCGATTAACACGGAAATTTATATCTCTCCATCTATTCATACGGGACCCTTTTTACTTTTTTTATGAAAGGAACTTTGGCGAATTACAGAGAATTCCATGGGCTGCCCATTAAGTGGATCAAAACGCTCGTCGATCGAGATCGAGCATTTCGATAGCAATCCCCGAACGTGTGTGAGACTTTTTTTTTGTCCATCGAAATAAATTCCCATTTCTCCAAAACGATTTTTCAAAATGACGCGAAAAAAAAATCGACATGGTTATTATTTTCTTATATTTCGAATATCGCGCAATGTTTTACGTGATTTTTTTAAAGAGTCTTGTAATTAAGAGACTAAACGATCGAAAGCGGTGCGAATCCGCGATCGTAAATCAGACTTCATTTCCGTAAATAAATCACTGTATTTATGGGCTCTTTGCTGTGAGACTTTCTGAAAGCGTTTTATGCAGCATTTTTGACTGATTTTTCGACTTTGAGCAAAATTTCTCAGGCTCACGTGATTCTGCATTAAAAAACAAAAAGAATGAGCCCAAGTTGAAGGCTTTTCGTTAAATTTTCGCCAAGATATGAATTTTTCAAAATTTGGGTCATTATGACCCCGAGTTATTCGAATATTATTATTCTGCATTAAAAAACGAAAAGAATGAGCCCAAGTTGAAGGCTTTTCGTTAAATTTTCGCCAAGATATGAATTTTTCAAAATTGGGGCCATTATGACCCCGAGTTATTCGAATATTATTATTCTGCATTAAAAAACGAAAAGAATGAGCCCAAGTTGAAGCCTTTTCGTTAAATTTTACCAGAGATATGAATTTTTCAAAATTGGGGTCATTTACGACCCCGAGTTATCGGAATCTTATTATTCTGCATTAAAAAACGAAAAGAATGAGCCCAAGTTGAAGCCTCTTCGTTAAATTTTACCAGAGATATGAATTTTTCAAAATTGGGGCCATTATGACCCCGAGTTATTCGAATATTATTATTCTGCATTAAAAAACGAAAAGAATGAGCCCAAGTTGAAGCCTTTTCGTTAAATTTTCGCGCAAATATGAATTTTTCAAAATTAGGGTCATTATGACCCCTAGTTATCGGAATCTTATTATTCTGCATTAAAAAACGAAAAGAATGAGCCCAAGTTGAAGCCTTTTCGTTAAATTTTCGCGCAAATATGAATTTTTCAAAATTAGGGTCATTATGACCCCGAGTTATTCGAATATTATTATTCTGCATTAAAAAACGAAAAGAATGAGCCCAAGTTGAAGCCTTTTCGTTAAATTTTACCAGAGATATGAATTTTTCAAAATTGGGGTCATTTACGACCCCGAGTTATCGGAATCTTATTATTCTGCATTAAAAAACGAAAAGAATGAGCCCAAGTTGAAGCCTTTTCGTTAAATTTTACCAGAGATATGAATTTTTCAAAATTGGGGTCATTTACGACCCCGAGTTATCGGAATCTTATTATTCTGCATTAAAAAACGAAAAGAATGAGCCCAAGTTGAAGCCTTTTCGTTAAATTTTACCAGAGATATGAATTTTTCAAAATTGGGGTCATTTACGACCCCGAGTTATCGGAATCTTATTATTCTGCATTAAAAAACGAAAAGAATGAGCCCAAGTTGAAGCCTCTTCGTTAAATTTTACCAGAGATATGAATTTTTCAAAATTGGAGTCATTATGACCCCGAGTTATTCGAATATTATTATTCTGCATTAAAAAACGAAAAGAATGAGCCCAAGTTGAAGGCTTTTCGTTAAATTTT
>JBAJMU010000010.1:893454-934600 GCA_037952995.1 Hyposoter didymator | reverse complement strand
AAAAAAAAAAAAAAAATGTCAGAAAATCCGGAAATGGGAGTTTTTTTTTATTATTTCAAATTCATTTTATTAATTTATCAATAAAAATTAATAAATTATAATAAATAAACATTTATTAATCATTTTTTTTATTTCAAATTGAAAAAAAAAAAAATGGACTCGTTTTTTTTTCAACATTATTTCCATCCGTGTTGGGAACACGCCCTTCGCATCATTGCATTTGCATAGATGCAATGTAATCCACAGGTGCTCCGATGCTGTTCGTTTGTCAGTCTCGGGAACGACGTGAATGCGTGAGAGAAAGAAGGCGCGACGAGGTGCGGGGGGGCAAGAAAAGAGGGCGATTAATAAACGCCAAAGGAGGTATAGGAAGCCTCAGAGGAAGAATCTCTCTTTCCTCCTTCTCTCGCTCTTATACTCTCGCTTCTCGCGATGTATCTACTCGTAAATAGTAATGGGCGTCCGGTAACGCGGGGGCGTGAGACTCGCCACGGGGGTTCACACTGCGGTAACGGAGAGACATCAAGGGAGATGAGAGTTGGTAACAAATATGTGTACAAACGTCCATTCGATATTTATAGACAAAACATTGCCGAGTCTGTCTCTCTACCAAATTTTTCGAAAATCTCATCGAATAATCAAAATCCTACAAATCGCTCTGTAAATTTCGCTGATAATTCCATCAGAAACGAAATATTCTGCCAAAATAACGAAAATTTTGTAATTATTAAAAAAAATATTCAGTTTTTCGTATTCAAAAAAATATCGACGATTTTTAACAAAATTTTATTCCCAGTCACGTGAACGCTCTTCGTACTCGTTCATACATATAAATATAAATTTGATGGGGAGCTATATGTGCAAGAAATTTAACACACATGGTGGATGGACAAGCATGTACATGATTATGGTTATCAGCGCAGAGAGCCGGGCGATTGAACGAGGGCCGCGTTAGCCACGCACGAACCTACGCGATCCTGCATGTATGTGTGTGTGTTTGTAAAATGCACTCTTATGGAGAGTTGAGAACTGCATCGTCCGGTGGATGCAACTGTAAGCAGAGGGCTGCGCGTTATCGAGGCTGGAGTAGAGCACGAGCCCACTTTCTGGATCGTTTTTCCGCTGGCAATAATATCGAGAATGTTCTGGCTGCACGTAGATATTTCTTTATCGATCATGAATTTTCCTTTTTCTGTAATTCTCGTTGAAAATGATCGATTCCTCGCGTTTTTTGGAGACGATGCTCGATCGATGCGCGTAACGATTTATTGCGAACGGATTGCAAGGCCGTCCGACGATTAACCCCGGAACGGTGACCGTATTTCTTTTTTTTTACTCCGGAAACTGGTAAATTTTGAAAAATTCATATCTCCGGTAAAATTTGACGAAAAGAGTTCAACTTGGGCTCGTTCTTTTCGTGTTTTAACGCAAAATCACGTGAGCCCGAGAAATTTTCCTCAAAGTCGAAAAATGAGTCGAAAATTCGGTAAAACGTGAAAAAAAAAACGAGAGAACGAAGGGAGAAAGGTCGTGGGATTAAAAGTCGTCCGAGGGTCGTTCTCGAGTCCGGGTTAGCGTTCCAGGCTCCAAAATTGACCAGGACAAATAAAAAAAATGTTAATCGCCAGAAACAAATGGATTTTGACGCGAATTTAAAGTTGTCTCCAAGTCTCGGTGGCAAGAGGTCACATCGATGAAACACTGGCGCAGAGATAATTGAGTTTTAAGCTACACTCGTGGAGAGTGTAAACAAATTCGAAAATTGAATGATTCTCACGCGAGCAGAGAAGGTGCCAGGCTGCTGCTGGTCAATACGTTGAGCCTGCAAAATATTCACTCTTGGTTTTGCCTGTAAACGAAAGTACAAATTCACACACTGACGTATATATCGATATACATGAAAATATACAGACATAGAATGAGGATATATAAACGTTGAAATAAACGAATGTATCTGCTGCGTTGTCGGATGTTTATACTCGGTGGAAAGAGTGCGAGCAGCATGAAAGATTCAGGGTTAATGGAGGTTAAAGTTTTCCACCGGCCCATAAAAGCAGAAGCATGAATACGTACTTGAGCTGCTCGCCCTCTCGTTGCTCGCAAACGGTGAAATTATCGTATTAATTACTCCACGTCATTATATCGTAATTTATTATCACACGCTCGTGATTTCACTGTGCGCTGTATATATTTATAGAAAAGTGAATATATATTCTCGGTGCAAGTTGCCAGCGACGACTCTATTTCTATCCACAAATCCGACACTTTATTGCAGCCACGTTTTCTATATCAGTCTAATAATCTTTGACGACTTCATGTGCGCACACGGTTCTCAATATTTCGACGATGGACTTTTCTCTCGGGCATAAACGAAGAATACTCCGGAAGTCTCTTCCACGACATTTACGCTTCTCAGTCCCATCGATATACCGTTATAAGCCTCTCTAGCCCTCTCCTCTCGTGAATAACCGCGTCAACGAATTTTCATTGCAAAAAAGGGCGAGAAATATATGAAGCGATTTGACACGCTACGCCCTACGACCAGACTCTTCCTGGCTACACGTTTATTCCTCAAGATTATCGCGCCCACGAAATCCTGCAGCATTATTATCAACATTATCATCCTTATTGTTTACGATTATTGTTAAATGGAATTATTGAAAAATTTTACGTCTGTCAAAAGTTGGAACCATCAAATGCAAAAAATGAAAATTCAAATATTGAGCAATTGAGAGCTAATTCAGTTGGCAACCAAAAAATTTGAAGCTCCATCCATTCTCATAGTAAAAATCAGGCATTCTCAAATTTTTAGCGACCGAAAAAATCCAAAAATTAATAAACGCAACGATTTTTACTAAAAAAAAGGAGTGGAGCTGCAAAATTATTTTTTTGCGAACAGAATCAGCTCTGAAATAATTTTTAAAATTATTTATTCGTCATTTTAATTTAAATTTTTTACATTCGCTCACGTTTTCCAACTTCTCAACCCCCTAGTGTCTTGCATTTTTTTCTCATCAGCCTCAGAGAACACGTACGCGACAGATTCTTCGAAATAAACTTTCCATCCAAAGTTCCAAAGCATAAAATTAAAAACGTTCCTTTTGCAAGAATTTTCTTCGATCTCTCTTAAACTTTCTTCAAATAAATAAATAAATAAATGAATAAATAAATAAATGAATAAATAAATAAATAAATAAATAAATAAATAAATAAACGGTATCCCGGAAATCGTATTAATTTATACATCAGCGGACTTTTTGTCTCGATAGTATGCTCTGCAGTCACCGTTGAGTTCTGCCAAGAAAAGAGAGAGAGAGAGAATCGTGTAATGTGTGGCGAATTATACTCGCGTTATCGTGGTAATGGTCGTCGATAATCTACATAGAGGTGCTAGTATGAATTATCATCGATCCTACCCGAAGATTTATATATTACCAGCAGATAAATATATAGATATATGCATCTATGTATATACACGGAAATAATAATACATGTATACATATACGATGATGAATATGAAGTACCGTAAAGAACTGTATATATAGGAGTGAGCCTATTGCATTGCTGCTGGCGTTCGTCCCTTTTTCTCTTCCTCTGGACCAGGGAAGCGAGAAAAAGATGGAGAATCGCCAGGAGGCAGTTTCTCCTTCTCTTGGTGTAAATTTATTAAACCGCCCGTGCACCGCGACGAGTCTGCGGCCGCGCGATTCCTTCTGCCGCATGTATGAGATGACGCTTGTATGGACCGCGCGATGGCCACGTGTGTGGTGTACCTTTTCTCTCGAGTTTGCTCGAGAGACGCGCGGCCGCACACGTGGGTCCAGCTCGACACACGCGGCCATGACGTTTCCTCGCGGGAAAATGCAGATTTTTTCGCGAGCATTTTGCTGAGTGATCCCTCGATCAGGATTTTTCCATTTTCAGCGAATTTTTCATTGGCGAATAAATTTTTTCCCTCCAAAAAGTTGGCAATTGCGAAAATTTCATTTTTATTATTTTTTTTTTGCTTTTTCGTGTTCCAGGTTACGCGGACTCGACAGGAAGATTCGTCCTGGAGTTCGAGCCCGATTCGGCAAACAGGAAGGAGGTCCTTTGCGCCCGGGAAATTGCGGCCTACATTCTCTACCTCGTTCGATTGCGCAGGTAAGAAGAAAAACACGAAGATCGTGCGCGGTGGAGGAAAAAAAAAAAGGGAGATAAATAATAAACGAATGGGAAAATAAATGAAGCAACGATTCCGGTAACTGAAAGGGCGACAGCTCGACGCGCGAGAAGATACGAAGATCCCAAAACCGATAAGAGTCGAGCATCGTTCTACCCCCTTAATAAATGGGATACGTATGCATCATACGTTTAACACGAAAGATCCAGTTGTGCGCGCACCTGACCGCATTTCTGTGTGCATGAGTTATGAGACCGCATCAATCCTTTCATCTCTTTCTTTTTTTTTCGTTTTCTTCTTAATCCCCCCCCCCTGGCCTTTTCGCTTCCCCATCCCTCGGAGTTCGCAGCTTCGAGTAAATATCTTGGACGATGCATCGCGGAACCTGAAATCCTTCCCGCACAGATATTCTCGCCGCGCTATAAATAAACGACGAATTTTTCATGTTTCGATGACCCCATAAAAAACGACGCCGGGTTAATTTCACGTCGATGCCGAACGACCGTTTGAATTATTTTATTTTATTTTATTTGATTTTTGAGTTTGCCCGAAATTTGAGATGCGTTCGTGTCGTTTCAGTGAGGACAGGACGAAGGACGAGTGGACTTTCCTTGTGAATGGTGCGAGCACCGATGACCTGGAGATTCTTGATCGTGCGCTCGTTCTCCTTAAGGACAAGATCAACGTCATTCGAGTCTTGATTCTCCGTTTGTTAAGAACCGAAGGATTGAGCGAGCCTCATTTGTCCAGGAGTCGAGTCAAGGTAAACATCATCATCAGCACCATTCAATTAATATTTTCTTCCCTCGAGTTTTCAGCCTCGACATTTTTTTCGTATTTCGAACTCGAGGGTTTTCAAAATCGACGCTCGACACGATGAACCCTCCGCGTGGTCACCAGGGGTCAAAATGACCCCTGGCACAACTTTGAGCTAGAATTACTACGAATTATTCACGCCCGAGACGATGCTTCGAGCTTCAAGAATTTTTTTTTATTTTTACACTTTGCTCACTTGCTGATTTTTTTTCGCCATTTTGAAAATTGGATAAAAATTTTTTGGCATGAAATTCTCATTCTAGGAGGTTCAAACTAGTGTTCTGGATTTTTATCCGGGTCATTTCGACCCCGATGAGTATTAAAAAAAAAAAAAGAAGTCTCGATTCTCAAAAAACGAAAAAATTCGAAAAACCATTTTATCGTCGCGTGCGTTGTCACTAAAAAAATCTGAAATTCCAACGATCGAGAAAGTCGGTTCGCGAGGAGTATCGATAGTATTCGGGATAAAGAAGGATCGCAAACCGGATTTGCGATTAGTTCGCGAAGGAAAATATAGTTTTTGATTTGCCAATACAATGGGAACCGTTACGACGAGGTTCTCGCGAGGAAAGAGTAAATTTCTCATGGCGTGACGAGACGAGACGAAAGTCTGGAGAGTCGTGAAAAATAAGTCGTAAAAATTGACGATAGGCGAGCTAGACAGAGCTCCTGAAAGCGATTGTTGGCGAACCGATTCATTTGCGCTCTTTTATATCGACGAGCGAGCGAGCAGCATAAACAGTCGCAATGCATTAAACTGCGTGCATAAAAAAAAATGAACAATGCTGTGTCTCGATGTGTGTCTGTTCGTGAACATAGATTCGTATGAAAAAATGCTGGACATTATTGCATCGCAACATCTGTGTTTATTGTTTGCTACAGTGAATATAATTCCAACGTTTACTGGGGCACGTTACGAATGTCGTTTATTACGTACACACTCGAACACACATCGAGCTCGGGATTGTGTTCTTTCCAAAGTATATAAAAGCACATGCCTTGGTACATGAGCCTGTATGTAGTGAATAAATAAATTATTGGGACAATAAACGATGGGGGGTCGTTGGAAAGCCACGATTTACCATTGTCACCTTTGAAAAAAATCTCGAAACGACTTTGCCACTGCAAATTTCGTAATAATTCCGCTCGCACTTTGTTACGACGATAAAAATGTTTATTCATTGTGTACGTTCGATTGCAACGTGCTGTATATTATCTCCCGAGGGAATTCAACCCAATCGAACAAATTTTCGATTCTGATGCAAAAGAAAACGATTTTTTGGCCTCCGGGGTCGCCTGGGGTCAAAATGACCCCGAGCTTTAGTTCGAGCTGGAATTACTACGAGTTGCTGGCGCCTGAGACGGTCAGCATCCTCTGCAACGATGCTTCGGCGCGCCTGAAGGAATTTTTTATTTTTTTACATGTTGCATTCTTGCTGATTTTTTTTCGCCATTTTGAAAATTTGATAAAAATTTTTTGGCGTGATATTCTTGTTCCCAAAGGTTCGAACTAATGTCCTGAATTTTCGTTCTCCATTTTTCAGACTTTGAACGTCGATGACGCGACGATCAACGAACACCTGCCAAAACGGAAAGACGAGACTCACGAACACACTCAGTGGATCACGTTTTACAAGGTAATTGACGAAAAATTGTTCCAAAACGTTGTCGTTGCCCAAAAAATAGAATTTTATCGACAAGAATTTTTTTTTGTCGGAAATAAAAGTTTGTGAATGCGTTTTAATTGTTTTTTCGAAGCAGCTCGTGCCACAGAGTTTCTTTTCATTGATTATCGTCAGTCGGATCCCCTTAAGGAGACTATACAGTGGCACGATGCTTAATCGTTGTGGGAGAAATAGCTCCAACGAGATGTTCTGTCCTCTAGCATGCAGGTCGTTACGCTACGTGTATATATAGACGTTTGTTCGTACAACTGATGTATAAGATGTCAGCGTGCAGCCCCACAGGCGGTCCGCAGTGTGACTCGCCCAGAGGGACGTGGGCCGATCGATCCACGATTAATCGGTCGGACGGACACGCGTGGCGAGAGCACAAAGTTGAGACGTTTCGTTTTCTTGCTCTTCGTGTGTGTGTGTGCGCCTCACGCCACCGCCAATGTCGCTGTCTCGAGAAGAGATCTCGCGATTGAAGTCTCTTCTCTGTATACACACACACGCCGACGACTCCCTAACAAGATCGCTATGCAAGTGGAATGCAACTGCATGGGAAATTCCACTTTGACTTGATTTTCCATGGCGGGGCTTTAAGGGGGAAAATATCTTCGGAATCTCCGGAAATTTCGAGTCACCCTCGATGTTGTAGAAAGTTGAGATTTCGCCTGAGGACCAGGAATTCATGTAAAATTTTCATTTGAACCCTCAATCCTTTTTGCACGGAATGGAATTTTTTTTTTTTTTTAACAAAATCTCTCAGAATGCATTAAGGTCGTGAAAAAATATTATTCCGATGTTCGTAGTCGCTTGGTGCAGAGAATACGCTCCAGAGTTTCATCCCTGAACGGTATTTTTATTATTTTTTTTACCTACTCCGGTAACTTGGGGTCAAAATGACCCCAATTTTGAAAAATTCATATCTCCGGTAAAATTTAACGAAAAGGGTTCCAATTGGGCTCATTCTTTTCGTTTTTTAATGCAGAATCACGTGAGCCTCGGAAGATTTCGCTTGAATTTAAAAAATTAGTAAAAAATGCGGGAAAACGATAAAAAACGGGAAAACGAAGGGAAGAAATTTTTTTTTGGTGAAAAAATCCCATAAAGCTGAACCGCCCACCTCAATTTTTCCTTTTTTTTTTGGGCAGTGAAGAAAAATTCTCTTCGCTGCAACGTTTGCTTCAAAATACACAGTAAAAATTTGTTTTCAGGATTACGACAGCCTGATGAGCGAATGGCAAGCAGCCGGGCGCAGATTAGCTCTGGAGATGTCCGAGCTCAAAGAGTGCACCAATCTCGCAGGCTCTTTAACCCCCTTGAATCGCTTGCTCACGGATCCCACCTTGAGGAGAACATCGAGAGACGCTGCCGAAGCGATGAGCATTCTCGACGAGAGAGCTGCCCCACTCGCTCATCTCGATTACGTCAGGTAAGAAAAACGTTAAACGTTTATTGAATAACTCAAAATTTCATTGGAAAATCCATTTTCCCATTGCCCGCTACGCGAACCCCAAAAATCTGTGAAAAAAAATGTTTCACTCAATTTCTTTGCAGCCGCTCTGTAACGAGAGCACGAAGACTCATCGAGGAAGTTGGGAACGCAGCGACGAGGCTCGAATCGTCCTTTGAATCGCGACGTGCAACGATACGGAATTTGGCAGTGCTGCGCAGCATCGAGGATCAAGCACGAGAGGTGAGTCAACGACGCAAATTAAATTAATTTCTTTTTACATAAAAATCGACAGCAAAATCGTGTTTGTGCTCTTTTCACTCAACAACCACTGACCGCGAATTAATCGGAATCGGTAAAAATCATAATTCCGTTTTCTTCCGGGAGCTCGAACCAAAAAATCAAATTTTCCACTTACAAAGCTCACGAGCAGCTAAAAATTTATAATAAATCAAAAATCGCTAATTACCGATTCAGAAATCATTCGAAAACGACGGTAATGAGCGTTGGCTCGAGTTCCAGTTTGTAAAAAAAAAAAATTTATAGCGATTTTCGTAAAATCAAAGTTTGGAGATTTTTTGACAAAAAAATTTCAACTTTTCGTGTCAAGCTGCACACTTCAGCGCCAACTAGGCGTGCTGTGCTGTTCTCCATAAAATAAATCGTTCGATCTCTCAAAATTCAATCGACAAAGCGAGCGAATTATTAAAAATGATAATTTTTTAATGAGCCACAAAAATTGGCCCGTGAATCGATCGATCGATCGAGTACCAACGAAAATTCACTTTCTCAAAAAAACATGAAAAAACTGTCATTCAAAAAGAAACGATTGAAAAAAAAAACGAAAAAATTCATGAAATTGTTTTATAAATAAAAATGTAAATTTATAATCATTAGTGCACGAGCCTAAGGTTGCGCGGACGTCGGTATAAAATAAATACGAGAAGAGATAAGAATCGATTGGAGTGTCCGCGTCTTTCTATCCTTGTCTCTTGACGTTCCTCGGGATTTATAAATCTCGATATGGGACCGCGGCGGCGGCGATCCGAGCATCAGGCGCGAGAATGAGAGTGGCCGAGCAAACGAAAAAGAGAACAAAGTTATACTTTTCTGTGTGTGTGTCCTCTTGTGTGTGTGTGTGTGTCTGTGAATGAGAGATGAACGAGAGGGAACGACGCGAGAGACTGGTAACCTCGTTACTTCGTTTCCATGCCGACGATCACGACCTCATCGCGTTGCATTGCCCGGTCCCGACCTCCTTTATCGGTGCAACGTTGTTCTTTTCTGTCTCTCTCTCTATTTAATAAAAAAAAAGTGAACAAATTTTTTTTTTTTTTTGAAAATTCATCAATTTTCATTCGGACTGGCCAACGAAATGAATGAAAAGTTTAAAGGGCTCGGGACAATGTAAATTGAAATTTTACCTTGGGATCGAGAACTCAATGGTTTTTGCCCAAAATCCCATGAACGAATGAGACATTCGGAGTAATGGGGAATCTTGATAAATGGTTTGAAATATTAACGCGAATAAATTTAAATAATTAACATATAAATAAAATTTATATATAAAAAAATTTAAAAAAAAATAAATAAATAAATAAATGAATAACGCGTCTAATGTATTTTTAACAGCGAAGAAAAAACCGTAATAATCATTTAATTAATGGCGTTTTGTTGCACGTGTTTCCGCACAAGGCACATGATGGTTTTTTAATTATCAATTCTCTCGGCGGAATTATTATCTCTTGCCATGAAATGAGTGGTTTATGGCAAAGAAGATGAACGAGCTGATTCAATGTTATCGAGTATCGAGAAAACATTTTTTTTACTCCCAGCAGATGTTGGGAGGGAGGCTCGAGATAATTCAACGCTCCCGTATCATTATCCCATTAAAATTGAACATTGTAATACCACCGATCGCGTCCGAGTCTCGAAAGAGGCAGAAAGTTTAGAGGAATCGTTAGAAGGTGGAGAAACGTTGAGGGAGATAAAAAAATGGTCCATCGCGAATCATGACTCAATTGGAAAACCGCACAAAGGTGCGGTTTGTTTTTTTCTTTCTCTTATTTTATTTTTGCGCACGAACCGCAGAACTGTGTGTTTTCTTACCACGAGCGCGTCGTTCTGCTGGGTGAATTTTTTTGCTTCATGCACCCGCGGTCTTGGGCAAAACGAGGGACTCTCGCGAAGCACCAATGGGAAGACCGAGAGCCCAGGAAGTCTCGTTATAATGTGTGTTTACCGAAGAGCCCTCTCGGAGGAGCTCCTCACGAGCGGCTTCAAACCGCAAAGCATTCCACGGTAATTAGATACTTTTCAACGTGTGATTTTACACCCTGATCCCCCCCACATTCGCATGCACTCATCGTATCCAAATTTGGAGAGAGAGAAAAAAAAACACACTCGCGTATTGTTTGCTCTCGTGTGTCTGTATCGGGAAAGTGGAAATATCGAGCTCTAATTCAATTAGATGAACGACCCGGTCAAGGGAGCCGACAAAAAAGAAACCTCGACCAAACGTTCGTCCTCGATTTTTATAGATTTTGACGATAGAAATTTTGTTCATGGAACGAAAACTTTATTTGGGTTAAAACAATTCTTCTGAAGTAGAGAAAAAAAAATTGACAGCCGTCAAATAAAATTTTGAAGATTAAAAATTAACATTTTGTTGAATACGATTTTTTAAACAAATACGAAACACGTGTATCAATAAACTTTGTTATGTTTTCGTTGCTTTTTGGTATATCGGAAATATTGAAAAATTGAGAAGTCAAAAATAAAAAGACTGCATCAAATTTATTAATTTTAAATGTCCAATAACGAGCTTCCTAATTTTTGAGGAATTTTTTTACGATTTTTTAAAAATACTTCATAAAAAAAAATATCGTTTGCGATTTGTGACGTAAAATCCTTAAAAAGGATCCGGCACGATCGAAGCACGTGCTTAATTGAATTAAATTTGTTGGGTAGGAGTTACTAAATGTTTGCTAATATTAATTTGTTGGATGGAAGGAAAGATATTTATTATTCTCGTTAACGGTTTAACAAGATAGAGAGAAAAGTGGTAGCGGGTTGTACTCGTGGGGATATCGCTCAGCAGAAGACTCGTATCGTCCATATCTATTTAAACGTTATAAGATTTCCTTCTCGTTGCGTTTCTTCTCGAGCTCCCGTAAAACAGCAACTGAGAAAAGAGCCGCGGAGTAGCTTGGATGGGATACAGATGAGTATAGAGGAGGGAAGAAGAAACGACGCGGTGGTTTTGTATGGACTACGAGAGTCCATAGAGCATGGCACACACGAGTAAAGAGAAAAGGATTCTACGAGGAAGCGAAGGAGTTAAAACGAACGTGAACAACTCCCATACCACAGGGGTCAACGATATCGCCGATAAGATCGGCGAGAATGAGCACTGCGCTTCTCCCCGAGAAAGTACTCTACCCGGCTTTATCTCCCTTTTCCCTATACTGATATACAGGCCGTTGCAGAACTGCGCATTGCATTCGGAATGCAATTCCGAAACGAAAAGTCCTCAGCCGTTTTGCAATCGGACCAACGGCTGGCGAGTTATCCGTGGGCAAAGTTCGGTCCAATCGGAAGCGAGAGAAGGGACGCTATCGAGGACGCGTGGTGGGGGTGAGTGCGGAAGGATTCTGATTGGACCGAACTTTACCGGTGAATAACTCATCAACGGTTGGTCCGATGAAAAAATACTCCAATACTTTTCGATTTAGAATTGCATCCTCTATGTACTTTCATAGTTTTTACATCCAATTCTGGGACAACCGGTACACACGAGGTGCTGCAACATTACCAATGGTAAAAGACCCATTGTCGCGTATTCTTGGTTGTCCCTTTCTGCCTTCTTGAGCTGCTGCGTAAGCTCTTCTTCTTTAACTCGGCCGTTTGTTCTCTGGCTCTTTTCAGTCTACCCCGATACCATTGTTACTTCAATACATGGTCCATACAGATATACGCAAGCGTGCGAAGCTCGAGGATGCACTAGAATGCAAATTGAGCGTATACGTGCACGGTACTTGGTCGATGGTGGCGCGTCAACCACCGGAAGACCTTTAGCTCGTTTCTTTTATGGATCCGAGGGAACAATTAGACCCCATTGAAGGGAAATATCCATTTTACCGTTCTATTGTATTCATTCTCCAAGATTTTTCTCATTGTTTTGTAGTAGCAACGGAACTAAATTTTGTTTTCCATCTTTCTTCAATAATCAACAGCCCAAACGTTTATTAACGTTTTTCCTTGACCTCTAAAGTAAACTAGCGCCGTTAGTGCACACACTGCGACTTTATGAACTTGAATTTACCGCATTATTCCACGGGTATAGAGTTTTGAAAATTGCGTGACTGCGTGAGCCGTCTCCTCGAGAGGTATATCGAATGTCAGTGACTTTGCAGTACACTAACTTTTTCTTTCTTCCCTATCTTTCGCTACGTTGCAAAAGCTTTCATCTGCTCGGACGATATAACTGCAAATGTACTCGCCTTATTACGTGTTGCGTTGCATAAGCCTAAAAAAAAAAAATTTAAAGAAGCTGAACGAAGGACAGCAGAGAGAGCGAAGAAAGTAAATTCACGTTTATTAACTACCGTCCAAAAAAACATACAGGCAGTTTCAAAAGTTGTATCCAAAAAAAAAACATGAAAATTCTAAAATTTCACTCAATTCTCCGGCAGTGTTTCGTAGAATTTCAGGAACTATTAGAGGCAGGAAAAGGATCGAATATCCGAGAGACTCGGCAGCAATTAGAACGAATCGTAAGGTTAATGGGATTAAATGTAATTTTGTATGGACATTCGTAACAGTAAAGCAAATATTTATATACACGTGTATTCGAGCGTGTCTAAAGCACAGCACGCGTGTAACCACGAGAAGCAGATATAGCTTGAAATGTCGAGGCTATTTAGTAAATTCATTTCACACGGCCACGCGTCTATCTCGCTCCGTGTTGTGTACACAAGAGCCAATTTCTTAATTGATTGATCGTCAGGTGACGTAATCCAGTGGATAAGAGAATATTTATATGAAATAACGGTTTATGCACGAGTGTATATCTCGTAGATTAGACATTTAACGTCGTGAGACTATGGCACGAGACAGATTGGAGATCGATAAGTGATCGGACACTGGCGTTATTAAATATCGCAACTTTCCAAGCTTTTTAATGGAAGTTTACGATCTCGTAGAGAGCAACTCGCGGTAGCGTTTTCTTTTTTCCTCCAGCCTCTTGTTCTCTCTTTGTATCTCCTTCTTTTCTCACTCACATTCAAACCCTCACCCTGGCATATTATTTATTTCCTGATAAAATCAGCTTAGCAGTTGGCGCGAGCGAGTACGTTAACGCTCTTTTGTGAGAGATGCTGCGCGAGCTGCCGTTCGCGCCAACTCCCTTGCGCTTATCTCTTTCTCTTTCGTTCTCTTCTCAAGTTCTAGCTGATTCAGGGCCCCTGTGCGAATCCACCTATTTCCTCGCTATCCTACAACGGAGAAGCGACTTCCTAGTACGGATAGTATGGCACACGTATGGGGTTTGCCATCCGAACTGGACGTTCTCCTAATTTTTCTCAACACTGCCTTTTTTTTTGGCCTTCCAATCACGATTTTTCTGAATTTTCTCATTTGACGAACAAGAGGCAATGGATTCCTGAAAAGAATCACAAATCGGATGGTAACTTTTGACCTGGACCGAATTCCAAATTCAGGTCAATCTGAAACGTTTACTGATCGAATCTGAAAAAGAATTTCTACAAAATTGAATGACATCTAGAGTCTGACTCTAGCCAGTCAATTGGGACCAGGAGAGACTGACAAACTCGTGCATTTCCGGCCTGAAATGGCTCGTACATTCGGGATGGAAGTAACGGAGAGCAAGAAGAGCGAGATCAGAATAATCGCACGACTGTTCAGAAGACTCTTCGGTAGAGACTCACACAGACGTACATCGGAGTCGTGCTTTCGAATTGAGAATGAGAGAGAGAGAGGGAGATGGAGAGGCGAGAGAAAAGTTGCATAAACAGTGGTCGATTAGATCGATCTGTGGATACGTCATAGCAAGAGAACTTGGCATCAAGTATATGTACTCTTTAGATGATAATGATGATGATTATTATTGTTGGGATGATGATAATGATGCTCGTGAAGGATAAAGCTCTTCCACGAGCTACAGAGGTGATCAGCAATGCATACACATCCTCTCATTCTTCGTGTATATTTATTTTCTCATTCTCTTTCCTCTTCTTCCTGCAACTTGGTCACGATTTGTATTTAGGTGTGTCTGGTACACGTCTGCCAAGACGAGATCAATGGAAGCATTTGATTTCTCTCCTCGGCTTATACTCTCCTCGTGAGAGAATCGATAAATAATTTGCAACGCGATACGAATCTTTGTTTACTGTTTATATGAAAATAACTCGAAGATCAAATTCAAATAAATTAGCCTTCATAATTGTATGTGATCGTATTTGTTCATAGCAGCCCCTCATGACGTAATACCAAATTGCAATATCGATATTTCAACATTTTCATGCTGCAATTCTCATTTAGCTTGTCACTGCGACAGTACTGCCTTAAACTCACTTATCTCTTGGACTAAGCCACGTCAATGCGAGTGCATAACGAAGGGAGTGGTTCCCCGAGATCCATGCAACACACTGCCGGTGACTGCGAGAGAACACATTCCCTCTAATAGAGTTTGTATATCTTAAGAACGTGCTGCATACGAACTCGGAGAACTCTCCCTTGCCACTTATGATTCACACAAGGAGTATGCATGAATAAGTTGCTCCAAAGACTCTTATTGTACAATCTATTATCTCACTGCTCCAAATACATTCGCATTGTACAGGAGCAAATTTCCGATCGTTGGAATGTTCGAAACGCGTACTTATCCATTTTTTTTCAATCCTTTCACCAAATTTTTCACTGATTTTTTGGATTCAAGCAAAATTGCCTCACGTGACTTGAACGTTTTTCGTCAAATTTTATCGGAGATTTTTCAAAATTGGGCTCATTCATGAAAAAATTGAGTCACTAAAAAAATGAGGTTCGAGAGTTTTAATGAGATTTGGAAGAAATTAGAAATGACCAATCCAGAGGCATCGAGCACGAACGATAAAGCTCGATGTTGATTTTAGCAATTTTGTAACGCTCTGTACATACATTCGCGAATGGCAAGAATCGGCCTCTGTGAGATACTGCAATAAGGAGCAACACCCGGATTGCTCTGGTATGCTAATTGCTCTTTCCCTCTCTCGAGCCAATTACAGAAGCGTGCTGGTTGAATCGGAAAGGTAGGGGACTCACACTTTGCGATAAACTCATTGAAAAGATACTGCACACACGAGGAGGACGAAGGGTGGAGAGGGAATTGAGAGAGGGAGAGAGGAGGAAAGGCTTTATTCCTTGTCTCCAGGTTGTCTCGTCGATTTCTCATACAACGCGTACACGATAGGTGCATATCGTATGCACAAGATGCATACATCGATATATATCGTTGGCGAGTGACCAGAATAATTTAAAACTCGTTTTGAATCGCCCTCGACAGTGGCAGCGGATAAAATGAAAAAGGGATAGAGACTCCTCTTGCATCTGTGTATGCACTTTTCTCTCTGCTCCTTGAACACATGTGTGTGTGTCTTTTCGTCTTGGTGTGTGTCTCGGTTCCAGGAACGCTCTGGTATGCTAATTGTCCTTTCGGGCTGTAAGTACAACACACACACACGTGGCACACAACATACGAGAGTATCTCATCCAGTTTAACCTGCTGTGTGCATATACACATGTATGTGCATCGAACGTCAACACTCTCGGCTTCAATTGTGTGCACCTTGCCTCTGCTCTGCCACTTTGCCTTCGAGACTCATGGGGCAGAGGCAAAGGACGCGAGTCCAACATATTTGTGACACCCTTGAAGCCGAGCAGTCTCTGGCGATCCTCGATAAACTGGAAAATCGAGCTGGACCCACTTGGGACCCTCTCGTCTGTGGAATTTATATCCAAAGTGCTTTTTAAGTTCGTCAGCGTGAAGAAAAGATTTAAAGACTCTTGTGCGTTCGGAAATTTTGTAAGAATCTGAAAATTGTAAATGTTTACTCGAGTTTTAATCGAACGAGAGCGAGAGTACGAATGAGACGGTTTTGTCCAGCCTCCGCGTGGTCCACAAACGCCCGAGAGCAAGTTTATCATCGGAAAAGTAAGAGCAGCGTAAATAACTCGCACGAATCTGTCGTCATTCGTTTCTTTCCTCAGCAAATGAGAAGTTTGAAGGAAATATTCGCGAGACGAAAGGAAACAAAGTGGATAAAACGAGATAAATCTCTCGGCTTCGATAATTTGTTATTTTCCGCGAAGCTCGGAAGCAGAATAATTTACTGCCTGGCAGTAAAATATGTTCGGTTTGCCTGCGTTGCTCTACGCGTATTACCAACGCGAGGATCATGACGATTGTTATTATTTAGCTTGCACGAGCAGCAGTGAGTACTTGGCAGAGGCTTTTCTACGTCGTGCCAAGAATCTTCGACACTCTCTCCTTCGTCTTCTCTTTCTTCTTTGACTTGCACTCATCCGTCCATCCATCTATCGAGACGTTATTTATTATTGTTACTTTAGAGGCGAGAATACGCATCACGAGGACTACGAGAAGAGATTTTCATCGTTGCTCTTTGCTCCGACAGAAGAGTCAGCAACCGAGAGGATAAAAAGAAGAATAAGAAGAAGGAGCAATGTGGAGTGGATGCTGGGCTCGCGAGAAGAATCCGTAACGAGATATCCATCGGACAGACAATTATTTTGTTATCTAATTACTTGTTATCATCATCGCGCCTTCTAATCCTCCGATGCTTGAGCTTCCTCTTGGCATATTGACTCCTCCTCCTCCTTCATCGCTTAATCCAGCGGCTCGTTAATCTCGATGAAGAGAACTCGACGGCAATGCGGAGGCTGCGATCTCTCAGAAAATCTCGGTCCACGCGTTTTTTATATCGCAAAGTACAAACTCGTTCGATGAGGAAAAAGCAAGAGCAGGAGAGAGGGAAAGTTGACTCGAGTGTGGTGAGGGAAGTTTCATATTTCAGGCAACCGAAACTTACACTCGGGAGATTTGCTCTCTCGCGGTCCAGACAGCATCTCTCGACGATGTCGTCGAGTCGTTAACGCGCGGAGACATTTTCTGTTATTCCTCTCTCTCTCTCTCTCTCTCTCTCGTTTCCTCCTTTTTGTGTGCTCGTGAAAAAACGTTTAGCGTCGTTTCCATTCCAGGCACTACGAGCGAGTCAACAATGGATTTTGTCATTATTGCCCATGGAGGAGTATTCATTGAAAAATGAGTTAAGGTTAGTTAAGAATGAGATTCCAGAGAGATAAAAGGACTCTCTTAAGAACCTTCTTCAGAATCCATCCCTCGAGTACCCCGCAGCCTCGTATTTTCTCTTTCCGACTTCCCAGCTTCCTCCTGCTCTCTCGCACTTCGGAACATATTCCCTCAATGAATTATTCAACGAGAGACGCGCGTCAGTCTTTTTCTCTCTGCGATCGGGGGTGATCCGTCTTGTTGTATGGTTTTGTATATTTATATATTTTTTTACCCATGGCTTTCCGTGTGCGTCAGTGTCTCGACCGGTGCAGTGGCCTCACGAGAGAACTTTGACTTATTCTCTCCCTTTTTCATCTTCTTCCCTGTTGCACCTTTTTTTCCTTCGTTTAACTCGAGTGATTCGGCAACTTATCGCTCACCGGTTACGAGAGTGGCAGCTCGTGTATTTTGTAACGCTACTTGAGTGAGAAAAACGAGCATATTCGGGTGACACGTGGGAACGCAATAATTCAAAGAAAGAAATTTATTTTTTCGTTTTTTATCGTTTTGCTACATTTTTCACTGATTTTTTGACTTCGAGCTAAATTTCTCGAGGCTCACGAGATTCTGCATTAAAAAACGAAAAGAATGAGCCCAAGGAGAATTTTTTTCGTTCACATTTACCGGAGATATGAATTTTTCAAAAATGGCATAATTTATGACTCCACCGGAGGTAAAAAAAAATAAGGGTTCCAGGGTTAACGTTCTGGTTGTCAATGAAACGAGAAGCTACTTTCGTGAATCGGTCAGATTTATTAATAAACATTTTCTCTAGCATTTTTTATCGTTTTTTTCGATAAATCTCTTCGAGTAGGAAGAGAGAAGGTTGCTGGTTAACAAATCGATTGCACATGGCTGATTTTTTTACTTAAAAAACGAAAAGAATGAGCCCAAGTTGAATTTTTTTCGTTCACATTTGTCGGAGATATGAATTTTTCAAAATTGGCATAATTTATTACTCCACCGGAGGTAAAAAAAAATAAGGGTCCAGGGTTAACGTTCTGGTTGTCAATGAAACGAGAAGCTACTTTTGTAAATCGGTCAGATTTATTAATAAACATTTTCTCTAGCATTTTTTTTCGTTTTTTTCGATAAATCTCTTCGAGTAGGAAGAGAGAAGGTTGCTGGTTAACAAATCGATTGCACATGGCTGATTCTATTACTTAAAAAACGAAAAGAATGAGCCCAAGTCGAATCCTTTTCGTTAAATTTTACCGGAGATATGAATTTTTCAAAATTGGTGTCATTTATGACTCCACCGGAGGTAAAAAAAAATAAGGGGTCCAGGGTTAACGTTCTGTTTGTCAATGAAACGAGAAGCTACTTTCGTAAATCGGTCAGATTTATTAATAAACATTTTCTCTAGCATTTTTTATCGTTTTTTCGATAAATCTCTTCGAGTAGGAAGAGAGAAGGTTGCTGGTTAACAAATCGATTGTACATCGGTTTTGTTGGTCGAGGGATATGTATATATGTACGAATGCACGCAAATGCGCGTATCTCTTCCGGCTCTCGTCCAGGTAACCAGCGGCAACAGCAGCATTGACACATGACCCTCCGTGTGAGCGAATATACACGCGGTTTCATCTCGCTGGTACCGCGCACACATACAATATCCTAATCCATAGACGAGTACTTATTGGCTGGGCAAAGGAACGACGTGCGGAAACACGATTTCGCTTTTAGCTCTTTGGAGGCGCGTGGCTCTCGATGAATTCCTTGTCTCGCTTCACTCTTCTGTACACACGTCGTCGAATCCCATGACTCGAGGTCATTTCCCACGGTTTGTTCTCACGTGCTCTGCTCCTCGCTGCTGCATCCACCCACGAAACATTTTTGGGCACACTTCCGGTCCGAATATTTCGGTTTTTCAACATTCTCGAGATTTCAATTTCCATAGACGCCTCCTTCGCATTGTCCTCCTTTGATCCAGAGTCTCGTTTCGTAGAAAATCGAAAAATACGAACGTACAAAAAACGATTTTTTTATTTTACGCTTTGGGCAAGATTTTCCATCAGATTTCGTTGTTCTCGTGACTGACAGAAAATTTCAACATCAAGGGAGCAGGAAAAACGAAATTCTCCTGCAATATTCGAACTTGCTCGTCCCCACACGATCCTCGTTAACATTTCTTCGTCTTTCTTGACCTTTTTTTGTTTCCTATACGGTCAATCAAGCGCGCCCAACGACGTCGACTAAACGCGAGCGCATTCTATGCCAGAGACGACGACGACGACGACGACGCACGGTGCACAAATAAGCCATGAAACTTTATTGCCGTAATAACTATAATCTCGCGCACGAGAGAGCCAGAGGAAAAGAAAGAGACATATGCGGTGGAAGAAAAATTGGAAGGGCGAGTGCTGCGTAGCGTTTCCCATATTCGTTCACGTTTTATAGGCTTTTCTTGGTCTTGACGATCGCTGGTGAAAAAGTAATGAATCCGAGTCGAAGAATCTTCTCGATTTTCCTCCACAGCCTCGCGATCTTTCGTCCCTCGTCCCTTTAATTTCTTCCAGTTCTTCGTGCTCTTTCTTTATGAGAAATTCGACAAATTCGTGAAGCGAAAAGACATTCTAATGCGAGGAAAAAAAATTGTTAAACTTTTTTTTGTTGGCTTTTTTTGTCTCTATGGCAACAAACGATAAAATAGAACTCTGCATGGGTTTTTCGAAAAATACTAAACCGACCGTCATTGAGCGCCACCGCGTCAACTTGGAGCGGAGCGATATTTTTCCCACTCGATAAATATAAACATGTGCAAAAGAATGTGCTTAGCCCACGTGAATGTTTTTTCAACTAAAAGTGCCGAGAAACGATAAAGAATCCTTATTGAGGCCTTCGTTGACACACTGGGTCAATTTGACCCCAAAAATGCCTTTATCACGAAAATCTAGAAAACATCACATTTCAGGAATTGTAAAAAATGATGACAAGTGTCGGACGGGTCAATATGACCCAGTGTGTATTCAAAAAGATATCTCTCCTCCTCCCCGTCCATTTTAGTGACGATTAACCTTGCAAAACGATTTTTTTTGGACCTTCTCGTTTGCACGTTCTTCGTCTTCGAATTTCCATGGAGAATCGTGCAGTCCAGTAGGCGCGGAGTGAGCAAAACTATGTTCTCTGCTCTCGTTGAAATGCCGTCCCGCGGGAGGCTTTTTAATGGTTCCTCCGCATTTCTTCGTTTTTCTTAACGCGCTCTTCTTTGACGTTGAACACGACGCTTTACGAATGCGTTTTGCACGGTTGCTCGAGTTGTAGCATCGAAGAGTTAAGTCTCGAAAAGGTTCTCCATGAAAATCCGTACAAGGCTCGCGAGTCCGAAGGAAAGAAAAAGTAAGAGACAAGAGCGCGTAATAACAAAGAGAGGGAAAGCGAGAGATGGCAGTAGCGAAAAAGATCTCTCAAGAGCACGGCGCTCACTGCAGCTCGTAAAATATGATGCAGATCTTCTTATTAGGAGTAAATCGTTTGCTCATTATCTCACGAGCTTTTTGCTTTATATAGGCACGGTCGCGGCTGCTTTGTCGAGTCCGCAAGACAAAGATGTTCGTCCTTTTTGTTCGAAACTGTTTTTAACGTCCAAAAACCAAAAATTCGTAGACGATTAATTTTTGGAAGAAAAAAAAACGTAAAAAATGTCTGCTCGTGTCCGGCACGCATTTTTGTCCGTTCCGACAAATTAGCATCGCACGGACCGACGCTGTCTACATGTTGGAGTTTCTTTTTAGCTTGTAATTTTATTTTTCGTCGACACCTGTAACGCGATTGTCGGACAGGAATATAAACGGCTCGCGGAGTTTCGCGAACCTGCTCGTCAAATTTTATGATCTCCGATGATGCTCGTGTGAACGTGAGCTACGCGCGCGGGAGAGAGAGCAGCAGGCTGCTCTTTTCTCGACGCGTCGGCGAGCTTGCGTATATATGGCATGGTAACGATCTTTGTATATACAGGATGTTGCTTGTTTGGATGTATAGAACGAGGAGAGGGCTAGCGCTTGACTGCTCGTAGCGTAGGTCCTTAACACGGCCCAGTGACCCGAATAACCCTCGCGCGGTAACGTTTCCTTTTTCTTCTACCGCTTCTTCTTCTTCTTCTTCTTTCGGCCTATTGCTCTTTCGCTTCTAGCCCTCGTTGCATTTCGTCTGCATCTTCCCAGTGGAGTCTCCATTCGTCGTGTCGCTCTCGAGCTATGGATTCTCAATATTTTTCAATTCGCGATGCTCCAAATCGCTTCTCCGCGCTTCGTTTTCCATCATTCGGCACGTGTCCGACTTTTCACATTTTTTTTTATCTTTTTTTTGGTTTTATATTATTTTCTTGTTTTCTCTTCGACCCCATCGAGTGCCCGATAAAAAGATGCTCCACTTGTGTACGATGAGCGTCGCGATGTATGATAAGCTCCGAGAAGCAATGGATGAAAAACTCTGCGATCGCCCGCACCTCGTTTTTTAACTCGCCGAGGGCATGACCGACCCGCATCGAGAGAGAAAAAGATGTAATGACCGATCTGATAGCATTTGGAGAAGGTTGCATATACCCAGTGTCCGAAAAGCGACGTTCCGGGCTGGTAACTTTGTAGCTTTTGAAATTCTGGAAAGAAAAGTCCTTGGGCGTTATTTTCTCTGATGTACCGTTGCTGAGATATCGATCGATCAGTGTCAACCAATCGGGCGTGGCCCCGCCCTCGCAGCCAGCGGATTGGCTGCTACGAACGTCGCTTATATCTCATGAACGGAGCGTCGGACAGACAAACTGCCAAAGAGTTTTCGCTTCAGAATTTCGCAAGCTAAACATCGATATCCTTTCAAGGTCAATCCAAGGACTTTTCACATTAGCGGTATCAATACCCTCAAGAAAGTCCGTTGCATCGATTGCTCCGCTACACGCGCACATATTTAATACGGAGCGACTCTTTTCTGGACATATGTGTTATGAATGCGTTTCTCATACGGCGCTCTCGATTGTGCGTTCGATTTTTGGGGTCGCGATCCAATTGCTCGCGAGGTACCGGGAGGCGGCGAAATGAGATCACATCTGTGATGCTCGAAAAAGGAGACGACGCAACAGCCAGATCTCTCTTGTGCGGTCTTTCTATATATATATGTTTGTAACTTTTACACACGCATGCATATCGCGAAATGATGATGAGAAAATAAGGAGAGTGAAGAGGAGAGCGATAGTGTGTGCGTGCGGGATTTATTAAGTGTATTTCTCTACCCGAGAGATATCTCGTTGCCTCCTGGCTCATCGTTAATCATTATCTTATAAATTTATCATTATTACATGTATATATAATATTTATGCTCCATTCTATATCGCTTGTCATGATCTTACGCAGGTGTTGAACTGGCTCTGCAAGAAGGGAGAAGACGTACTTGCTAAACACGCTCAGCACATTGCGACTACCCTCACCGCAGCTCGGCTTCACGAGCGAGAGTTTGAAAAGTTCTACTTCACGTCCATGGTGAGTACCACATTTTTTTCTCTACACGTTTTTATTCTCTGACTTTTTTTTTCGTCGCCATTTAAAGCTCGAGGTGGATGAGGATTTTGTAGCTTTTTCCTCTCAGCCTCCCCGCAAGTTTATTCTTCTGCCTCCATTTTTATTTTTCGTATTTCAACCAGCAATGTGCCTTTTTTTCATTATTCAACGAAACTCACGCGAGTAATAGCCGGATGCGACACAGACGAGCAATTGTCTTTTTGGCAATACGTGTCGAGCATGCCGAGAGCCTCTGTGTCCTCACAGCTCTCTGGGAATTAACGAGAGACACGAATTTCAACGAATCTTTTTGACGATACGGTTTTCCCGCTTTTTTGGCGCAGCTAAAAATGATTTTCTTCTGGATCATACGATTGTGAGGACTCTACCTTACCGGCTGATGATTCCAACCGGTTTATCGATCAACCGGTACAATCGAGATCGGTTTATCGCGCTGAAGAGCATTTCACTGAGAAATTCCCTCCGGAGATAAAGAGACCTGGGTTTTCAAGTTCAAACAATTTTCACACTTTCCCTTTGAGAAGTTCGACAAATTCGTGAAGCGAAAAGACATTCTAATGGGAGGAAAAAAAATTGTTAAACTTTTTTTTGTTGGCTTTTTTAGTCTCTATGGCAACAAACGATAAAATAGAACTCTGCATGGGTGTTTCGAAAAATACTAGACCGACCGTCATTGAGCGCCACCGCGTCAACTTGGAGCGGAGCGATATTTTTCCCACTCGATAAATATAAACATGTGCAAAAGAATGTGCTTAGCCCACGTGAATGTTCTTTCAACTAAAAGTGCCGAGAAACGATAAAGAATCCTTATTTGAGGCATTCGTTGACACACTGGGTCAATTTGACCCCTAAAGTGCCTTTATCACGAAAATCCAGAAAACATCACGTTTCAGGAATTGTAAAAAATGATGACAAGTGTCGAACGGGTCAATGTGACCCAGAGTGTCGATTGAAAACGTTGAAAAACTCGCGTTGTCGGTTCCGCTAGTTCATTGAGGGAAAGTCCTGAAAACGTACGTACATGGCGTAAAAAATACAGAGACTCGGTGGTGATTGAATAGGTTACCAAGTCTCGGAGTTCATGGTGAAAGGATTTCCCTAATCAAGGTAATTATCCGACGACTGCAATCTCTCTTTGGCTCGGGCATGCAGTAGTCGTGTGGCGCGTAGTTGCTGAATAGATAAGAGACTCGAAGATGTGCGGGGGTGGGTCAGGAAAGAGCGAGATAATGAAAAGAGAGAGGAGGAGGAGAAAGAAAGAGTGTTGCAAGTTTTGCAATTAGAGGTCTCGGCACGAGGTCGCACCGCGACCAAGTCGATTCCGATCGATTCCAGACAACCCACTATTTCATGCACATATTACGTACACATACATCTTTCAAATGTCCAATACCTTCCTTTCTACTGCATACCAAAGAGAGTAACAAAATTATTAAAAGAATTTATTATTATTATTTAAAAAATTATTAAATTAAAATTAAAATAATAAAAATTAAATAATAAATAATAAAATAATAATATATGAATATTATTATTATTGAAAATTATTTTAAAAAATTAAAAGAGTTTATTATTATTATTAAAAAAATTAATGAATTATAATAAAAATAAAAATTGAAATAATAAAAATTAAATAATAAATTAAATAACAAATAATAAATAATAAAAAATATAAATTATTATTATTTAAAATTATTTTTAAAAATTAAAAGAATTTTAATTTATTTAATTTTGATTAGCAAACAATCATTTTGTGATCATAACGATTTTTGAAAAATTGGAATCAGTTTTTTCTCCCAACTGGAGTGTGCACTTGGAATTTCCTCCGAGCACAGAGTTCTGACCCCAACAATACGGTGTGAAATAGTGGAAAGTTTACGTTCTCGATGATTTTCTCTCGAAACAAATGAACGCAAAGTGCAAATGACTGTTAATTCTTATCAAAATTCTATAGTCTCTGAGGATGGTGGAATTTGGTTAGACAAGATTGGCTAAGTTGGGATACATTTGTAGCAGGAAACGACGAATGTCATCGCCTTTCTCCAACGCGATTTCCTTCCTCCTCGAATATACGTGCCCGATCGACTGCCGCTAAAAGTTCCATCACACACACACGGCGTCACCGGTGACACTCCAAATCGACACCCTTTACTGTTTTGTTGGCAATATCCTTGTTCCCCTGACCCGAATACGTGCCGGCACCAATTTCTTTCTTTCTTTTTATTCCTCATTTTCATATTGTCGTCGAATAGAAAAAGATGGAAAAACAGCAGTGGCTGGCAGGGAATATTGAACGTGTCCTATAATCGATCGATATTTCTCGAGCGTGCATGCAAATCTTTGCACTTGTGCACAAGCAGGAAAATCCAAGAGAATCTTGTTGCTTTCTTATCCACAAAATGGTAGCCTTATTTTTTTTTACCTACTCCGATAATCCGGGGTCTAAATGACCCCAATTTTGAAAAATTCATATCTCCGGTAAAATTTAACGAAAAGGGTTCTAATTGGGCTCGTTTTTTTCGTTTTTTAATGCAGGACCACGTGAGCCTGGGGCGATTTTGTTTGAGGTCGAAAAATCAGTAAAAAATGCGGTAAAACGATTAAAAATGGGAGAACGAAGGGAAAACGCAATTTGACGTCGTATGGGGTCGTTTTTGACACCAGGTCAGTGTTCCAGGGTTAAAACGGACCCATAATAATATTTCTCACCATATCCAAGAGATTTCTCTATCCAACCCAATTATTTATAAATAAATGGAAAATGCAGATTAATGTTTGGATGCGTTTATTGTAAAACAATAAAAGAAGCTAGTCACGAAGAGAATAAAACGGTACCAAGAAGAATGGACTAAACACGTACGCACGAGATGAATAAATTAAGTGGCTATTTAATATTTATTTATTTTCCATTTTCTCAACACGGTGGGAAAAAGAAAATCGTCATTTTCACAGCAAAATACGTAACGCACAGCAAATATGGTCAAAGTAACGAGAGCGAGGTGAAGGCAACTTGAATTTTTATGCTCTCCCGAGACTTTCAACGTGTTATATGCGAGCCACGATCCCGTGTTAGATACGTGTCGCTCATGGTGGAAGAAGACGAAAAGAGAGAGAGAGAGAAGAAAAATGTATATCGAGCTGACCCAACGCACTCGCGGTTACAAACATATAAATACTCTTTCCTCCATTACACACGTATCTTCTTGTATACACGTATGTAGTACATAATATGTTAGTTTTATTACGTGAGACGAGAGCCCTAGTGTCGAACGAGTCGTATAGGTGGACCTGTTTCTATAGCCACGAGGTGTATTTACTGAATCAGTGGAAAATGCACATAACTGTACCGTGTACTTTACTGTAACGAAGGAATCCCCTGGCTTGATTTCTGTTTTTCTACGCGAGTCTTCTTTCCGCTATTAATCGCCGCCGGTTCGACCTCCGATGCCTTTTTTCTGCTGATCGACATACCGATCAAAAGGTTAATTCATCAGAAGTTTTCAACGAAACTTTTTCATATTTACAGGATATTTGCTTCGCGACATTACGGAGCGAAAAGTCTTTGGAGATTTTCGTCTCCGGGCAAGCGTTGATTAGATATTAATTAATTAGTGGCTCCGTCGTCGCGCAACGAGCGAATCAGATCGCGGATTCTGAAAGCGCCTGTAATAGACGAGACACGCCTGGGTATGAGTCTGCTCGCTCAAAGTACATTAAGGTGCAGTGTGTACTCGATCACAGTCATGCGCGTGCGTCCCAATTATATTGCGGCAGTGTTTTAAACACAAGACTCGTGACGGCTTTCGGAGTCGCGCGCGATTCTTTGATCGCGTGACTCCGACCCTCTAGCCCTTTGCAAACTCCATACATAATCGAATCTGCGCTCGTATACATTCTCGCCTTCTTGAAATATCCTTGAGGCTCTATAAATAAGGATTTAGTTGGAAAAGTAAAAGAGCACGAGCAATCGATTCGCAACAAATTTTTATATTATTTAAACAAAATTTTGTCGAAAAAGATGAATATTTTGTTCGATACGTTCGACTAAACGTTTTTTTGAATAATCCCAAGAATTGTGTCACTGCAGCAAGAAATATTTTAGAAAATCTGTTCGGAAGCAAATTTTATTCGTTCCACTCGTAAATTTCGCTTACAATTTCCTTAAAAACTAAATATTCTATCAAAATAACGAAAATTTTGAAATTATAAAAAAAAATATTTAGTTTACCGTATCCAACAAAATATCGACGATTTTTAACAAAATTTAATTCTCAGTGTGTTAATTACGATTTTTTAATTAGGAAAACGAGGTTCGAGCTCAATATCTTCGGGATCTCGAAAACCAGAATTTCTAGTCACATTTTTAACGAAACTTTTGCAATCTACATTCCATTCCAGTTTCATTAATTTCCCAATTGCAAAAAAATCTCAAGCACGGAGTTCCGAAGCTCGATAAATAAAACGAATCGTCACCGCGCGGAAATTGGACGCGGCGTCTGAATCCGTTCGCTAATTAATAAAAATCCTAAGGACGCGAGAGGTGGGTGAAAGGCGCGTGGCTCCCCGCGAGATCGTCGCGGCACGTGTCCTAAATGCGCACGCGGTCTTTTTATTCAAAAGAAAACCGAGAATGCTCGTCGAGCGGCATAAGGGTCGATCGAGGCGCAAAACACGACTCGTTGATTACTTCACATACGCGCGCCATACACGGTCGAAATTCAATGAATTGTGACGAGATATAAAAAAAAATTGTGCCAATTAAAAAATACGCGATTGCTTTTCGTTTATTTTCATCAATATATTTATTTTTCTTGTTTTTTTTTTTCCACAGTCTCCGAGCCAAATGTCTCGGTTTCGCTGAAGCAAAAATGCGACGCGACGAGTTTTATATTTCTTGAGATACACGCGATTAGATTTTTCGAGCTGGATAACGAAACGCGCTCACCACGAAAACATTTATCTCCCGTTAGACGCGCACGCATTTTCCAACTGCGCGCGTATTCGGTTTTAAACGCCGGGATATTTAGATATGGATACGAGACACAAACACGTGACCACCGAACTGGATTCTCGAGCGACTAGACATAAAAAGGAAAAGGCGTGTTTCTAGAGCAATGTGAATTACGTTGAACCGTTGCAATTTGCGTCTTTGCTGCACATTTATAAATTCTTCGATCTACGAATACGCACGTGTGTATTATTTATTAAAATTTTAATGCAAAATACGTTTTTCCTTTTGGCTAGTGTCTCGCAACGTAAAAAAATGTCATTTACGGATGAACGAGCAACCGAATGACGGTTCATGGCTCGCAGATTGATTGAAAAAATGTCAGTGTTTATAATGACGCAACGCGGTCCCGAAGAAAATAAAATTCTACGTCTCGTAATCCGCGCGCATAAGTGAAATTTTCATTTCGTAACTATTTTTATTTCGAATATTATTATTATACATTTCACGCATCGAAGAAAGTGCTCGAACTTGGGATTTAATAAGTTTCAATATCGAGAGAAAGTTCGGCTCGAATATTAACAAATAAAATGGCTGATTATTGCCCGAAGTCGATTTTTCCATTTTTTCAATTCTTTACGTTTATTTGTTTTTATTGTTGGTCGTAAAAAGCAGCACTTGCAATTTCGTCGTACTGCATCGAGTCTTGACCTTGCGATAGCGCTCGATGCACTTTGCAGCGCTGACTCTTTCGGTCGTTTGCATCGTTTCTAGGATTTTATTTATTTTTTTATTATTTTTTTTGTTCTTCGTCATCGAGCCTGCTCGGCGAAAGCTCGCACGAAGAACCAAACGCTGCTGCAATCAACTGGATGATTTATTACGAGCATTTATCACGTATCGCCAACACACTCTCTCGATCTTTCTCGTGAAATATTTAATCATCGGCGCAAATACACTCTGCGGAGAATAATCACAAAAGAAGGAGAAGCAAATCGAAATAATCGATCATATGCTGCGGAATCAAAGAATTCTCTGAGGTTTTAACAGTTTTTGAGCTGCGGACAGCGAGAGGGAGAAAGAGAGAGGAAATGCACTAACCATCTTGTACGCGTACTATGCGAAACAACGATACCAATCGATTGCTTATTCCAAGTAGAGAAAAGAACATTCCCGAATGCGAAATTACTGTCTCTGCTGGGGAAACCATTTTCTCTTTATATCTCAACCCGAACTAGTGAGAGTTTTTCAAAAAATACAGAATCCATTTTAAGNCATTTTAAGAGCTTTCGCCATATAAAAGTCGAGATATTTATTTATAAAAATCACAATTTTCAGTAATTTCTCATAAGAGCGTGTATTAAAAGTTGCAATTTTCAAGATTAAATATTTCGATTTCTAAATAGTGAAGCCTCTTGAAACTTTGCATACACTTTTGTGTAACATCGAAGAAGCTTTATTCAGATTTTCGAAAAAAATGGGTCGTAAGTTTGTCGAAATTGAGTTGGTGCTGATGAATAACGAACGAGTTGCGTTCGTATAGATTGGAATAGGTCTCGGTGGTGGTCTCTTACCCTCGGTCTCTCGCTCTCTCTCGTTCTTTGATTCTCTCGCTCTTTCTCATACACAGAAGACCGGCAAGCGAACACGGGGCCGGCTTGTATTAGGCGAGACACACAAGAGCCACCAGTAGGCCAACGGCACTCGCGCTGGCTCGTTGCGCGTTCTTTCAGCTCGACAATTCCTTGTTCACGTTCAATTCCTCGCGTTATTTTCGCACGGTATTAACAATAATTTGTCAATTTTTTAAAATCACGAAAAAAAGTGAACGTGAAACTACAAAATTCGAAAAAAAAAGAAAAAAAATTGTAGCAACGAAAATGGAAAAACAAAATCGATGAAAATTGTATAAAAATGTGGAGCCGGAAAATTTAATGAATTTTTAAAAATTGTCGATTGTGAGGAAACGCGAAATCGCTGCGAATGAGTCGAACGGTTTTGTGGTCAGTGATCGCCGAGTGATGACGAAATGTCATTTTGTTCGCATCGCGAATAAGCCAACAAAAGTGCATGAAAAAAAAATTGGATTATAATCGAGCGAGCGTTTCGAAATTTCCGCAAACACGCGCGCGCGCCAGTTGAAATGTGCGCGCGGGACCTCCGGCGAAGGAAACACACACACGCACAAAGATAAGCGTGTGCATTATTTATTTCCATATGTGAATCGTACATGAGGGCAAAGAGGATAACGCCAAGGATCGATGACTCTGCGGAGGGAGGATCCTCTCCTCGCTTTCTCTTTCCGGCGTGTCCGACCTACCGTAAGACGCCGTTTCGATCCTCAATGAGGAGAGAAAGAGAGAAAGAGAGCCTGCACCATGTTCGACAGGCTTCCACACGCGATTTATGCGCAATAACTCTTTGAGGTTACAAAACTCCCGACGATCTCGACGAGAGCAAAAAAAAAAGGACGAAAAAGTCGTTTTCGAAATTTGACGAATTTGGAAACTAAATCGACGATTTTTTATTCCTTTTTATTTTTTTTTCTACGGTNAAAAAAAAAAAAAAAAAAACACGAGGAGCGACGTAAATTGCGAAAAATTTGGACGACGTCAAAAAAAATTGAGGAATTTTCTTCGTGTCAAGGAAAAGAAGGAAACGTCGCGGTACAAAATCCTCGAAGTGTGATTATTAAAAATACAACCGCGTGGACGTAAAAACGAACTTTTGTTTTTCGAGAGACGTATTGCTAAATATTTGACAATAGGAATGACGCGTTTCGACACGTGACGTTTATTTCGCTCTCCGGATGTTCATTACGGAGGAGAATTCCGAGTGCGGAGAGGAGGCCGGCGCGTGCCGTCTGATCTCGATAAAGCCTCGCGACTGCGAGACCGAGATCGAGGAAGAAAATGAGGGAGAAAAAAATAGCGAAAATTTTGGAGACTTTTTTCAGGAGCAGAGGAAAAAAACGTCGAGCAAGAAAAGAATTTCTCGTTTACGACGAGTCATCTCGTCACCTTGGGACGAAAAGTCATCGAGCGACGATTCTTCGCCGACTATTGTCTGGGATTTGACAGCGACCAGTGACGATCATTTCGTCGACGGAATTTTGCCGATTAAGTATCGAGAACGTGTCAATAGTTTGCCCGATGAATTTTCCGGCCTCGCTCTCGAATACCAAAGCAGCGCGATCACGATCTGTCAAAAGCGAGCAGTGCCAACTTTTCGAGCGATTAAAAATTTCGCCATTAATCATTCTTTCGATGATACGAACATCGCGAAACAAACAACTTTACAAATCGGCGATTACGAGGCTGGAATGCGCTGCAGTTCCGTTGTCGCTGGTGGCGACGAAACCGATTCTTGTGTTTTACTCGGAGTGAGATTTTTCGATGAAAATCATGGGGAACCGAGTCACAGACTCTCGGAATATCCGAGCCCTCGAAAAGTCGATGAAAAATCTACGAGACGCGATCGCGAACGCGCCAGACTTTTACGGAGACGAGGAATCAACGGTAGATCGGCCTCTGTCCCCAGACTCAATGTGAGTTTTTTCTTTTTATACGAAAAAAAGCAAAAAATTGAAAAATTCCGTATTCGCTAAAATTGAGCCAAAGTTTTATTTTTTTTATTTCATTTTTTCGTATTTTTTTTAACGTGCCACCCAATTTGCGATTCCGGCAGATTTTTCAAGATGCAATCGAATTTATGCCTCGGCTAAACATCGCTGAACAAAATTCCACGCAAAGTCGAATAATTCGTTTACCGAAGGGCCTAGAATTACGCACTCGGCGGTTGAGTTTCAGTTCGCACACTTGTGCCGATAAATCGAAGTGTAACGAGTACGTATTTCGGTGCCTGGTACCAAGAGAAACATGACAGCAGCAAAAACACTAAAAAAAAAAAAAGGAAACGAGAGGAAGAAACTCCAAGAAACCGTAAAACAAATCTGCGTAATAACGTGGCACGTTGTTTGCTTAGGAATTGATTGTGTATCCGTGCGGGTAGCATTGAGGGAAGACACGAAGTTGAAAAAAACGACGCTCGAAAATGAATGTCAAGTGAAATGAATTCCACGTCGTTAAATTTACGAAACAAATATTTCTCGACTCGGAAAATTTGCCACTTTTTACGAATCACTGTCACGAAACTATTTAGAATTTTTTCAAAATTTTATAAAAACGTTCTTGGCACCAAAACCAAAAGTTTTCTCCTGAAAGAAAAATTCTCTGCCATTTAGAATTCGAGAAAAAAAAATGGGAACATCTCAAAATCTAAACGTCAGAAAATTTTTTTTTACAGCCGAAAATTGTTAGTTTTGGTGGCAAAAACGTTTTTATACAAAATTTTGAAAAAATCCTTAAAAAAACGTCGTGAATATCAATGATTTCATCGAGATCCTCGTTACCCCTCAGTAGCTCAGAGCAAACAGTGAAACTTGCAGCAACTCTCTCTGCATCGCTTATTATCGAAACAAAACGGATTTATCGAGCTCGACTTAGTGTCACTCTTGTTCTCAATCATAACGATACAGCTCATGCCAACGATGATGGGATATTTGTTTGATTTAGAATATCTGCATATATTTATCTTTATAATACGACGCGGTACATCTCGCGTGCCCCGGCACCAACAGCAGCGATACCCGCGTCAACGTGTCCGTCACGCATTCCAACGACGCGGCTGCTATTTTAAGATCTCGCACATAGTTCATCCTCGCGCTGCATTTTTTTAAACATGTATATTTGATTACGAAGACTTGTGCGGTGCCTCGGAGCTTGCTATGGATATGACTAAACGTGCGCATTGGTGTATAGACGAGATTGAGGAAGACGAACTGCTGAGAAAACATTTAGACGTTGTGGCGATAGGCAGGCAGGGAGGGGGTTGGAAAACTGGGAATAAAATTTCGTTAAAAATCCTCGACATTCCGTTAAATCCAAATATTTTTTCATAATTTCAAAATTTTCCTTTTTTTGGCAATATTTTTACTTTTTGAGGGAATCGTCACCGAAATTTACGAGCGAAACGACAAAATTTCATTTCCGAATAGAATTTTTGTGATTAGTCGAACGTATCGAACAAAATTTCCATCTTTTTCAACGTCAAGGGAAGAAAAAAATGATGCGGAATTTTTTTTTTCGGTTTTTCGATCGACGAAACTGAATTGTGAGTTAAAAAACGAAATTTTTCAAGTTTGACTGGCTGTCGATCGTTCAACTCACTGAAAATGATAAATAATGATTGATCCTCGTGTCCGTTGAATTAATTCAAAAAACAACAAGACAAATTGGATTTTTCCGACCGAAAGTTCATTTGGAAATGGGAGCAAGTTCGAATGTATAGAAAAAAAATGAAAAAAAAAAAAAACACTCGAAACCTGAATTTTCTGACCCACTTTCCGGAATGAAATTTTTGCCAGACCTCGCGAACGTTAGAACAGAAACTCTTTGAATCGACGTGTGTTTCGAGCTCGACGACTTGATAAACTAAAAATAATCAATGGAAAATAGAGTGTAAAGATTTGATGATGAACAGGATCGTTAATTTTTGTGCTGTACGTTTTTATACTTAATTACGTCGATGATGCTTTAGTGCGGGGGTGGTTAACTCAAATACCCCACTTATGCTTCGTAGTACAGTGTGTTACGTAAGTGAATGGCTTCTCGTCTATTCGGTATGCACCTTTAAGGCGTCCGACCTGAATAATGCGAACTACTCTAGTCCCACACAAACACTCGCATTCTCTTTCCCTCTCAGTCTCCCTCTCTCTCGCTCTAACGTGCATACAGGCTCGAGTGAATTGCATTTCGACGCCAGAGACTTGCACGTATATTTATAACATACATAGCGACTGTTCTTGGTTATTGCACCACATGATAATACATACATACGTATCGAGGTGAGTGAAATCGATTTGTAAGCGCCTAATCCCCCACGAAGGATACACCGTTACGCGCGTTTCCCTCGCGATGTATTTTTACGGTAAATATCCAATCGAACGGATTTTAAGCCTCCACCTAGTTTTTTTGGGGCAGTTATTCGAGGTTGGGTCTGGAACCGATGACGTGGGGTCAAAAACGACCCCGGGCGGCTTTCTCCCTTCGTTTTCCCATTTTTAATCGTTTTACCGCATTTTTGACTGATTTTTTTGGCTTTGAGCGAAATTGCTCAGGCTCACGTGATTCTGCATTGAAAAACGAAAAGAATGAGCCCCGGTTGAACGCTTTTCGTCAAATTTTAACGGAGATACGAATTTTTCAAAATTGGGGTCATTCAGACCCCGGGTTACCGGAGTAGGTAGAAAAATAATTAGGATACCGTTCTGGGGATTAAACTCTGGAGTGTATTCTCTGCACTAAGCGACTACGAACATCGGAATAATTTTTTTCACGACCTTCATGCATTCCGAGAGATTCTGTTTGAAAAAAATTTCATTTCGTGCAAAAAGATCAAGTTTTGAAAAGCGAGGTATCAAGGCCGATGCTTGGACGTATTTTACTTTCGAAAAATGCACTTCGGTATGTTAATTCTGTGGTTTTTGTCCAACGGACTTTTTCTCGAAGATAAAGACTGTTAATTATTCTGGAAAAGCTTGTTAATAAGATTTCCCCTCGTTACGATGCATAGATATGGCTCTCGTCGACTTTATTAACCAGACAATGGAGCTCATCCTCGTGAATATGTGCAGAATGTTTTTGTTGAAACTTTACTCTGAATATTCCTCCAATGGCTTCCTCCTTCACGTAATATCTCAGCGATGTGAAATGTAAATGGAAAAAAATGATACTCGAGCACAGTATCGAGACGATGACAAAAGTGCTAATTCGAGTTCCGGTTTTCATCGAATCTTCCACGACCCCATGTTTTTGCTGTTTTACGCCTTCCTCATTTCTTTTTGTTGAGCATTCATGAATTTTATCGCGCGAGCAATCTCCAGGAATATTAATTGCCGATAATTAAGAGAAAGAAAAAAAAACTAACGTTCGCGTGCTCGTGGTTTTTTTCCGGTTGCCATTTTGCATCATTTTCTCGGTCGATTTTTAACGCAAATTGAAAGATTTTGAATTTTTAGGTTTTCTTCGTCGTACCAAACTTTTAATCACCAACTATTCGCCTCGTAGAATAACTCGCAGACACCCCAACCTCGAAGGAAAACGTTCGCAGAATTGTGATCCATTTTCGGATGCTCGTTTTTTTTTTTCTTTGCTCTCGCGTCTCCGGCGTGCTAACCCCTCATTTTCTTCCTCGTGTTCCATATTCTCGCGTGCGTTCTATCCTAAAAGTACACACAGAGATTCCACACAGAGCGAGCAGCTCATAAGCTAGCTGTTGAATTCCCAGGCGGATGATGATCCAAAAGCGGCACCGCGAGCCATCGAAACCAGCCTCAGGCGTCGTCGAGGGAACGTTACTTTTTCTCCTTCCACTCTCTCTCCACGCTTTTGCCATTTCGATAATGCTAATTTATTCTCGAAATTTTACCAGTTCCTGGGCACGATTACCGAAAACTCGTTCGCACCATGAAACGAACGCATTTGTTGAACAAAACAGCCGAATAAATAAAAATACGAAATCAAGACATCCGCGAGGGCACGTCATCGGGGTCGACATTCCAAAGCCAAGACACATCGCCACTTCTTCTTCCTCGACATCTCTCTCTCTGTATGGACGTCAAACGTGACGCCTTTTTCGAATACCGTTAAAAACATACCCGACCATTCTCTCTCTCTCTCTCTCGCTCTCTCTCGCGCCCATACACTCGTTTAGTAATTTTTACCATTACCGCACATGTCGTACATCCAAATGCGTGAGCTCTCAACTCGAACACTTTTATCATATACGATTGAACCTCCCAAAGGCCAGAAAATCTCTGGAACCGTGAGTGGAATTCTTATTCGAAGGAAATATTTCACGAGACCCAAAAAAATTCTTTCCCGATTCTTTATCATTTCGTGGAAACAAAATCGACAACTTTTCTAGAAAGTAAAGAGCACGTACAGACTCGTACACAATATTTTGAAAAATTGTAAAAATTGAAGCGATTTAACGATTTTTCAAAAAATTTCGATTTTCGTAAAATTCGAAAAATCATAAAATTTGAACTGTTCGATCGATATTTTCCAAATTCAGTACGAACCTTCCTATGATGATACTTTATTGATAAAAAAAAAAAATTAGTAATAAATCTTGATATTTGCGGAAGTTAGAGCGTCGACAGCGTTTTTTTAAAAATTTCAAAATTCATTTTTTTGTTTAAATTCACAAACATTCTTCGGGAGGATACAAAAGTGTTGGAAATTCCAATTCCACTGAGAATTTCGTAAGACCCTGATTAACCTGACGAAAGTTTGATAAAAAATTGAAATATCGTACGAATCATAAGAAGCAAGATAGGAATATCGTGAGTGGAATTTGGTTGATGGAATCAGCTCGTAGGTTCTTGCGTGGCCCTCGAGCCACTTTAGTGAGCTGAGAAGAAAAAAAAAATCTCTCACGAATCTGTTTTTCAGGATTTTTCAAAGGAACCCATCGACGTTGCCTCTGGAATTAGAAATGAGACGTCCGACTCTTTTTTCGGTCTGTCCGGTTGAGAAATGAGTTTGCCAGACGAAAAATATTTCTCTATTCCCAAAAAAAAAAAATCTAAAGAAAAAAATCACGAAAATTGTTCAAAAGTAACAAAAAACATGAAAGAAACGAGGAATCGAAAGAATCTAAAAAAACCCTCAGAATTCCATGATTAAAGATGAAGCTTCGAGCAGCACAGAGTCCGGACGAACTATTGTCAATGTCAAAACGCCAGAGAATGAAAAAACAATTTTCAGGACGTGATTGGAAAAAAAAACAAATTCCAATCACGATTTTTAATTCCAGAAAAGTTCAGAACTTTGATGAACGCAATTAAATCGATAAGAATTCGAAGAATCGTTGGTTATTACATCGAGGCACTTATTCTCACGGCAAAAGTCATTATAGTCGTCGGGATTAGTGTAATTAATGGTGACTAAAGTTCGTACTTATTGTCTGTGGAATTCGAACGAATCGGCGACTCGTGAACGTACAATTTTATCTCCTCAATAATAATACGGCGTTTAGTCTCGTATGTGTGTGTGTCTGTGTGTGTATAGAGATATGGATTAACTTGTTGTGAAATTCCATTGGTCGTTTGCGAACGGGCGCGGTCTTTCCGCCATTTTTTTTACCTCACGTTCACCGCAAGCAGCCAAAGAGCGCGATTATGTGCATAAATCCGAGAGGCAACTGTCAAAAGGACCGAGCTCGTCAAGCTCGACAGATTAATCGACGGGACTTACGCCTTTTTGCAAATTAACGAGGAATATTTATGTCGAACCGTCCACGTTCGACCTTCTATCGATTATTATCGCTTCTGCGGTTCTGTCTGAGGAAGTAGAGAGGGAAAGTGACCTCTGAGATCCTTCGTGGGACGATCGAGTGGATTACGAAGACACTTGTCTCATTAATTATTCCACGAGCTCACGCGGGTCTTTAATTTTGATGGGGAAGCGAGAAAATTGACGAAATCTCGATTTTCTGATAATCGATCACGAGAGAGGGATCGAGACTCTCGTGGGCACAATTTTTTTTTCAGTTTGTTTCGGAAAATCCATGAACGTGTGGAGAAAATGGTTTTTTTCTTTGGAAACTCTCGAAGGACGATGCGGAGAAAGGATTCTTCGATCCTTTGACCTTTGAGAAACAGGAATAAATTTTTTTCTTCGATCTTATTATTTTGTCTTTTTGAATTCAAGCCTCGAGGCTCTTGCGCATAGAGGAGATTATTCTTACGCTCGTTCAGCAATGCTCGAGCTTAATCACAAGAGAAACAATAACTCGATTTGTGCGAGTCCTTATACTTCGATGTCTCATGCTGTGAATTACAACGACTCGACAATGATTTTCATATTTTAATTTATCTTTCTCGTTCTCTCCGTCATTCCCTCTCGAATCCTTCGCTCAATGTCTCTTTGTGTCGATCGTAATAAGAATCGCAATTTTTTTATTCCCATGCAACTTTCATTCGTATAAATTAAATCATGAATATCGTTCGACAAAAAATCTTCCAACGAATGGACCAAATTTGTACACGACGAAATTTCTATCCCTTTTATTTGCAAAATCTTCTAAAATTCCAATAATTAATTATCATCGCGGCGAAGAACGGACGAATGTTGAAAAATCACAGAACGATGACCTTATTTTGTTTCTTTACCTATTCCGGTGACCTGAGGTCAGAAATGACGCGAATTTCGAAAAAAATAATATTTCCCATAAAATTATAAATAATCGAAAAAAAAAAAAATCGAATGCGATGTTTCGAGATAAAAAACGTTGTCGAGCTTTCGGTAACCAACGGGTTTGAGGGTCGCCCCGACACTAGAACTCATTAAGGGTCAAGTGGCTGTATTTTGACATGGTGAACACGTTGGCCAGGAGATGAAAGGGTGTTTGGGAATAGAAAGCCCAGCGTGGTAGGGGGAGAGTCATGAGGAAAGAAACCAGCGATTAAGAAACCCTCGCCGTTTCTTTGTCGTTATTATTTTCATTCATCCCTCACTTTTCTCCATGGAGGATAATAATTATAGCGATTCGGAATGAATAACAGGGTCAGAGAGCACCGGAGGACGTGACAAAAGAGAAAACTGCTTCGTTTAGTATTTCTTCGTAACTGGCAATCGTTTTTTTATTTTTCTAATGCGGAGTACTGTTGCAAAGCCCAGCTGTTTCCATGGGGGTCTTATTCGTGTGTAGAGGGAATAATAAAAAATTATCGCCACGATTATTTGCCCGTTTTGTGACGTGATTTCGTGAACAGATGCAACTGGCCCATTGTCAGTCTTCTAACCCCTTTATATTCCGCAATCCCTGTCCCTAGCTCTCTCGATCTCTCCACGCCCTTAAAACGTTATACACAGGCTCATAATCCCCCGCCATTATTTCCTCGCCAGTACTTTCATTTCCATGGGCAATTGAATGGAAACGAAATTCGCGCAAAGGTCTCTTGGCGACACTGGGCCCTTCGACGGTCCTCGACTCACCTTTCCAAACGTCAATCCACTCAATATACAAATTTCGTGGCCCCTGCACTACTTATCGCAACCAGGTGCTCCGAAAACTCACACTCTTTGAATCTCTTCACTCATTATTTCTTTTTCATAATTAATTGCAATGTTTATTTTTATTCATTGGAATTAATATATGTTGATAATTATTTTATTAATTATTAACATATTTATAATTATTTATAATTATTTATNAATTATTAATTATTATTATTTATTGTTATTATTTTAATATTATTACTACAATTATTATTAATAATAAAAATTATTAATATTTTAATAATTATTAATATATTAATAATTAATAATAATAATAATATTAAAAAATATGAATAATAAATATTGATAAATAAGTTAATTAATAATAATAATAATATTAAAAAATATGAATAATAAATATTGATAAATAAGTTAATTAATAATAATTAATAATAATTAATTAATAATAATTAACTCTTCAAATCGATCGATAAGCGTTGAAATTAATTGCGAATTTGAGGCTCAACGAAAATGTTGCAAATTTCTACTTAATCTCCGTGGAGTCATCATTTTATTTTTGTGTTTTTGAAAATTCATGAATTTTTGTGTGAAATTTAAAGAGAAAAAACAAAAAATTGCTGAAAATTTATTGAATCCGGAAAATTTGCTCCGAAACGATGAGAATTTTGGATGAAAATATATTTGGAGCCTCGATGCTGTGCAGACTGTTGGGGGCAACAGTCTCAATCAATTTTTCTTTTTAATTGAACGAGCTAGGAGACTTTTTTGTCAACGAAAATGGGTGAATGAATTTTCTGAGAAGCGTCGAAGTGCGTTTCGCCTGAGAAATTCACGTCTCGATTTTACGACCCCGCGCGGTCACCGGAATTTCCGAGTTGATTCGAGCGAGCAAAAGGTGCGCCTTTGAAAACTCCTCACTCGTTAGTTTCGAAAGGGAAAGCGCTCGTGCTCATCCGGCTGCATGTAATGTTTATTAGAAAATAGCGTCGTCGCTCTCAAACTAACGAGAAACTTGTTTTTATACCGCGTGGAAAATATAAATGTCTCGAGCGCGCGCGCGGTAACGCGCACGAGATTAAGTCGTCGAGATGTTCGCCTGCTCCGTACGTGTCTCTCGATCCTCGTCTCTTTTCGTATCAACTAAATTTCCCTTCTCCCCACGCTGACAAATCCGTTTACGGAAACGTCATAAGCGATCAATTACATTTAAAAAAAAAAATCATCGCGTCTTACGCAGCCGCAAAAAAAACGCCACGGAGGAAGACTCCCTCGAGTAATTTCACTCCCTCGCACGCGATGAACCGTTAATGAACTTTTCCAGGCTCTTCTCGATTTCCCAAAAATTCCCTACAAAATAAAAACCCCGGAGAACAAACGCTCGGACTAAATTTTCGACTAATTTTTTGAATTAAAAAAAAAAAACAAAAAAAACAAAAAAACAAACAAAACGAAATACAAATTTTTCAAAATTCGTCTCGTTTATAACTCCAGCTCCCGAAATGAGTGAAGAAAAAAAAAAAAAATACCGTTCTACGGTTTAAATCGAAAATTTCTATAAACGTCGCACTCGTGTCAAATTCTCGACATTTGAATCTCAAATTTCTTCCAATTTATAGATAAATGTTTATGATTCCTTTGATACACATGTAAGGATTTTTTTATCGCTCGTCTGAAATCGTCCTGTCATCTTTCGAGATTATTTGCATCGTGTAATCAACTTTTTACGCGATGCTGCTTCACGATACATGCCGATATTACGGTGCAGCTTTTATTCATACGTTTCTCTCTCTCTCTCTGTCTCTCTCTCTCTCTCTCTCTCTCTCTCTCTCTCTCTGTCTCTTTCTTTGGATATCGCATAAAGGCATTCACTTTGCGGGGGCCATACCTTTTGCCTCTTGCAGAAGGACGTGTAGGTGCAACTTTCTTGCGCTCGGCATTCCATTCTGGTCAGCAACCTGCGTTTGCGATCCTGACGCTTGAGAGGTATCCCCGGGTCCCATGGAGGTTCGCGTATACACACACAGACACAAACAACGTACATTAATCTGTAGAATGGATGTGTGTGTGTATTTGTGCACAAGAGAGTTTCACAGCATCCCGAGCGAGACACGAACCTGAGACTTTGCCCCCCCCCCC
>JBAJMU010000010.1:877398-893329 GCA_037952995.1 Hyposoter didymator | reverse complement strand
CGAGCCTCAAACATCCTGCGAAACGTTTATCCCACCTCCTCCTTCGCTTTTATATTTGTAAACCACGAGCGCGGCTTTTCTTCGTTTTTATACCTTTATTCGCTTTTTTCCACTGCTCCCAACTTGATCCCCTCGTGTGCATGCGTCAAGTGCAATGACCCTCGATGCCCGCCATCACTTTTGCGCCTCGAGTACAGAAATCATTAGAAAGTTCAATCGCCCCGACAACCCGAGCCATTTTTCGAGCTTGACATTTGAAACGGAATCAACTTTTAGGTCCTCGAAGAACTTTTTACAAAATCGATCCACTGCATGTGGAAAATCTGGGGTCAAAAACGACCCCCTGATTTTACCGAATTTTTGGCTCATTTTTCGACTTGAAACAAAATTGCCCCAGGCTCACGTGATCCTGCATCAAAAAACGAAAAGAATGAGCCCCGGTTGAATGCTTTTCGTTAAATTTTGACGGAGATATGAATTTTTCAAAATTGGGGTCATTTAGACCCCTGATCGTGTCTAGGATCGACGTACAGAGTGCGGGATGCTGAATAATGAATTCAACTTTATTTTCTTACTGGAAAATGTTTCTGAATGAGCAATTTCCGCGTTGGCATTTAATGACTCGTTAAAAATTACATATCGAGGCAAAATGATTGTGTGATCAATTTAATTGGACATTGCAACTAATTTTACGTATTTTTGCAGAGTTTTCATTTTTCCTCGTAAAATATTACTTTTTTGACTTTTATAGGAATTATTGATTTATGAAATTGGTAGTAAAACTTTGGTGTACGTGAATGAAAGTAATTACGTTGAAAAATACAGTGCGAGAGATCGTAAGGGGAGTGGAGCCTTCGGATGAATGGTTCAGGAGCGAATTTTATTTGCCCAAACAGTGCTCGATCTGTCGAGAATCATGGGGACGAGCAATATCCGAGCTGGCTTAGTAGAATTTTGGCTTTATTCGTCCCATCCCCCAATATTTGTAATATCGAGTCCATATGGATATAAATTCATTGGCCACGAGCGTACGAAGAAAATTCTGGGTATTATGTGTGTACGCGTAATCACTCGAGTGTGTTTACATCATTTCGTGGTTCACGCCCATCGAGGGTGCAAATTACAGGGGATGCAACAACGCACTGTGGATTAAATCGTGCAGGGAAATATACGCGGTAGCTCTTACAGGGAGTCCCCAAAATCTGGCGAAAAATTTGTCGAGAGACCGAGAAATACGAAAAAAAAAGAATTTTGGCCATTTTCAGTTTTTTTTTTTAATCGTTGATGAGATTTCGTTGGAAAAGATGGATATTTTGTTGGATTCGTTCGACTAAACGTTTTATTTTAATAATCCCAACAATTTTGTCATTGGAGCAAGAAATTTTCTAGAAAGTCTCTTCGGAAGCAAATTTTTAGTCGTTGCAATCGTAAATTTTGCTGACGATTCCATTAGAAATCAAATATTCTGCCAAAATAAGGAAAATGTTGAAATTATTGAAAAATATTTCGTTTATCGTGTCCAACAGAATATCGACGATTTTTAACGAAATTTTATTCTCAGTGCAATTAATATCTCATCGACTTTGCTTCGGGGATACAGACGAGCGATGACTTTTCTCTTCGGAATTATTTCGCCATGTTTTTGGGCTGCATATTGGGAGAGCAGAACCTTTAGTACACTCGGTATATTTGTCTCTTGAACGAAATACAGGGCTCGATGACAAAGCGATTTCTCTAGAACCAGCAGCAGCAGCAGTTGGACAAGAACGAGGAAATATTGCGATTACAAAGCCCCGGCTGTGCACACCAGGAGAACACAATCGTTTTGTTAACCATAGCGCATCCCCCACTCCCTTGATCAGCAGCCCCTTTCTACGATGCAATATTTCACTTCTCCGAGTATCTGTGTATGTACGATCTTCCTATCGCGTGCTCACTCGCGGAGTCAATGAAGGGAAAGGGCTTCGGAGTGGAGGAGCAGCTTTTCTCTGTGCACTTCGCTCCAAAAACTCCTTTTCCACCAACCCTCGTGGTAAACGATCATTTCCTACGTTTCATGGGCTATATCTGTCCTACGAGCTATCCACATATGGCTAGGGTACACATGGACATCGAGTTTTCTTTGTTATTTCATCTGCGGTCACGTCCAGCAAATTTATCGATTTTAATCGATCATCTACGTTAAGCTGACCAAACCACGTGTTTGCGAAAGTTTACACTTTCGAGGATTTTCTTTTTATAGTGCGAAGAATCATACTNAACGAGGAAATATTGCGATTACAAAGCCCCGGCTGTGCACACCAGGAGAACACAATCGTTTTGTTAACCATAGCGCATCCCCCACTCCCTTGATCAGCAGCCCCTTTCTACGATGCAATATTTCACTTCTCCGAGTATCTGTGTATGTACGATCTTCCTATCGCGTGCTCACTCGCGGAGTCAATGAAGGGAAAGGGCTTCGTAGTGGAGGAGCAGCTTTTCTCTGTGCACTTCGCTCCAAAAACTCCTTTTCCAACAACCCTCGTGGTAAACGATCATTTCCTACGTTTCATGGGCTATATCTGTCCTACGAGTTATCCACATATGGCTAGGGTACACATGGACATCGAAGTTTCTTTGTTATTTCATCTGCGGTCACGTCCAGCAAATTTATCGATTTTAATCGATCGTCTACGTTGAGCTGACCAAACCACGTGTTTGCGAAAGTTTACACTTTCGAGGATTTTATTTTTATAGTGCGAAGAATCATACTTTTCCCATGGGATGGAAATTTTGAGATTTTCGAATTTAATTAGAATAATTTAATTTAATTTTAATTAAAATTAATGATTTAATTTTTATTTAATTTTTATTAAAACAAATAATTCAATTTTTATTTAATTTTTATTAAAACAAATAATTCAATTTTTATTTGATTTTTATTAAAACAAATAATTCAATTTTTATTTAATTTTTATTAAAACAAATAATTCAATTTTTATTTAGTTTTTATTGAAATAAATAATTCAATTTTCATTAAAATAAATAATTCAATTTTCATTAAAATAAATAATTCAATTTTCATTAAAATAAATAATTCAATTTTCATCAAAATAAATAATTTAATTTTTTTTAATTTCGTTTTTCATGGATTTCGAGACAGAAAATTATTTTCGTTGATAAAAAAATGGAAACTTTGGTCGATTTTTTGCGAACTATAAAAAATGGAGGATTTTATTTTCGATGCTCGAGAGATTTGTCGTGAAAAAAAATAATCTTTATTATGTTTTTCGTGACTTTTTGGATGGTAATTTCCTGTCGCTGGTTAAATTGTAGAAATTTGTGAGGTGAATTGAGAGATTGTTGGAATTTATTTGAATTTCGATGTTTTTATGATTCGCAGAGACATTTGGACAAAGGGAGCGATCTAGCGGAGGCTGCGAGCGCCAGTGGTCTTCGCGAACTCGCTCGATCCTTGAAGCAGCATCTGCGTGGCTTCGGTTCGCGTCTGGAGGACAGACGAGAGTATCTCGAGGACACATCGAGATGTTGCCTTTTGCAGGACCGAGCTTACGAATGGGCGCACGAGGCTCGACTCGCGGGGGAGAGAAGATCGCAGCAATTTTTAATGGCCCGGCCGCCACTGCCGGCCGAACATTTTACAGAAATGATCGGTCTCGCTGAGAAGCTCGGCAATGACGTTTTGCTCGAGCAGTGTCGAATCGCGAGGAGCAAATGTACCGAAGCTCTCGAATTCGCGAGAAGCGTTTCTGCGCTGGGGAGCCCAGCGAGGAGAAGATCTCTCGCTCCTTCCGAATCAGCAACGTCTTGGGACGACGGTCTCGGAAAACGTGAGAAAAATAATTCCCTAAAAGTTTCCTCGACCCATTGATAAACAAATTTTCCTCCGAGCAATGCAAAAAAAAAGTGGAAAACTTTGTTCGCCTCAAAGTGGAGACTCAACGATGTTTCTTTTTTCTGTTTCAACAATCGTAGGCGCTTCGTGGGACGACAGTGACAGTAACGCTTCCTACACATGTCCAGCGGACGCGATAGGAAACGGGAGCAACAGCAGCGGTCGTCCAGCTTTGGACAACATCGCGGAACTGCGCGAGAGTGCGGAGCAGCTTTTGGACTGTTCGCCATCCCGAACGCCACCGAGAAGTCCCCTGCCAAGAAGGCTCGCCAAGCCACCCGTGAATTCTCATCTCCACAGAGCGCCCAGTATCGCTCCCGGCATGAAAGCCAAAAAGTACGTTTTGGTTTTCGCCTCAAGCATTTTTCGTCGATGAGAACGACGCACGATAAAAATCGATGCAGAATTTCTCCCTAGGCCAGCGTCAAATACACACTGGGTCAATTTGACCCGAAAATACAAACTGGGTCAATTTGACCCGAAAATACACACTGGGTCAATTTGACCCAAAAATACAAACTGGGTCAAATTGACCCAAAATACACACTGGGTCAATTTGACCCAAAAATACAAACTGGCTCAATTTGACCCAAAATACACACTGGGTCAATTTGACCCAAAAATACACACTGGGTCAAATTGACCCAAAATACACACTGGGTCAATTTGACCCGAAAATACACACTGGGTCAAATTGACCCAGAGTGTATTTCACTGGCTCGTCATCATTGCGTCAAATTGACTCCGTAGATAAAATTTTTCCCACTGGGTCAAATTGACCCATGTGTGTCAACGATGAGAGAATCTTATTCGATATTTTTCCCTTCTCAGAACTATACTGCTCATCATGAGGGAGATGATACAGACTGAACGAGACTACGTCAGGTCTCTCGAGTACATAATCGAGGTACGAAAAAAAAAAATCATTTTGTTTTTTTTTAATCTTCCGAATTGCACGTCGGGAATGCAGAGAAATTAATTGGATGATTTGTACGAAACAGAATTACATTCCGGAATTGGTTCGAGAGGACATACCCCAAGCGATGAGAGGCCAGAGGAACGTCATCTTCGGAAACGTCGAGAAAATCTACGAATTCCACAGTCAACACTTTTTGCGTGAATTGGAACAGTGCGAACAATCTCCCATGCTCGTTGGACAGTGTTTCCTGAGACACGTGAGTTCAACCTTTTCCTTCCTTCGAAAAACGACGATTAGAAATTATTTCGTTGGAGCCTCGACCTGAAAAACAAAAAAGTTTTGACGTTTTTAAAGTTTTGCTATTTTTTTTACGAAAAATGAATTTTTGGTTTTTTTTTTTGACAGGAAAAGAAATTTTATCTCTACGCTCTTTACAACAAAAATAAACCAAACTCGGACTCCCTGATGGCCGAATATGGCACGAGCTTCTTCAAAACTAAACAACTCGAACTTGGCGACAAAATGGATTTAGCCAGTTATCTACTCAAACCTGTACAACGCATGGGCAAGTATGCCTTGCTGTTGCAACAACTCGTCAAAGCTGGGACCGATCTCTCGGAACAACTGACCGGAAATAATGACAAGGATGAACGCGAGGACGAGACCAAACCGATTGTCGAAGGCGAGGCTGATCTACGAGCAGCTGAACAAATGGTTCGATTCCAACTGAGGCATGGAAACGATTTGTTGGCGATGGATTCCCTGCGCGATTGCGACGTAAGATCTCGACATTTACAAAACAAAATTTCGTGAAAAATTGCCCAAAACACCGAAAACTTGTTCCAGGAAATTCAGCTTTTCAATGTCGTAAATTTTGTCATTCGCAGGTGAATGTCAAGGAACAGGGTCGATTGTTGAGACAAAACGAGTTTCTCGTGTGGCAGGGAAAAGGCAAGAAATGCTTGAGACAAGTATTTCTCTTCGAGGATCTAATTCTGTTCAGCAAAGCTCGAAGATTCCCGGACCGGAAGGTAATTCGAAAATTCACCAAGGAAAAAAGCTGCGAGCAGAATTTTTCCAAAAATTAAATTTTCACAATTTTATTTTATTTTTTTAAATAAAAAAATGTAATTTTTACTCGAACGATCGAAACTCAATGATTAATCGTTGGTCTGTGAATTTTCCATTTTCCAGAACTTGGATATTTACATTTACAAGCACAGCATTAAAACAACGGACATTGGTCTGACCGCAGTGATCGCGGATTCGCCCACAAAGTTCGAAATATGGTTCCGCAAAAGAAAACCTGGCGACACTTACACGCTGCAATGTGCAAGCGAGGACATAAAGAAAGCGTGGACCGAGGAGCTCAGTAATCTGTTGTGGAAACAGGCGCTCCGAAACAGAGGTAAATCACAATTTCCATTGGGAGACAATATTTTTCAGTTCTCTCGCGTCTCTCTCGTAAATTTCGTCATTATTTTCATTGTTTTACAATTTTATTTATTTATTTATAACGATAAATGTTGACGTTATTTTTGCAGAAGTGCGCCTTGCAGAGATGTCGAGTATGGGAATAGGAAATAAACCCTCTCTGGACATCAGGCCAAGCGCTGATCAAATTAACGATCGATCGATTAGCGTAGCACAACTGTCGAAGAGTGAGTTTACCAAATTTTCTAAACTGACATTTTTCTATATTTCGGCATATATTTTTTTATTCGCCGCGTTTTTATCAATTTTTTTAATTATTATTAATTATTATTTATTATTATTCATTATTTATCATTATTTATCATTATTTATCATTATTTATTATTACTTATTATTATTTATTATTATTTCTTATTATTTATTATTATTTATTATTATTTATTATTATTTATTATTATTTGTTATTATTTCTTATTATTTATTATTAATTATTATTATTTGTTATTATTTATAATTATTTATAATTATTCATAATTATTTATAATTATTTATTATTATTTATTATTATTTATCATTATTTATTATTATTTCTTATTATTTATTATTGTTTATTATTGTTTATTGTTATTTATTGTTATTTGTTATTATTTCTAATTATTTATTATTATTTCTAATTATTTATTATTGTTTATTAGTGTTTATTGTTATTTATTGTTATTTATTATTATTTAATTTATTAACTGATTGATTTATTTTTAGCTCCAAGATTCCGTAATTCGATCGCGGTCTCGATGTCGGACGACTCAGGACGTTGCAGTCGTCGACCTCACAGCGTCATATCGGTGAGTTCTTCGTCGAGCAGCGGCGGTAGCAGCGGCCCACCGACTACTTTACATCTTGGCCTTGACACGAGTCCACGACCTCATCATCGAAGCACCACACTCAATAGCCAGTGCAGCGTTGGTAAGAATTATTCCGACTACCGTTTACTCGTGAAAATAATTCATTCTCTGTTTATACTTAATCATGGGATTGTCTGGCATAAACTTTTCGGCGATTTTTTATGGTTTATTTTTAACGATTTTCGATCACGTTTGGATTTTCATTATTAATTCGACGAAATATTTCGACTTTTTGTTTTATAAAAACTAAAACGAAAAAACAAAACACAGAAAGCGGTATCATCGCGGACATATCGATCGTATCGGACGACGGGGGTGAGGGAACGGACCGCAATCATTGGAAATCAACGATGGAAAGTCCCACGTCCCATTTGACAGCGACATCGACGCCGCTGCAGTCACCGACGAGCTCGAACCCCACGACGTTGAATGCAACGTCGACCTCATCCACGGACGTTAATTTAACACCTTACGATCAAGACATGTCCATTAATCTTTGAACGACATTCCCTCTCGATCGGAGCCCCTGAGCCATCCGATTTATATATTTTTTTACGCGATCGTTTCTTCCCCATGAAGAAAAAAATAACAAACACGTACTTTTGTATTTTTTTTTTTAATTTATAACCGAGCGAACCAAAATACGAGAAATACTCTCGTGTGTGTATGTTTTTCCACGTCGAATCGCGGCCGAGACAAAAATTGGCCGATTCGCGACCCGGAAATCAACTCGGAATTTTTTTTCAATTTTATTTTTTAGTAAAAAAATTTTCGTTTTTTTTTCTAACACGCACAGAGGTACCATTTTTGTAATATAATGTTAATATTAAAGGGTCCAGCATGTTGGCATTGAGAGAAAGAGAGAATGAACGTTTTATCATTTTTTTCACGTGTTTTTTTTTTTTTAATTTTTTTTTAATTTTTTTTCGTGTATCGAATAAATATATAAATATATGAAGAATTGGATGAATAAATAAATGCCCAATTTCACGATGTATATATAATACGATTTAAAAAACAGTCCAATTTGTACAACTTCTTATATAACGCATTTATTTAATCGCTGTCTATCTTTTCGAACACTGGCCTGTACACAAAAGCCAAATTTTCAACGTTTTTAATTTTTTTTTAATTTTTTTTTATAGATTTTTTTGTTTTCTCGAACTCTCGATTATGGTTGAATTTTTTTTTCACATTTTTTGAGGCTCGCGCGTGTGGATAAAATGTTTTGGGTCGGCTTGGGAAATTGTACGAATGAGGGGAAAAGAGGAACAGGAAGTTGTATTGTGAATCGAACTCGAAACAGTCCACACTTTGGCTCGCGTTCGAAATGGCTTTCTCGATCGAGTAGTATTTCGCACGAGCCAATCGCCGATTGCCCACTCTTTTCGTTGCCAAGGTCTGCCAAGATATTGCGACAATATCTTATGGACAATGACCGAAAACTTGATTGAAATTTTGCACTTGTATAAAAACTGCACGATCATGAAAAATTTTGTCATTTTTTCATTTTTTTTCGTTCATTTTTAAAATTTTATTTCCCTTTCAACGAAAATGTGAAAAAATTGTGTTTACCGAAAAATAAGTGAAACGAGAAATGATTTTTATTTTTATTTTATGCCCCGTGTCTATAAAGTCCTGTTGTAAGATTTTCCGGACCGAGGAACCAGCCGGTAATCGAGCGCTCGCTGGATCTCGTCCCCGGGCGAACCTTGTTTTCGCCATTTTTATAAAAAAATACAAAATAAATAAATAATTACGAATAGCGATGCACAAAAACGATGCATCGGTGCATCGAATCTGAAGAGCGTGTCCCGAAGCCTCGTCTCGTTCGCCGCGAGGCAACGCATTCACATAAAAACAAAATATTCTCTATTTTCTGTCGACGTGTCTCGCTCTGTCGTCCTTTCGAGCCAGAAGCTCTACGAATATACGTAGAAAAATGTATTTCGATAAAAACGGAAGAAAGAACAAAAAACGGTACCTTTGTAAGAAGATATGCCAATAGTCATTTAATATTATTAATCGTAGATATTTATTAATATTTTTTTAAATAGAATTATCTCCATAAACAAATATATAAATAAAAAAACAACAACAAAACATACATACAAACATACACGAAGCTATTGACGTGAGTTTCATTCCGGAGTCCCGACCATTTTCAAAAATTTCATTCAAAACATCGAGAGAAAAAAATATAAATTGTAAAAAAAAAAAAAACACGAATAAACCGACAGCACGAACGACTTCTGACGTCAAACACGAGAAAATCCACGTCTCGTTTTCGTCGAAAAATTGATTTTTGTTTTTCGAGAAAAAATGCCAAAATTAAAAAAATAAAAAGAGAGTTTGTTTTTTTTTTTCAGGGAAAAATTTCACGTGAAATGCTTCGTGCAATATTTGTGTGTATAAAATTATTGATAGAAAAATAAAAAGGCAAGCGTCGCATTATGAAAGTTGTACATACCGAATTACAATTGATAACAACTTTTATGTCAGTATTGTACTCTGTATCTAACACCGATGTATTTTATTATACTTATATCGAATATGGATATATATATGAATATATATGTATATTATATCGGGTGCCTTTTTGTAGCGAAAAACATCGAGACTCGACGAATGTGTAATTTCGAAAAAAAAGGACAAAAAAAATGGTAAAAACCTCATCGTTTAATTATTAAGCGAAGTTTTTCACTAAGATGCGAACGACTATGGCGTCAAACTTAATTTCTGACGATGCACACTTTGTACTTTCGGGCCCTTTTCGATTAGAAAACGATATATATAGATACTATATATATTCTCATTCTGTATCGTAAATTCTTTAGTCGATTATGTACGTCAAAATTAAAATAAAGAACAGAGTTATGAAAAGAAGTGGAGGAGCTTGTGGGAAATTGAAAAATTTGTTCCAATACGTTACAATACAATTTCTTGAGGTAGCCATTTGCAAATTCCAATTTGTAGCTTTTTTTCCGAAAAAAAGGGAATAAAAAATCATCCAGAAACGAATCGTTAAAAAAACGCTGCAAATTGAAAATTGCAAATGGCTTCCTCACTGAGAATTCCAATCGGCAGCTTTTTTTTACTTCGATACAATGGCGACCGCTGATAAACATTGCGTGCAACAAACTATAATTGTTTCTCTAACCTTGTGAACCGCATGCAGTCGCGTGGGCAGAATTTTGACGGGCTTCCTTGTTGCCTTCGGTCGGTAAACACTGACGGAAATCGCGTAAGAAAAAAACGATTCTCTCTGGTGTCGCGGGGACGATTCTACTTGGTCATGCGTGGAAATTACGATCTAATGGCAGCTCGAAAGCTTCTGAGCTTCTCTCGCTGCATAAATTCCAAAATTCATTTTCCGACATGGAGCTCTCCGCCCACGAGCGCCGCGCCGAGCGTCAGCGGCGAAATCTGGAACTGCGAGAGTCTCGGCGCATGCGCAGTTACCGAGCGACTCCGCCGCCCACAAAAACATCTCAGAGATGCTCTGAAAAAGGATCGCGAAGACAGTATTGTGTTAACAAACACGACGCATGGTTGTTATATGGAGAAGTGTCAGATTAAGTTACACAATAATATTCCGAGGGTGTGGGAAGAGTTTCGTTCGATCTAGTCCGCCCGAAAATTCAATAATTTCCGACACGAATTCACTTTCGTGAAACGCGAATATTTGGTTGTTTTTTTTAATCGCTGAACTAGTGGAATTATGGTTATAATTAGTGTATGACGGATGAAGGAAAAAGCTGTATATACTGGGACGTGACCACATCGAGACACCCGTGACGTTATTTATAGAATCATCACGTTCAACCCGCGCTCGCTGCTGCATGCCCCCGATCGTTTAATTTTCTGAAATAACAGAAAAATCGTGTTTCCAACAAAATGGAAGATATATTTCAATGGTGTCGCGAAGGCAACGCAATGCAAGTTCGAGTTTGGCTCGATGACACCGAGCACGATATGAACCAAGGGTATTCCATCTATTCTCCTTATTTGGCATGTGAAATACCGTTTCCCCACCACCATTAATCCATTTCACACTCTTTGCCCCCATTCATCCAAACTTTACGCATTCGTTCCGTCAGTTTTCGTAAACACGTACACATTACGAAATATTTGACAGATCGCGATGTTTAGCCTGTTTACAAAACATTTCCTCGTCAAATACAAAGTTATTAATTAATCAACTAGCTGATCCAGGACAATTGATCAATTACTTTTGTCGTATTTCATTATTATTTACGTACGAAACGGAAAAAAAATCAGATCAAAGTTGAAAAAATCATAAAAAATCGATTATTTCTCAAAAAACGAAAGAAAACTTGTAGAAAAATTGACGATCGATTGGAAAATGATTACGAGCTTCGAAATATTTTCCTAACCTCGTTTTTCGATGAAAAGTCAATATTTTTCGTACTTTTGTCCAATTTCATTATTATTTACGCACGAAACGGAAACAAATCAGATCAAAGTTGAAAAAAAAAACATAAAAAATCGATTATTTCTCAAAAAACGAAAGAAAACTTGTAAAAAAACTGACGATCGATTGAAAAACGAATTTGGAGCTTCGAAATATTTTCCTAACCTCGTTTTCCCATGAAAATTACGTTCATCAGAAAAAAACGAAGTACGAAGTTCATTTTTTTTGTATCTACTCAGCGACGACCATGGATTCAGTCCCCTGCACTGGTGCTCCAAGGAAGGTCATTCCAAACTCGCAGAATTATTGGTCAGCCGAGGAGCTCGAATAAACGCGACGAATCGCGGAGACGACACGCCTTTGCATCTTGCGTCGGCTCACGGCCACAGGGAAATTGTGCAATTGGTTCGTTTAGCTCAAACTTTTTTTTGGACCCGTATTTTTTATGCCTAAAACGTTAACTCGGGGTCAGAATGACCCGCTCAGGTTTTCGTGTTTTCTATCGTCTCGAGACGCGAGGACCGAAGCGTTAATCGAAGGATTTTGCAGTTGCTTAGGAACAGAGCGGATGTGAATGTGACCAACGAACACGGAAACACGGCTCTGCACTACGCTTGCTTCTGGGGAGACCAGGCGGTCGCCGAAGATCTCGTAGCTGCCGGGGCTCTCGTCTCCATCGCCAACAAAGACGGGGACACGCCACTGGACAAGGCGAGAGGTCCCTTGGCCAAGAGACTACACGGTGCGTCTACGTTCCTCAGAATTTTCTCTCGACGATCGTGTTTTTTTAAAAACCAAGAAAACAAAAATCAGCGTCACGAAATTTCGCCAAAAATCCATGAAATTGTTTTTTCTCTAGATCTCGCTGTGGAATTTGGGCAAGACTTGAAAAAGATTCAGTTTAAGGACCAAAGTTGGTTGGGCTTGAAAACCCGTAGCCGGGATGCGACATTGTCGAGGCACAAGGGCATAAACATGGCGGACTTGTCGTTGCACACTCATTTGGCGAGTACGCCGAGCGGCGAGACTTGGCGCGGTCGCTGGCAGAACAACGACGTTGTGGCAAAAATTTTGCATCTTCGTGAATGCACCGCCCGCATATCGCGGGATTTTAACGAGGAGTTTCCAAAGTTGAGAATATTCTCGCATCCGAATGTTCTGCCGGTTCTGGGCTGCGTCAATCAGCCGCCGCAATTGGCCACGGTCTCGCAGTACATGGCGCGAGGAAGCCTGCATCGCCTTCTTCACGGTGGAACCGGCGTCGTTGTCGACACTGCCAGAGCTCTCAGACTCGCTCTCGACGTTGCTAGAGCGATGGCTTTCCTGCATGGCCTCGAACGACAAAATCGTTGCCGTTTCCATCTCAACAGCAAACACGTTATGGTTCGTTATTTTTTCAAACTTTTTCCATCGTCGTCGTCACAAATATAATTATCGCAATAAAAAATCACAATCGATAATTTTATTTCGTAATAATTTACAAAAATTTTATGCAAATGGGCGACTCCACGTAAATGTTAAAAAATATCACCAGCCAGAAGAATTTTCTATCATTTTTTTCATTTTTCTTTTATTTTTTTGTTTCTTTTTGTTTTTTGCTCGTAAAATCGTATTTAGACGTGATATTTTTTTGATTTCATCATGGAGCGTAAATTTCTACTCGGGGAAGATTTCTACTCAGAAATTTCTACTCGGGAATTTCTACTCAGAAGAATTTTATATCATTTTATTCATTTTTATTTCATTTTTTAGCTTCTTTTTATTTTTTGCTTGAAAAATCGTATTTAGACGTGATATTTTTTTTTATTTTTTATTTTTTTTTTATTTCATGAATAAGCGTAGCTCGGGGTCAATTTGACCCGAGTCGAACTGTATTTATTTCATAATAATGCACAAAATTTTTATGCGAATGGCCCGACTCTATGTAAATGTTAAAAAAATATTACGAACCAGAAGATTTTTATATTATTTTTGTTTTTTTTTTCTTTGTATTTTTTATTTTTATTTTTATTTTTTATTTCATCAAAAAGCATCGATTTCTACTCGGGGTCAATTTGACCCGAGTCGAACTGGACCGATACTTAGTGAACGATAATGCCTGATCAAGGAATACCGACAGACGAACTTGAGTTTTTGTTGTTTTTTTTTTATTTCAGATCGACGAAGATTTGACCGCTCGCGTCAACATGGCCGACTCAAAATTCTCCTTCCAAGAAGTTGGCCGCATTTACGAGCCTGCTTGGATGTCACCGGAAGCACTGAGCAAACGTCCTGCCGACATTAATCTCGAAGCGAGCGATATGTGGAGTTTCGCGGTTTTGCTCTGGGAGCTCGCGACCCGAGAAGTTCCGTTCGCTGATTTGTCGGCCATGGAGTGTGGGATGAAAGTACGTACAACAAATTTCCATTAGCAATGAAATATTTCTCCCTAAAATGTGTTTTTTTTTAATTCGGATTTTTTTATTTTGAATTTTCGATGTTTTTGATTTTTGGCAAACGTGGAAATTGTTTTTATATATTTCTCTGTTTATTCCCGAACGCAGATCGCGCTGGAAGATCTGCGAGTCAGTATCCCGCGCGGCATTTCTCCGCATCTTGCGAAACTCATTAGAATTTGTATGAACGAAGATCCAGGAAAGCGTCCATCCTTCGACATGGTCGTCCCGATTCTCGACAAAATGAAACGCTGATTTTAGCCACAAATCGACAGAAAAAAAAAACTTCGAGTTTTAAGCCCACGGAGTGCGTGGCAGCGCGTGCTCGAAAATTCTCCACTCACAGAACTAATTTCATGTCAGTCATGTAAATAGGCGAGTTTTTTTTATTATTCGCATGTTTTTTTTTCACCATTTTATCGACGAGGACAACAAATCACGAAAAAATCCTTCTGGCTCTCGAAATAATTCGAAAAATTCCATTTTTCTCGTTAATTTTTTTTGCTTCACTAATAATTCGTCTCTGGCAATCGTCCGAGGGAAATACTTTTGTAATGAACTTTACAGAATGCCCACAGTGCCTTTCCGAACCCGGAATACCACAAGAAACTCATTGTTTTTTTAATACAGAACGGTAAATGTCCTCGCCACGGTTTTTACTCCATTTTATCGTGTTTGGCGGATCGAACGATTTTTGCAATCGTGTATCTTTTTTAATAATCGTGACGATCGAGAAATTGACGAAATTTTCACATTCAATCGTTTTTACGAGAAAAAAAAATATTTTTGGACAACGAGGACATTTGCTGGGTAACGAACGAACGTGCCTCTCCATATTGAACTGTTACTTTTCATAGAAAGTTTAAAAACACGAAACGTAGGCCGTAATATTAGAAAAATTCAATTTTCCAATTACAAGCTCCGCGAAAATGTTGGCGAGTGTCTTGGCTCGTGTTCTTTGTAGAAAAGAAAAGATTCGTATGGACTTACGAAAATAACGATCGGAAAAAGCTCGAGATTCGCTCGCCCATTGAAATGTAATTGAAAAATTTGATATTTTCTCGTTTTTCACAGATAATCCAATTGTTTCTAATATATTTTATATTCTATACACAAAGTAAATGTATTTTTTAGAAACGCTGACAAGAGATCTGCCATTTTGTATCAACGACTGAAATCTTAACGCATTGACGCGTTTTTAACGAATGAAAAAATAATAAATATTGATTTACACGTCGAAAGGAACTTGCATTTTGGTTTTGTGCTTGTGGGAAAACTCAACTTCCAGCTTATCGACTGAGGGTGATTTTTCTCTCCATACTTTTTCTTTTTCCAATCAGTTGACGCATCATTATCGTTTTTAATGCGAGAGTTCTCGCCATACAAACGTCGAGATATTTATTTATAAAAATCACAATTTTCTGAAGTTTCTCGTAAGAGCGTGTGTTAAAAGTTGCAATTTTCAACATTAAATATTCCGATTTCTAAATGGTGAAGCCTCTTAAAACTTTGCACACACTTTTGTGTAACATCGAAGAAGCTTTATTCAGATTTTCAAAGAAATGGGTCGTAAGTTTATCGAAATTTTGTTTATTATATAAAAAATACAGAATCCATTTTAAGAGCTTTCGTCATATAAAAGTCGAGATATTTATTCATAAAAATCACAATTTTCAGAAGTTTCTCGTAAGAGCGTGTGTTAAAAGTTGCAATTTTCAACATTAAATATTCCGATTTCTAAATGGTGAAGCCTCTTAAAACTTTGCACACACTTTTGTGTAACATCGAAGAAGCTTTATTCAGATTTTCAAAGAAATGGGTCGTAAGTTTATCGAAATTTTGTTTATTATATAAAAAATACAGAATCCATTTTAAGAGCTTTCGTCATATAAAAGTCGAGATATTTATTCA
>JBAJMU010000010.1:867398-872398 GCA_037952995.1 Hyposoter didymator | reverse complement strand
TGGCAAAGGTCGCCCTTCGGGTCGCCCTGGGGGTCGGAAAAATTTATGCTCAATATTCGGAAAACGAGCAGACAATTCGAGCTCGATCTAAATATTTCTTGCAAACAATAAACAATTATTCAGCTGGATATCTGGAGAGACAACGATCTGCAGATTCACGGAGCTCTGAACAAATACGAAAAGTTTAGTTAGTTCCCTGACAGCAACGAACAAAACTCGTCGCATGACTCGAATCTGTTCGTTGTCAAATATCTCGAGATTTGGTGAAATCGAGGAGTTGTGTTCTCTGCAAATGGTTTGGATGATGCGTAAACGACTTTGGTGTATACAGACGTTGCAACGTCAGTAAACATCGTTGCCGCGTTAAAGTGTTTGCAGTGAGTTGAGCGATGTGTTTATTCGACCAACACCTTTTGGGCAAAGTGAGGAGTGTGCGTCGNCAATATTCGGAGAAATGAGCACACACGACGATTCGGGCTCGATCTAAATATTTCTTGCAAACAATAAACAATTATTCAGCTTGATATCTAGAGAGACAACGATCTGCAGATTCACGGAGCTCTGAACAAATACGAAAAGTTTAGTTAGTTCCCTGAGAGCATCGAAGAAAACTCGTCGCATGACGAGAATCTGTTCGTTGTCAAATATCTCGAGATTTGGTGAAATCGAGGAGTTGTGTTCTGTGCAAATGGTTTGGATGATGCGTAAACGACTTTGGTGTATACAGACGTTGCAACGTCAGTAAACATCGTTGCCGCGTTAAAGTGTTTGCAGTGAGTTGAGCGATGTGTTTATTCGACCAACACCTTTTGGGCAAAGTGAGGAGTGTGCGTCGCAGTTTCCTGGAGGACTTGGCGAGGGACTTGGTATCGATGAAATGGGCCACCGCGCGTCTAATCAATTAAGATCGTTGCAAACGAATTGGTTTGCTAAAGTTTTCAAACGTACCGGCTGCATCGCGGCGTGAATCACGAATTTGCATAACGAAACTCTTCGCGGGTCTCCATGAATCCGGAGCAATTGATGACCAGAGTTTCTTGGAGTTTAAGTCCCTGAGAATCCAATGGGTATAGTAACTTATGGAGAAAATTATATCTGTGGCGTGAAAACACGTCGGGAACGAAAACAAACGTCGCGAAGGGAAAAAAAAAAATTAGGATGCGGATAAAATTCTCATTAGTGCGGTTTCTGCGGGATTCATTTTTTCGCAATGGATCCTCTGAGAATCCGGAGGATAATCCCACCTACACAGTTGTCACAGGACCAGAAAAGCCTTATTAATATTTCACGAAACTTCGTTCACGTCCTCAATTGCCTCGAATCCTTCGCTTCGTCTCTTTATCCATTTTCAGATAATTTCCAATAAATTGCTCCGACCGTTGAGCTGCCACTCGTTTAACGGCGATATTTTTGTATGGGGACGAGCGCAGGATCGAGGATTTTTCATGAATTTTTTAAACGGGAAATTAAAAAAATTTCGAATAAAAAGAAAAAAGGATTTTGTGAAGAAATTATTTTTTCGGCGGTTCGTGAGTTTTGGGAAAAATCGATGGGATGCACGATTTTAGGGAATGGAGAAAATCTCTGGCTGTCGGAGAATATTTGGTCGAAACTTTTCGCTGCAATTGTTCGCAGGATTGCAGGCTAAAAAGAAAAATGGCAGACGTCCAAAAAATGAGAAAAAGATGGGAATGGGAAATAAATAATAAACTTGTACAACGACCAAGAGAGTGTAAAGCTTCTTCTCCCAATTTTTTTCACTCTTAATTCGTTCACTGCTCGATGGGATTAAAAAAAACGTTTGCAAAGTCTTGTAAAACCAACATCTCCGACCTTTATGATCCCTGTGCATCAACTTCGTGTCGCCAGTCTGCTCACACTCCTCAAACTTTTTCTAGATGAGCAGTGAAGCTACCAAACTTACGCCCTCTTTACTCTTCGTAATCTTCTTCCACGTTGCTCCTTTAAGCACGTTGAATGCAACATTTTCTATCGATAGAATTCCTTCAAATTTCTAACACGCAAAGAGAATCGTGATGGCTAATACCTCGCGCAATTCTAAGAGGCTTCGCCATACAAAAGTCGAGATATTTATTTATAAAAATCACAATTTTCAGTAGTTGCTCGTAAGAGCGTGTGTTAAAAGTTGCAATTTTCAACATTAAATATTTCGATTTCTAAATGGTGAAGCCTCTTAAAACTTTGCATACACTTTTGTGCAACATCGAAGAAGCTTTATTCAGATTTTCAAAAAAATGGGTCGTAAGTTTTTCGAAATTTTGTTTATTATATAAAAAATACAGAAAACATTTTAAGAGCTTTCGCCATACAAAAGTCGAGATATTTATTTATAAAAATCACAATTTTCAGAAGTTTCTCGTAAGAGCGTGTATTAAAAGTTGCAATTTTCAACATTAAATATTTCGATTTCTAAATGGTGAAGCCTCTCAAAACTTTGCATACACTTTTTTGTAACATCGAAGGAGCTTTATTTAGTTTTTCAAAAAATCGCGAACCATTTTTTATGCAAAATCTTCCTCGTGCGTTTTTCTGCAAGCTCTACGTTTCGCAAAATCGTTCTCTCTGCATTTTAAAAGCTGCACGAATATCAAAGTATCATTGAACCGAAGGAAATTTTATTAAATTATATTTTCGAATGAATAGAAAAATTCCTTCGGCCCAGTGAGTCTCTTCGTGCCTCGTTATTTGAATAAAATTCACTCTTTCCAATACATTGTACTTTCTCATTCGACAGGAACGGGCAAGACAATGCAGGAATTTTAATTAAACATTTGAAAAAATTCAGAGAATGTGAGGAAAAAAAAAAATATTTCGAGGCATTTTCTCCGGTGCCATAACAATTCATGGGATTGAGCTTTTTTTAATTAACTCTATTGTTGCTGATATTTGGTCCATGCTCGTTCTTGTGGAATGGAATTAATTTTCAATTTTGTGGAGCAAACAGTTTTTCTTTTTATTACGTTTTCATAAATATTCCCTTGGGCAATGCCTCGAGGGATTTGGATAAATTAATAATAGAAAACGAACAAGCGAATGTATGATGAGGAATAATGAGTTTGATTATTATTCGTGTTAATTAGGACATGATACAGCGATTGTAAATGAGAATTGGCAAGCATCCATTTCGGTCGCTTTGCACAGCACACATTCTGCCATCGTCTATATGCTCTTCTCGTAAATGAGGTTTCCCATTTTTTTCTAAAGATGCTGCCTTTCGTTAGCGCTTTTGACATTAAGCAAATGTTGTCCCTCGTAAATTACACTTTTTAATTATCAGTCCAATGACAAAAAATTCAAATTATCTCAGGAAATGTTTTTCTAATGAAGAAAAATATATTCCTTCGTAAATCTACTTCGCAACGATAATGAAAATCGTTCGAAAAAAAAAACTGATCCCTATTTCGAAATTCTTGACACAAAAACGACTCCAGGCGCTTTTTTCCCTTCGTTTTCCCATTATTCATCGTTTCGCCGCATTTTTAACCGATTTTTTCGACTCCAAGCAAAATTGCTCCAGACTCACGTGAGCCTGCATTAAAATCCAAAAAAAAATGCGATATTTACCGCGAAGCGATGTGAATTTTTTAAAGTTACAAAAATAATTGAAAAAAAAATACGGTCAACGTTCTGTGCATCTTTTTGCATCACAGAATCATGGAGTCAATCGATTTCGAACAAAAATAAAAAAATTTCATGGCTAAAATTAAAAAAAAAAATAAAAAATTTTAAAAAAATTTAAAAAACAATAAACGAAGCATTTCGAATGAAGAAATATTTACAGAATGTTCGTAACGCATCCATGGGAATTAGATTTTGAGGAATCAATGGGAAAACAACGTCTGCCACAATTCCACGCCGAACGCGAGAGATTCCACTTAACAATGAGAAACGTTCCTTAGCAAAAACCTCCAATTACTAAATTCCCCCAAGCCGATAATATCGCGCCATGGCAAATGTTACATACGCAGTGAATGATTGGAGCATTAGTTACCATTTCAATTTCCATGGGATTTGCTATCTGCATAACCGAAGCTATTGATGCTGCTCCCTGCAGTTTCATAGAATGATACGAAGATGTATGGTGTGTAATGATGGTTAATATAGTTCGATGGACTTTGCTATATACAGACACACGAGTCTCGCTCGCTCGCGCGATTTCGGGACAATTTCAAATTTGAATAGAATGAAAATTTACAAACAGTGCACATGCAAAATGGCGGAGTGTTATTTGCATTTTTTTTCATATTGTATAAATCGTGCAAGTTTGAAATGCAATTTTTGCAGGCAACTGAAATTTTTACTCCACTGAACCGAATAAGTGAATAAAAGAAGGATGCCCCGCGCTCGAATAAATTCAGGATTGCAATGATTCTCATGGACGTTATACGTGAATAAATATTGATTCGAGTTTTACACCGAAAATGGATAAAAAGAAGTGCGGAGGGTGTAAAAACCGGGAGGGGAATGAATAATGGAGACGCACAGTTACTTTTTTCGATCTCGTGATTAAAAGTCGAGAGCTTTCGATCAAGCTAGACCGCAAAAACGGGAATGAACCGTGTGGGAGTCGAAGCAAATGAATTTTTTTTCCAAAGCACAATAAAAACGTGTTTCCCAAGAGGAATGACGAGCCATCCACTTTAATGAGAGCAGGTTGATGCTCGCTGGGTGCACACAAGGTGTAAGAGAATTTTTGCCCCATGTGTGCATGGTGTGCAAAGAAAAGGTGCAAAAGAAACTGAGAAGGAATTTTCCGGGCACCAAGAAAAAAGAATGGATGAAAAGGTTGGAGATTTTTCACCTCGCGAAACTTTTGCTTCCGCAATGTGGGCCTACGACGACGAAACACATGCAGCCATAATTATTTTTCTGGTCCCTCAATTTCTGCCATTCTTTCAGCCTCCGAGAGAACGGAAAAGCAACGAAGCAGATGTACAAATTGCAGAATTTCGTGTGTAACACGAAAAAAAAAAAAAAAA
>JBAJMU010000010.1:835630-860763 GCA_037952995.1 Hyposoter didymator | reverse complement strand
ATTTTCTTTGAGAATTTTCTTTCTCAATTATTCTTACGAGGTGCCACTCTCGAGTCACCCTGGTAACCCGACCAAGGCGAACCAGTGCACCGCGATCATTCCAAACGCGAAGAGCGGCATGAAGAAAATGAGAAAAAAAAAAAAAAAGAGAGAAAATCGTCGAATTTCGAGCAAGGATGAGACGGGAGTTCAGCCATCGAGGTTTTACTGTCACATTTCAGTGAGAAGGGAACCGAGTTTGTCCAGCACCATCTAGGAAATTGATGAACGTGATATCCTCTTTTTTTAACTTTTACTGTAATACGAGACTCGTCGAGCGAATTCATATACGATGGCAGCGTTGCCACCCACGGGCGCGACTATTATCGAAGTTTGCAAGTTGCACTTGCAGTCTCTATCGAGGATAATTGCATAACGAGTGTCCCATAATTTGACGATACCGTGTTCTTCGGAAACTTTGCCACATTCTACGAGACGCGTTTCCACTTTTTGCATCGTAATCGCGCGTTTCCCGATAATTTTACGATGTAATTTTTATCATCGCAATTTTGTTGAACACGGTGAACTAAATATTTCTTGATAATTTCAAAATTTTCGTTATTTTGACAGAATATTTCGTTTCTAACGGAATCGTCAGCAAAATTTACGATTGGAACGACTAAAATTTGCTTCCGAAGAGACTTTCGAAAATATTTCTTACTGCAATGACACAATTGTCGGGATTATTAAAAAAAAAACGTTTAGTCGCTCGTATCGAATAAAATATCGATCTTTTCCAACAAAATTTGCTTTATTTTTTTATAAATAAATAAATAAATAAATAAATTGATTTTATTTTGTTATTCATGAATTAGAATCTTATTTTTGTCTTTCCACACTGAAAATGAAATTCTGTTAAAAATCGTCGATATTCTGGTGGCCACGGTAAACAAAATATTTTTGAATAATTTCAAAATTTTCGTTATTTGGGCAGAATATTTGCTTTCTAACGGAATCGTCAGCAAAATTTACGATTGGAACGACTAAAATTAGCTTCCGAAGAGACTTTCTACAATATTTCTTGCTGCAATGGCAAAATTGTTGAGATTATTAAAAAAATAAACGTTTAGTCGAACGTATCGAACAAAATATCGATCTTTTCCAACAAAGTTTCGTTTTTAGTCAACAAATGCGTTGTCCAGAGCGATCCGTAAGAAACAGACAAGACATTTTTGATGCCACAGCCCCTTAATCATCTTATTTACCCTTATTAATAATTCTCATGCTTTCATCTCTATTTCATTCGCGGACAGGCTCGTCCACAAATATACTGGCATAGCTGGTCGATGCGGCTGCTGCCGGTGTCGCCCGCGTGACTGCGGAGTACTTTGAACCGCGCGGTCTATATTTCGCGGTGTATGGCATTCATTGAGTCAACACATGGCAACACCGAGCAGAGCACTTCAATCCGAAGTCATCAAAGTCGAGATTATAAAACTTGAGAGGTTTCCAAAACTATATGCGATCGTGTCTGCACGGACAATGGTTATTGAGAACGAAGGTGATTCTGTTTGCAGACAATATCTCAATATTTTGCTACCACTTTTTCTTTCAATTTTACCGAAGATTTGAATTTTTCAAAATTGGGGTCATTTTGACCCATTTTTGACTGATTTTTTTATTTTAAGCAAAATTGCCTCAGGCTCACGCGATTCTGCATTAAAAAACGAAAAGAATGAGCCCAAGTTGAACTCTTTTCTTCAAATTTTACCGAAGATACGAATTTTTCAAAATTGGGGTCATTTTGACCCCAAGTTATCGGAATAGGTAAAAAAAAAATAAATAACGGTGAATAGGGAATGGAGGAAATTTCATTCAATGAAGACTGATCTTCAATTACGTACAAGTGCGTTGACAGATAGCTCAAAGTGGGAACGCCAGGTGTCAAAGCGTTGTTGAGACAATGGAATTAAGGCTAAACCAATTGGGCATGCGAGTTGCCGTATTTCCATGAAATTGAAGGAGATCGTTGGGAAATATCCATTTAGCGTATAATGTCTCGATACAACGAGATGATATGGAGGATGCAAGAGAAACCGGAAGCCACAGGACTTTGGCAATGAATTTATCGGTAATAAGCAATCTAGGAACTGCCGGTGCACAGACTAGAGTCGAGAGACGATATATGCTAACAAGTTGGTGGTCCATTATGATATAGGCTTTTGCTAGTACGGCGTACGTCCACGTCGCGAGTTTCAACTCCCGGTAGTTGCGGACGAGCCATTACACACGCATAGAACGAGAGTAAAACTGCGACGATGATACACACATGCTCTGTGCACACACAGCAGGCACCAGAGGCCCCCGTGCCGTAGAGACGCTCTATCGATCGTTTTGGAGCTTTGCAACTATATCTTCTTCGTCTCTGTCTCACTTTCTCCCTTTCTCGCTCATTCAACGTCTACGGATAGTTTCAAAAGTTGTATCGAAGCTGCGAACGAGTTTTATCCAATTATCAGATTCTCCGGAGGAATTAATTCATTGAGAAGAAAATTTTGTTGCGAAAGATCGATATTTTGTTCGATACGTTCGACTGAACGTTTTTTTGAATAATCCCAAAAATTGTGTCACCGCAGCAACAAATATTGTAGAAAGTCTCTTCGGAAGCTAATTTTAGTCGTTCCAATCGCAAATTTTGCTGACTATTCCGTTAGAAACTAAATATTCTGCCATAATAACGAAAATTTTGAAATTATGAAAAAATATTTTGTTTACCGTGGCCAACAGAATATCGACGATTTTTAACAGAATTTCATTTTCAGTGTGGAAAGACAAAAATAAGATTCTAATTAATGGAAAACAAAATAAAAATAAAATGAAATAAATTTATTTATTTGTTTATAAAAAAATAAACCAAATTTTGTTGGAAAAGATCGATATTTTGTTCGAAACGTGCGACTAAACGTTTTTTTTTAAATAATCCCAACAATTGTGTCATTGCAGCAAGAAATATTCTAGAAAGTCTCTTCGGAAGCAAATTTTAGTCGTTCCAATCGTAAATTTCGCTGACAATTCCATTAGAAACCAAATATACTGCCAAAATGACGAAAATTTTGAAATCATCCAAAAATATTTAGTTGACCGTGTTCAACAAAATATCGACGATTTTTAACAAAATTTTATTTCTAGAGTTGGATTCTGATGATCTAACGAGATCCCTGAACGAGCCGATGATCATTTTCTGTCGATCATTTCGTGCAACGGTCCGAATTTTTGAGGCTGAATCTTTTGGAAGAACCAGGACGAAGGGTAATGCCTCTCGGACACGCGTTTAGCCGTCACTCCCTTTAGGGAAGCTGCACGGTCGGCAAATACACGGAATTCGATTGGAGATTTTCTCGCGTTTGATGGCAACGATTTTTTTCTTTATTTTGTTTGTTATTTTATTTACACCAGCCAATAAGCTTTGAGGGAGTCGTATGAATTAAAGTCTGGCAGTTATCGAGGCGAGAGACGTTTCGCTTTGATGGTGGTTTTGTGTCTATGGGTTCGATGATGGCGAGCAAACGTATGGAAAAGCTTTTTCCACTCGGTTACGATGTTCGAGGGAAATTCGCGTTATGGGATTCGCGTCCTATTACGTTCTCTCTGGTCCAGACATTATTGGAAAGTCTGCATGCACTACAGCGTTGTTGGGCAAGTCGTACAATTCCAGGCGGAGTTGCAGGAAATCCGAAGATTGTTCCTTTGAAGCCTCTCTCTCCGTTGGTTGTGCTCGCGAAGATTCGAAGGTCCGGGCAATTGTCTGACACGATGGTCCCGTTCCATAGAGAGTCAAGTACTCGACGATGGATTTCCAGTCACTACTTTACAAATTCAATGTCTTACTCAAAGCATCTCCGCGATGGATCGTGAAACTGAGTCGACGAGGAGATATTAGTGGCGCATATACAGAATAGCCCATGAGCAGGGGATGCTCCAGATGTTTGACGTTCATGAACGCATCTCTGGCAACCGCGCATTGTAATAGTTGAACAATTCCCCAATTAAATTATAGCATGGGACGGATCTTGGCATAACGATGAGACAAAGGGTGCATGAGGAGAGTATTCACACGACGGAATGGATGCCAAGTGGCCCGGAAACGTAGACAAAGTCATCAAAGACGAGGGAGTAGCATCTTGGGGACTGAACGAGATCCAAAAGGGCGACGAAACGGTTGTGCATGCATTTCCGACTCGCGGTGGTGAGAAACGAAATTACTTATTCAAAGACAATCGCTACTTCATGCTCCGCTCACAGTCTATCAAATACATCGTTGCAATTTCTACCAAGATCTGCATGCCGAGTGGATCATGAATTCATCACGAGGAACCTCCTTATCTGACTCTAACTCGCATGCATTTTTTATGAGCTATAACTGATTCAGCGATGGCCAAATTAAATCTCATTGCGGGAAACGGTAGGACTGAGGGGAGAAATGTGGTTAACTCTAGAACGGTAGCATTTTTTTTTAAATCTATTCAGCGGTAACCTGTGAATGACTCCAGTTTTGAAAAATTCATATCTCTGATAAAATTTGAGGAAAAGGTTTCAATTTGGGCTTATTCTTTTCGTTTTTTAATGCAGGATCACGTGAGCCTGGAGCAATTTTGTTTGGAGTCAAAAAATTAGTAAAAAAATCGGGAAAATGATAAAAAAATCTGGAGTTATGAATGACTCCAGTTTTGAAAAATTCATATCTCTGGTAAAATTTGAGGAAAAGGTTTCAACTTGGGCTCATTCTTTTCGTTTTTTAATGCAGGATCACGTGAGCCTTGGGGAATTTTGCTTGAAGTAAAAAAATTAGTAAAAAATTCGGGAAAATGATGAAAAATCGGAGAACGAAGGGAGAAAGGGATTTCGAGTCACCTGGATTTTATTCAAGCCAGTACACAGGGACGATTTAAGGAGGCTGGCTACATAAGAATTTAATAAAATTTTGTGATAACATTCTTTAGCATCAAATACGACGACACCATTTTTTTCTAATTTTTCGTCTACATAGTTGTCGAATAATTCGAGTTTACAATGTGCAAAAGATATTCCTACATATACATCTGATTCCTATGCTTATGCATGTAAACTCTGGTGTTTAGATTACTCGAAAACTATGTAAAAGTCAAAAATTCGGTAAAACGATTAAAAAATCGGAGAACGAAGGGAGAAAGGGATTTCGAGTCACTCGTGAATGACTCCAGTTTTGAAAAATTCATATCTCTGGTAAAATTTGATGAAAAGGTTTCAATTTGGGCTCATTCTTTTCGTTTTTTAATGCAGGATCACGTGAGCCTGGGGCAATTTCGCTTGGAGTCAAAAATTCGGTAAAACGTGGAAAAAAAAATCTTGTCATCGAAAATTTGGTGTGTTCGCAGTAACTCTCTGTTCGTCGGCGTATTTTCCGTAAACAAGAACGTCGTTAAAGGTGCATCGCGGAGACCAACACCCAAGAAGTCCCAATTAAAACTTTTCATTCGAACTCGTGCAGTTTCATTACCGTCGCCCGGGTTCGCATGAAAAATTTTGTAGATACACAGCAGCCTGCTCCTCTCGAGTGTCTCGACGGAATCTCAAGCGACCAAAGCCTCTAGATACCCCCTCGTTGGTCCATAACTCGTATCATTCTGTGTCTCCAAACTTATCACTTTCTCTCTGAAGCAATCAGCGAGCTCACCTCTAATCCTAAACCCCCGGAAGCGGTTCCGGGGGTTGCTCGAGAACACAGAGTCCTTATTGTTTGACTGACGTCTCAGAATTTCCATACTTTTCAACACACGTTCTTTTGTTTACGTACAAAAGGCAAGTCTTGCGAAGTACGTGACTTGCGGCAAGTTTCCTCGCGAGCTCGACGAGCCTTCTGTCCTGCTGTCTCGACGCGATTCAGTAGCCGATCACGTGGAAAAATGGAAATATATCTCGTGCCAAAAGAGACGTTTTGTTTTTCACGAAAAACTGAAATAACTGGATCGACCGCGAGCTGGCATTTCAATGAAACGAAAAAATATATTCCCGTGACGCGAAAATCGTCGCGTTCACCGCAAGGATCGTGCTCGCGCGGGCGACGATCGAGGCAATGGCTACGTGCATCTCCGCACATCAGGCTCGAGAGGAAAAATGAGCCGTTGGGAAGCTCTCGCACGAGGCTCGCTTTACAAAGCGAAGCACGTGGGGTCTTTCCGCTTTTGCACAAAACGGCTCAAGTTTCAAGCGACGAAAAAAAACACGAGCTAACAACGTCGAGGTAAACTCATCGACGAGGAGAATTGAATTGCTGCGATAAGAGAATCAAACCGAATGGTCTCGAGGAGCCAGGGTCGCGAACTGTCATGGAAAAATTCAACCAGCAACGAGAAACTTGTCGAAAGCTGCGACAACTAAGACTTTTGTAGCAGCCTCGCAGCACCAGTTGTTATCCCTTGATGTTGCGAGACTTTTAACTTCCGCTCCGGATGCTCAGCCGAGCTGATACTTCTCGTCTTTCACGTTGCCGGAAATTGAGAAGCGAAAAACAAAGAGTCTCTAGTTTTGGAGAAACTTTGACGAAAGGAGGAAAATAAAAATTGGAGAAACTATTTTTCGATAAACTTGAGAAACGCGGAATACTGGGAATGAAATTTTGTTAAAAATCGTCGATATTTTGTTGAACACGGTAAACAAAATATTTTTTCATAATTTCTAAATTTTCGTTATTTTGGCAGTAATTTTTGTTTCTAACGGAATTGTCAGCGAAATTTACGAGTCGAACGACTAAAATTTGCTTCCGGAGAGACTTTCTACAATATTTCTTGCTCCAGTGACACAATTGTTGGGATTATTGAATAAAAATGTTTAGTCGCACGTATCGAACAAAATATCGATCTTTTCCAACAAAATTTGGTTTATTTTTTTATAAATAAATAAATAAATTTATTTTATTTCATTTTCATTTTGTTTTTCATTAATTAGAATCTTATATTTGTCTTTCCACACTGAAAATGAAATTCTGTTAAAAATCGTCGATATTCTGGTGGCCACGGTAAACAAAATATGTTTTCATAATTTCAAAATTTTCGTTATTTTGGCAGTAATTTTTGTTTCTAACGGAATCGTCAGCAAAATTTACGATCGGAACGACTAAAATTTGCTTCCGAAGAGACTTTCTACAATATTTCTTGCTCCAGTGACACAATTGTTGGGATTATTGAATAAAAATGTTTAGTCGCACGTATCGAACAAAATATCGATCTTTTCCAACAAAATTTGGTTTATTTTTTTATAAATAAATAAATAAATTCATTTTATTTGATTTTTATTTTGTTTTTCATTAATTAGAATCTTATATTTGTCTTTCCACACTGAAAATGAAATTCTGTTGAAAATCTTCGATGTTCTGGTGGCCACGGCAAACAAAATATTTTTTCATAATTTCGAAATTTTCGTTATTTTGGCAGAATATTTGGTTTCTAACGGAATCGTCAGCGAAATTTACGAGTCGAACGACTAAAATTTGCTTCCGAAGAGACTTTCTACAATATTTCTTGCTGCAATGACAAAATTGTTGGGATTATTGAAAAAAAAAACGTTTAGTCGAACGTATCGAACAAAATATCCATCTTTTTCAACAAAATTTCGTTTTCAGTGAAGAAGCATCGACGCGTAAACACAATTCGTTGGCTCTGTGTATCCAAAGCCCTTATATATTCTCTAATGATCTCAAAAGCAGAATCCCTACAGACACACGCTCCGTATTAACGATTCTCAAGGAAGAGATAATATTGAAGGAGTAAACATTGTGAAATTTATCTGGAGGCGTTGATTTGGAATCTAATGAAAACGAATGCTAATTAAGCAGCCGAGGAATGTCGTCCGCATGGAGACTCAATGCAAATAATGCATAATCCTTCGTTATTTTGCGACAGCTCGATATTCCTGGGACGCTCCCTCCGGCACATACGCAAGAAAACAATACGCAAGAGAATATACAATACGAGTTCGTCGCCTGTGTGGACACTTTTAGTTTTGACCAAGGAAGCTGCAGCGACATGAATTTCAGATTTCATGAATCTGAATGAGAAGGAGGGGACCGCATGGGCGATGTACTGTTTGTTTGGCTGGTGTAGCGGAGATTGCAGCATCCAGCGAAAAACAAAGAATGAAATCTGGAGCAAAGGACGTGCAGCAAGGATTTCGATCTTTTTTCCACAAATTTTTCTTTTATTATTTTCTTTCGGCACGTATTCCGCTCTCTGAACAAATGAAATGATACGATTCAACGCTGCGGCGCGCGACTATTCTTATCAAGTCTCGACGGAGCTTTGGCCTGACGAGCTGTTTCATTTCTTGTCGCTTTATATTCCGCAGGCACATTGATCCAGACGATGTAAATATCAGAGCCAGCGTTTTTTCTTTTTCATTGCAAAACTAGCTGTGCCTTTGCTTTCGCGGAGCAAAGCCGGAGATAAAATAAACGTCGGGATCGAGGCTTTGGAGAGCATTATGAAGGTAAATGCTTGGTGCACAATTCGAGTGGTTCGGGGAGAAAGACCCAAAGGAAAATCTTAAATAAATGCATCTCTCTCGAATCTCAGTCGTTCGCTTTTCGTCAAACGCGCGCTTGACTCCTTTATTCCCGCGTGCTCTTGAAAAGTAATTATCGCGTCTGCCACTCAATTTCCTTTTCTCATTGCATGTTACTATTTTGTATACGAAGAGCTCTGGCGACGCTAACGAGGTACGGAGAGAATTTTCAGAGTCAGGAAAGTGCAGTCACTTTTTGGGAACCCCTGGCTACTTGACAATTGTTACGTTTTTATTTTCAATAAAGTTGAAATTTCGAGCCACGTTCCCGAACGTTTAATGGAGAATTATTAAAATCCTTTTTTAATAATTTGATTATCACGTTTCCATTCAATTATTTACGAGCCTGGGACTTTAAATCTCGTGCTCCCTTCGTTCTCCCGTTCTTTTATCGTTTTACCGAATTTTTGACTGATTTTTTGACCCCCAGCAAAATTCCCCAAGGCTCGAGTGATCCTGCATTAAAAAAGGAAAAAAATGAGCCCAATTTGAAATCTTTTCGTTAAATTTTACCGGAGATATGAATTTTTCAAAACTAGAGTCATTCACGAGTGACTCTAAATCCCTTTCTCCCTTCGTTCTCCAATTTTTTAATCGTTTTACCGAATTTTTGACTTTTACATAGTTTCCGAGTAAACGAAACACTAGNTTAATGGAGAATTATTAAAATCCTTTTTTAATAATTTGATTATCACGTTTCCATTCAATTATTTACGAGCCTGGGACTTTAAATCTCGTGCTCCCTTCGTTCTCCCGTTCTTTTATCGTTTTACCGAATTTTTGACTGATTTTTTGACTCCGAGCAAAATTACCCCAGGCTCACGCGATCCTGCATTAAAAAAGGAAAAAAATGAGCCCAATTTGAAGCTTTTTTGTTAAATTTTACCGGAGATATGAATTTTTCAAAACTGGAGTCATTCACGAGTGACTCTAAATCCCTTTCTCCCTTCGTTCTCCAATTTTTTAATCGTTTTACCGAATTTTTGACTTTTACATAGTTTCCGAGTAAACGAAACACTAGAGTTTACATGCATAAGCATAGGAATCAGATGTATATGTAGGAATATCTTTTGCACATTGTAAACTCGAATTATTCGACAACTATGTAGACGAAAAATTAGAAAAAAATGGTGTCGTCGTATTTGATGCTAAAGAATGTTATCACAAAATTTTATTAAATTCTTATGTAGCCAGGATCCTTAACTCGTCGCTGTGTACTGGCTGGAATAAAATCCGGTGGGGTAGCAACATCGCGACGTAATCAAAATTCAGTTACAATGGAATCGTCACGAACGTCATTCAGTGAAAAGTTAATTAAATCAGCCTCATCGAAAGATTCATTAATTCGTGAATCTGTTTTATTCGCGTGTGGAGCAAAAGCTTCGCTTTATGAATAAAACAAAGGGCATCAGTGATCGGTTCATGTCTCTTCACCACATAATTAGAAATAACGTTCCACAATAGGATTCCGGGCGACCGCTAAATTCCTCTAATTGTATCGATTTAATTGATGGAAACGTTGGGAGCTGCTTCGATCCCCAGAGCTCTTTGGCAGAGAGCCCATGCAAGATTCAATGCAGTTGCAGGACGATCGTACATCTTTGTCGCATGACACTTGGTCGAGCTATTTTGGTCGTTTGTGGAAACGCAAATGTTGGCCTGAGTACTTTTTAGCTTCGGGGAATGGTCTAGGGGTTGCTTAATAAATTTGAAAAAAATGTCAGTAGATAGATCGGAACATTTAGAAGAGAAAAGTCCTTAGCGATTTTTCTCTCCGACGAACCGTTGACGAGATATTAATTTTTTAAGTAATTAACGGTCCAGGACGCTGCGGATCCTGCAGGATCGAATATCTCGGGAACGGTGGATCGTAGACAAAAACGGCTCAGGACTTTTTTGTTCAGGGTGGCACGAGGAATGTTCCCCCAGGAAAATTGGAGATGACTTTTGGGACACCCGGTATATGTTTTTCCTGCTGCATCTGTATAGAGGGGTGGAGATTTATCGAGCTCTCCGTTGCGCAGCTTGACGTTGTACCACCTTTTCCGGGAACTCCCTCTACATAGGGTTCCTTCTCTACTCCCTACATGATTTTCCATTACGTTGGACGCATGCGCACGTCGTCGCGATAGGAACCTTTTTACCTCAAAAAACGGCGTGTGTGCGGCTGAAAGGACGCGATGACGAGACTGCTGCCTTGAAAACGTAACACGGAAAATCACACTAAAATACGAAAGCGCGGGAGAGAGAGAGAGAGAAGAAAATCGAAGAGAATTTCGTCGCGTGCCTTTGGAACTAGATAAACGTTACCGAATCGAGGCTCGCTCGACTTGACAATAAAGTACATGGCAGTACCAAAATACACGGATATAAATGTATATTCAAAGGTGATAAACCCTTGCGGGAGAGTGACGGAGAAACGACAACCGCGTCGAGTGTAAAACGAATGAAAGCTCGTCTGCAGTTGAAAGCCTGCGAATGGAACGGAAGTCTCTCGACTTCAGATTTCCATTTCACAAATGAATTTCTATACAAATTGCCAAGCTCTTGACAAAACGCTTTTACACCCTTGGTTCGCGAACAGCCTGACACATTTTCGGACAAACGTTCGAAACAAGAAAATGGGCATGAATTTAAATTCAGTGTCAGTGACAAACTTTAGTGCTGCGATGAGAATGATGAATGAAAATTTACTTCTTCTGCAGGATTACGCAATCTGCTCCAAATGGCGTCGCCCTTTAAACTAACCTTATGAATAACATTTTCGTTTGTTGTGTTCGTAAAGTCTCCGTTGAAAAATTCGATCCACACGAACGCTCGGGGGGACACTGCGATGAAAAACCGGAAGTCTCAAAAACCGGAGACGCACTAAAATGAGGGTGCGTGGTTGAAATTTATATTCGGCGTTTGCAAAAACATGGCGGATGAGAAATCTCGACGATAATAATGAATTTACATTCGTCCGACCAACGCGATCGAGAGAGGGAGAGAAATTGACCAAATGAGAAGAAATATTTCGAGCAGATTGTTTCCAACGAAAATCCACGTATTTTCATTCCTCGAGACAAAAAAACATCCGCCATTGTATGTCGAGAAATTTTCATCTAGTCGCGGAGCTCTCGGCGACGAGTGGATGGTGGCGCCGCCGCGCGGCAGCCCGCGCAACTACGCGTGTCAATATGGCCGTAGCAGTTGGAAGCAGTGTGCAGTAAGCGGCAGTATGCGGAGCGACGCCGACCGCGACAGTTCTCCCGCGTGCCGTAGCTCTCTCGTTTGCTTTCTCGTGCGTCGTACGCGTGTCGAGTGTGTCGCTTTTCTCGCATAATGTTTTCCAACTCTTTTTCATCGATTCGGTAGTTGATTTCGTTGCGTTTTGGTGTGTTCGAATGGAAATACTCGTTGGAAATAAAAACATACGGACAAGAAGATAATCACGATGGATTCCACGCGAAATACTTCGTGCTACGTAGCGGCTGAGCAGGAGGTCGGCGAGGAAAAAGCAATTGGTACGTAAATTCTCAAGTAAAACAACAATTTTCCAAGTAAAAACAAACTCCTCTCGAAGCTCCATCTTTCGGTCCTCGTGTCAACTCTCCTCCCCAATGCGACTGACGAAAAATATTAGTTCGAGGGAGAAAAAGCACGAGGCACTCGAAAAGATTGATTTTTTTTTTTTCAACAACTTTTCTCGTGCTTTTCGCTGCTCTGATTCGACCATGAACGATATTCACGATAAAGCGACAAGTTTTCGTTAGGAAATACGTTTCTAAGCATCGAACAACGTTACGCCCGCATATTTCGTCCTCGTCTTTTCACCCCGAAATATTCGATGGCTCAGGCACATCGAGGGGTCGCAGCACATCTTCCAAAGGGGCTGGAAACGCGTCGCGTCGAAAAAAAATGCTTTACCCAAACCCTTAGTGGCGTCGGAATATTTTTCGAAGCTCAATGGGACGCACTTTTATTTTTACCAAGAAAATCACTGAAAACAACGCTTCTCACACTGTTTTTCCATTACATAACGTATTCCGAAATGTTTTATGCAACTTGTTCATTTTTTCTCGACATTTCAATCGATTTTTACATTTTCCTTCATTTCCTCGACAAAATTTGAATATATATACCGTCCGAACGTTAAATCATCAGACAATCGACGTTTTTTCTCGTTTTCGGAGTCGCGACGAGCGAAAAATTCCTTTTCGCACGAAAACAATGAATTTTCGAATTCGTGTCGTTGGAATGAAAAATTTGAGTACGAAATAATTATCTTGGGGTTCCGTACTCAAAGTTTATTGATGAAATTTCCTTACCGCGTTAAAAAATCGTTATATATTCATGAAAAATAAATAGAATTATTTCCCATAAAGAAAAAATTGCTTTTCAATCGCCATTTTGTATCGTTTTCGATTTCTCATCGATATTCACGTTTTAAAAAGGCAAAGAGGCAATAAAATTCTCATAAACCGTGACATCGCTCACGAGGGCTTCGAAATAATGGATTTGCTCGTACATAAATAACTTTAGCAACTAAAAAAGGAAAAAAAATGAGAATCGTCGATGTAACTAATTCGTGTATCGCTCGCGATCGTCTCGCTATATATCTTTCGCGTTCTTCTCTCGTTATCGTTCGTCAGGCTTGCCAAACTCATTCACTAAAGTGCTGCTGCTGCTCGTGTGTCGAAGGATAAATGAGCTTTTCTCCACGAAAACGATCGTTCATCTCGCGGTGCAGCAGCGGCCCATTACTTGCATTTATTCCCGCCATTTTACATGCAACATTAATAACACTCTATAATCCTCATTCGAGAAAATCCATTAATTCGTATTTTATACGTGAATAATTTACCTCGATTTTCTTTCCTCCAGAGCACGTTTTTTTTTCATTTCTTTTCTTTCTATTTGGCAACAGAATTCGCGTACTTTTTATTCTCCAATTTCTACGTATCCCAACGCGTTTTCCCTCGAAAGTCCTTGAAACTTTTTTTTTTCCCTACGTCTCGCCAAGTTTTCTACTTTCGGAATAAATTTCGTTAATTCCTCGTATTTCAGAGAAAACTCCATGAATTTCACTCGCTTCCAAAAAATCCTCGTAATTTTTAGTCGTTTCTGGAGCTCTTTTTTTAATTAATTCGCAAATAAATTCTTCTGGATGGATAAATAAAGATTATTCTCTCACGTTCCGTAGGGGTGATCGTAAAATTATTGTTTTTTGGAAGCAACGCGATGAATTACATTTCCTTGAGTTTCGCGAAGCTCTCTCGTTCCTCTCGGAAGCAGAGGAGACTCTCGCAGGACTCGCCCATAATTTTCGATTACAGAGAAAATTTAGTTTCTTTTTTTTTTAGGAAATATCGAATTTCCTCGGTGCATGAATTTTCCGGAACTCGGAGTAATTTTATAAAAATGTTTCTCGCTCAAAAAATTGCCACAAATTATTATTATCATTTTTTTCTTTCCCTGCTTCGGATTTCGAAGGAAACGCATACAATTTAGTCCTTTTTTTTTAGGAAATATGTAATTTCCTCGTTGCATGAATTTTCCGGAACTCGGAGCAATTTTATAAAAATGTTTCTAGCTCCAAAAATTGCCACAAATTATTATTATCATTTTTTTCTTTCCCTGCTTTGGATTTCGAAGGAAACGCATTCAGTTTAGTCCTTTTTTTTAAGGAAATATGTAATTTCCTCGGTGCATGAATTTTCCGGAACTCGGAGCAATTTTATAAAAATGTTTCTCGCTCCAAAAATTGCCACAAATTATTATTATCATTTTTTTTCATTCCCTGCTTTGGATTTCGAAGGAAACGCATTTAATTACTCGCGTTTAACACTCAATTGAGTTAATTTGTATTCCATCCCGTGCGAGGCACACAAAGGGTCAACCTTTTCGTCGTAATGCCTTGTTAAGGGGGTGTCCGCGAGATTTTTCCAGTTTCAACGTAAATAACTCGTATTTTTTTTTTTTTACATTCATAATTACTCGCGAGTCGTGCGCCAAGTCGTTTAAATCTCTCGAAAACGTTGTATATTTTAAGGACGTGCAATTAAGAGGTGCGTAGGGCTCGTTTCTTCGAATGCTGAAATTTCATAGGCCATACGAACTTCTTTGTCATCCGAGTACGCGCTTCACATCGAGGCTGCGAGGAAAGCCTTTGAGGTCCCCTTTTTGGGGAACAATGAACTCGTGCAGAGAATACCCTTAAAATCGTCTGCACGTTTAAATGGCTGTGTGCGTGAGGCTTATATATATGTCTTCATAGAATCTCCTTTACAAACGTCGAGAGAGAGAGAGAGAGANGGAGGCCTGAAAATATCTAAACACCTGCATGGACTGGAGTGTGCGTTTGTTCGTAACAACGTCGACAGATGTCGAGAGCACAAGCTCCAAGTGCGTGGAACGAAAACGGAATTTCCCGCATGGGAAAACCTCTGCTTCTGTTTCTATTTTATTACTTAGTCCAAACGACTTGGAAAGTATTCACAGGATGCAGATCGTTCGTAGGGGACGGAAATGGTTTTTCGTTTCCTGCGATTATCGAATTTTAACGAAAAAACGGTTTTTTTTTTTTTTTAGGGTGAAAAAATTGGAAAAGGGAATTTTGATTTTTGTGTGTGTGTTGGGAATGATTGAATTTGTTTGTATTTTTTTTTCTGGGATGGTGCACTCGCCGCGGAGCATTTTGAATTATTAATTTGCAGGGAAAATAGTCGGCGATCGATCGTCGTTATCGAAAGATATGGAAAAAGTTGCGGTGGACGAAACTAAAGTTTGTGACGTTGGGGTCTAATGGAAAACACGCTTTTCTAATTATTTTTCAATTTTTTTAAAAATACGACAATTTTTGGAACGTTTTTTTTGTTGGAACATAAAAAAATTTCCATTTTTTTTTCCTGCATGAATATTCAATGAGAATCTTGAGATTTGCTCAAGAAAAAAACGGAGTCTCGTTGCGTTATAACGGTGCAAAGATCGCGTGAACAAAAAAGACCGAAATTCGTTGGATCCCAACGCGAGGAAAACACGTTTTTCTAATTATTTGTCAATTTTTTTATAAATACGAAAATTTTTGGAACGATTTTTTTGTTGGAGCACAAAAAAATTTCCATTTTTTTTTCTGGCTGAATATTCAATGAGAATCTCGAGATTTGCTCAAGAAAAAACGGAGTTTCGCATGCCAACGCGAGGAAAACTCGAAGATTGTCTGAAAATAATAAAACAATTGATTTTATGAATTTTCAGACAATAGACAATTGCCTCGGGAGCCTGGACAGAAAGACGAGATGGATGAGAATGGGCCAAAGTCACTTATCATGGAGATATATCCGTGGATATCACAATTCAAGAAAATGTGCCGGAGCTCCTTGGCCCAGCGGAGTATCTCGTCGTTGAAGCACCTCATGGCGTTTTTTGTTCGGTAATTAAAAGATTTAATAAAAATTTTCCGAATCCTAAACGAACGACGACTTTTCGTTCGCTAAGAAAATTTGAATTTCCTTTTTTTTATATTCGCAATAGCAAGACAATGAAAAAAAGGCTCTCAATACGTTTGACGACGTGCCAGTAATGGTGACCACTGAGTACTGGTTTTTAAAAACTTTTTTTTTACCATATTTTCTGTCTGTGGAGCATTTTTNGGAGCATTTTTTTTTTTTTTTTTCGTAGTTTCGTGTCCCCCGGGCAGCTTCATCCTGCATGCTACCAAATAAATTGTACATTCTCAGCCTCTGCACATGTGCAAAGATAAATGACGACCTGGTCTCATGCCCAGTGCACTCCTTCCTCGTAATTTATATATTTATACATATTTACGTGTGTGTGTGTGTATTTGTACGTGCGTACACTTAATCAAGCTGGGAAAGTCTTGCGATTAACCTGGAGCCCAGCCAGCTTGATATTCTGAATAAATTCATCGATATTTATTTTTCGTAGCAAGATTTTTGATTTTCTTTCGAATTATTTTCGCCATTTCGTGAAAATGGGACGAAAAAAAAAATTAAATGCGTCAGTTTTTTTTTTTTTACACAAACTTTGTTGAAATTTGAAATTAATCTCGAATTTTCTTACGATGCTCATCGAAAAGTAAATTTGATTGAAATTTGACAGCTTGATATTCTGAATAAATTCATCGATATTTATTTTTCGTAGCAAGATTTTTGATTTTCTTTCGAATTATTTTCACTGTTTCGTGGAAATTGGACGGAAAAAAAAATTAATTGCGTCAGTTTTTTTTTAAAAGAAACTTTGTTGAAATTTGAAATTTATCTCGAATTTTCTTGCGATGCTCATCGAAAAGTAAATTTGATTTGACAGCTTGATATTCTGAATAAATTCATCGATATTTATTTTTCGTAGCAAGATTTTTGATTTTCTTTCGAATTATTTTCACTATTTCGTGGAAATTGGACGGAAAAAAAAATTAATTGCGTTAATTTTATTTTTTAAAGAAACTTTGTTGAAATTTGAAATTTATCTCGAATTTTCTTGCGATGAAAAGTAAATTGGCATCGAAATTCAAATTGAAACTGCATTTTTTTTTTTTTTGCAGAAAATAAAGTTTTTTGTTTAATATTTTTGTTACGTAAAAATTCTAGAAATGCTCGACCAAGCGTCACCGAGTGCCACACGAAACCTCTCAGAGCAGAAAGATTGAAAGATTCCATTGGCGAAACTTTACTATTTTTTCTGTATTATTACCGCGACGTCGGGGAATTAAAAGACAGAGATTTTTACTTGATCGGCATGTCCGATTTGCTGGCTTTATACATCGACATGGAACTCAAAGCTTCGAAAAAAGGCAAAGAACACTCGAGCAAAATATCGGCCAGACTCTCCTCCTGCCTTCACGTCTATCTGGGTATGTTGTCGTTTCTCTCTATTTTTTTTCCTTGCCTCTTCATTCGGTTCTCACGAATTTAAATTAAACTCACTTTTACCGAGTTTAATGAGATTTCATGCTCGAAACGAACTATAAAACTATTCGGACGTCAAAATACAAAAAGTGCTTTTTGTGACTCGTTTTTTTGTTTTTTTAACTTTCAGAACATTCCACCGAATATCTATTGGAGACGCTCCTCAAAGTTCATTTCATGAACCACAATTATCAGGAAATATTGGATCCCGTTATAACGTGAGTAACGATGAAACAATTTTTGAATATTTTTTTTCCCCCAATATTTTTTTGTTTTTTTTTAAAATTATTTATTTTACGAATTTTGAAAAATTCATATCTCCGGTAAAAATGAACGAAAAGGGTTCTAATTGGGCTCATTTTTTTCGTTTTTCAATGCAGAATCACGTGAGCCTGGGCAATTTCGCTTACAGTCAAAAAATTAGTCGAAAATGCTGTAAAATGATAAAAAAAAATGGGAAAACGATGGTTTGCGGGATTTAAAATCGTCTGGGGTCGTTTTGAACTACACGTTAACGTTCTAGGGTCAAACTTGCACAAAGTTAAACGTCAGATCGATGTAAAAATAATGATAAAATTGTGTGTTTTCTCTGCAGAGCAAAATTCGATCTCATACTTAACATTATGTTGTTTTGTTTTTCTTCTTTTTATAGAAAGGTATTCAAGACTGTGGAGGAGCACCCTAACTCGAGCATAATGTATGTGCGCTACTTGCTCGCCTATCGATTATGGAAAAAATTGAACAAGGACGTGGCAGTTAGGAATGAAATAAATATGATAGCTCTGACGTCCCTCGGTGTCGCGCCGACCGATTTTCCACCCTTCATCCTCGACTCCGTACTACCGCAAGTGCCAAAAAATCAAAAAATCTCAACGAAACTTCTGCTCCTTCAAAAGTTTGACATTGAAAAATCCTGCGAAGAGTTTTTCAACTTTTGCAACAGGGAGAGAGGCTTCAAGGTCACCGACCTCGGGGATGACACGTGCTCGCCCAGCGCAATCGTTTCGTTGGTGAGATTTTATTTATTTATTTATTATTATTATTATTATTATTATTTATTATTTATTAAAATATGAAAAAATCCATTTTATCAGAAAAAAACATCCATTTTCTAATGCACGTTTCACGAAAATTTGATGGTGAATCGTGACCCATAGAAAAATGGAAATAATTATTTTGGAAAATGTGGAATTTATAGGAAAATTCGCGCCAGGGCCAAAATATGAAAAAATCCATTTTATCAGAAAAGATATTCATTTTCTAATGCACGTTTCACGAAAATTTGATGGTGAATCGTGACACAAAGAAAAATGGAAATAATTATTATGGAAAATATGGAATTTATGGAAAAATTCGCGCCAGAGCCAAAATATGACAAAATCCATTTTATCAGAAAATAAATTCATTTTCTGATGCACGTTCCACGAAAATTTGATGGTGAATCGTGACCCATAGAAAAATGGAAATAATTATTTTGGAAAATGTAGAATTTATAGAAAAATTCGCGCCAGGGCCAAAATATGAAAAAATCCAATTTATCAGAAAAAAAAATCATTTTCTAATGCACGTTTCACGAAAATTCGATGGTGAATCGTGACCCATAGAAAAATGGGAATAATTATTTTGGAAAATGTGGAATTTATAGAAAAATTCGCGCCAGGGCCAAATTATGAAAAAATCCATTTTATTAGAAAAAACATCCATTTTCTGATGCACGTTTCACTAAAATTCGATGGTGAATCGTGACACAAAGAAAAATGGAAATAATTATTTTGGAAAATGTGGAATTTATAGAAAAATTCGCGCCAGGGCCAAATTATGAAAAAATCCAATTTATCAGAAAAAACATTCATTTTCTAATGCACGTTCCACGAAAATTTGATGGTGAATCGTGACCCATAGAAAAATGAAAATAATTATTTTGGAAAATGTGGAATTTATAGAAAAATTCGCGCCAGGGCCAAATTATGAAAAAATCCATTAAATCAGAAAAAAAATTCATTTTCTAATGCACGTTCCACGAAAACGTGAGAAAGTAGAAATAATAATTTCCGAAAAAATGAAAATGATAGAAAAAAACGTAATTCGTCTAGAAAATTATTGCACGAAATGTGGAAGGAATCATAAAATCGCATTAACCTCCAAGGTCGTGTCTAGCACGCGAGGCAGTCTCGATAAGTGCGAGAGACACGGATCCTCGCGTGTGAAACTTGGACTCGGAGAGTCGATGTTGCGAACGATTGTGTGTTTGAGGCAAAGTTAGTTTATAAGAATAACGAGATTGTAAAAATGTGGAAAACATGTTATTAACGGTTGAATTATATTTTCATGAAATCAGCCTGAAGAAAATATCGATTGTCGGGATAAAATGAAAAATAAGAATAATCTTTTGAACGTAACGAGTAACGTAGCTTGTTTGCAAATAAAAGAATCTTGTTTAGTCGATTCATCGAATAACTCGATCGCTACAAAATCATTGATTAATCCCAACGCGTCTTTGTTGCGTAAAAGTAAAAAAATAAACGACATAGTATTCATAGATCTGACTAGCGACGTCGTAACAGAAAAAGTAATAAGGAAGAAAAAGGCTCGAAGGAAATTAACGTGGCTTGAGAAAGCGAAAAGTCGAATTGGCTCGAAAATCATCGTGAAGAAAAAAGATTCGTCGAACGAAGATTCGTCGCAGCTCGAAGAGGATGGTCTGGATATGGAGGGCCTCAAAATTTCGGAGGAAACGTCATCATCACTGAAGATTCATCAGGAAAGAATGATCGAGGAAAATTCGGGCATCAATGAAGATTCGCGAGTTGTGGCGATCGACGAGGAAGAAGAAAATGCCTGTGCGCTTGGGCTCGCCAACAAATCGCCACGGAGTCTCGAGTGGAGCCAACTCGAGAGTCGCAACAACGAGAAGAATCGTGTAGAAGTGGAGAAGAGCGTTGTCGAAGAGAAACGAGGCGGCGGCGTTCTGCCATCGAGTCCCCCTGAGGTCTCCTCCAGCCAAGCGGAAAGCTCGAGCCTTCAAAACGAGCCTCGACCTTTCGATCAATATTCCCGAAGCTTTAAGCTCGATGACACGGCTCAACTGGCACCGAACAACGATGAAAACACGAGGGATATCCACGCGAAGGTGATACAGACGAACGAACAACCAGACACGAAAGATAAAACGCCCGTGGAAAGGAACGTGCCATCGGAGCTGACGGTTAAGCCAGAGCGCGACAATTCTCCATCCAACGAAATAATAAATGAGCCGGTAGTTTCGAGGGAAATGGAAGTTGAAACGAGCAGTGCATTCGCAACGGATGTGTCGCTGGGCTGTAGCGAGGGAGCGAAGAAAATAGGAGAAAGTGAGTTTCAGGATAACATCGATGGTTTGTCATTGTTGGCGAGTGTTTCCCAGCGAATTTCCCACTTGACGACAACTCCGACAGCTTCCAATCCACCGGAAGTGATAAAAGTGAAAAATTACGCATTGCTAGCAAATATGAAGGTAAACGAAGAGCCTGACACGTCGCAGGACGCGCTCCCATTTTTCAACGACCTTGAAACTTCGATGAGCGATAAAATAATCGACATTTATCCTGAAAGCGCGATGGACAAAGTCGCTTATCAAGTGGAAATAACATCGACCGAAGAAACCGATTCGTATGCGATCTGCGGTCAGCCCAACGGACTAGCAACGTTTCCCAATCTCGAAGAAACTCGCTGCAACGCTCAGGCATCGTCAGCGATCGCCGACAGTACGAATCTCATGGAAAAGGACGAAACGAACGTTATTCTCAACGGCGAGACCGTAGTTCTCTTCCAAAAGTCACCGAATTCGAATCTTTACATTATCAACAAAGCGGTAGAAAATCGTGATCACGTAAACGACGAGGTGGCGAATCTCCACCGAGAAATAAACGATCGCGTAAGCGACGCGTCCGCAGCATTTTCCTACGAGATTTACGACAGTCTCTATCGCAGCAAAGTTTCCAATTACGAGCTCACGCAGTTCAGCAGCCAAGAGAGTCGGCGAAACAAAATGAAAGCTGAACAATTGAGCGAAAATAAAAGCTGCGATCCCCTGGAATTAACGAAATCAGGTAAAAAGCTCGAGACGATCGATGACAAAACGAGAATCAAACGGAAATTAAACAATTCTGACATTTCTCGAAGAAGACGAATAAAACAGGAATACGACGCTTGCCCGAGCAACATTCCTAATCGTTTGCAAGCTAATTACGCTATTCAGGATTGTCCTCCAAAACATTCTGACCAAAAACACTCGATTCACATTCCCGTACCACATTCGACTCCCATTTACACGAAATATCCATCAGCCACCGAATTGTATCTTCCCTGCCACAAAAACTGCAATTCCATCGCATGTGCGCTTCCCGTTAATTCTCCAACGTCTCTCCATCCCCATTCCGCCAAAAATACCAACGGCAATCCTCGCTGCAGCTGCTTGAACTGCACTTACGACCTAATGACTCATTGCACCGAGTGCATCATTCCGAACGGCGACACAAGGACGAACAGCATCGATTCTCATCCCTATTACATGCCCATACGTTCCGCTCAGAACCCTAACGTTCCGGAATGCAACAGAAGCTCCGTGGACGATACTCTTGCCAAAATTTACGACAAACAACTCGTCTGCAATTTCGAGCAAAAGATTCTCGACGCTAAACCCTTGGAGAACGTCAAATACGAACGCAAAGATAATTATCGCGCTGAACTCGACAACAAACTGCCACTGAAGAAACGATTCAAAGCGTTCATGGCAATGTCATTCGTCGAGGACGATCCTGTCAAGCTCGAGAAATTACAGAGCTATCCTGGCACACCCATGCTTTCGATCGCTGCCCTAGAAGCCTCGGAAAATCGTTCCGACAGCCCCGATCTAACCAGATCGACAAAAAATTGCCTTGAGCTGAATTCCACGAAAGATCGAGACGATTTCGCAAACTCTCAAAGCAGGGAAATGATCCGCAGGGATTATTGCAAAGACGGGATGCTCGTGTCTCATCCAGGATCCATAAGCAATCCCCATGAATCCAGTGCCAAACGAAAACGATCACAAAATTCCTCCGACAGAAAAGAAATGGATTCCAAGCCCAGAATCTGTTCGGAAAAAATGAAAGACACTGAAATGTCTGCTCCCTCGAAAAAAGCAACGAGACAAACTCGAAGTTCCAAACGAAACGTCCCAAAGGTTAATTATATTTACGCCGATGGCGATTCCGACTGGAATCCATCCGGTCCTAACGTCACTGCGAATTCTCTCAACAAACGCAAACGCAAGAGAACCACTCGATGATCGTTGTTGCTTAGCTACCCGAACGATGCTCCCGTTAATTGCTTTTGCCATCGTTTCACTCATCCACCGAAACATCATCGATTCCCGATGTTTTCATGCCTTGAAAAATCCTCCTAGGCATTTATTACCAACACACAGAATAATCCTCGATCTAAAGAATCGACCAAAGTTAACGATGAATCTTTCACTTTCAATGGACTAATTCATTACCGACACGAAGGTGGAACGATCTCTGAAAGCAAACGCATTAACGTGAACACTCGAACCTGACCGTTCAGAAGGCTGTGGTATTTTAAAAAACTTGAAGAAGAAAAGAAAGAAGAAAAATTGTAAATAACATTCACCATTAGATGTAAATATACTGAGTAGTAGAAAAATAGAAGAGTCGATGGTTTATAATTGAAAAAGCGACGAAGAATCGAGTCTCACGGATCCCGAAGATTCCTGACAAAATTCTGCCTTTTTTCGATGATTCTCGAAAAGGAAGAATCAAAGTTTGGAAAAACTCTTGCGAAAATAAAATCGCAACGAGTCTTCGGGACAAAAGAGGAATGACCACGTCGCGCGTTCCTGTCGACTACACGTCCGTTTCTCTCTCTAAACAAAATATCGTCACCAATTTCTCAAACTACAAATTTTCAGAATCAAATTATTATTATCGAGTATTTTTTGAGAGAAATGTGTGATCGAGCAACAGAATCAAGCTTAAGGATAAAATGTACAAAATGTTGGTCCCAGATTGTCGTCACTAAGAGTTAATAACACGAAGATACAACAACAACGTAATATTAGCTAAGCAAACGAGTCAAAATGTTTTTACTGCTATCATTCGAAATATCTATTCGCACTCGGCACTGGTTGTTGGGCCATGCGCCGAGAAATCGTTCAGTAGCTCTCGTCGTCAAGGTAAGTCGCGATCGACAACTTATTTTTTCAATACGTACGAGAATTTTTCTGAATAAAAGCGAAAATCGAAAAAAAAAAAATCAAACAAAACGTGGAAATAAATACAATTTTTTAATAAACTTGAAAAATCCGCTAAAAATTGACACGTGCAGCAGTAGCTTTGCAGCTCGCGCTTTCACGACCGAGCAGAAAAAAAAAAGCAAAATTCTTAAAGCCCAAAAAACTCATTGATGCGTTATTTTTACAGATTTTGAAAAATCCCCGATTCTCTCCGGCCGCGGGATAAAATTTTAGAGTCCATCAGTGTGAAAACTGAAAAATCACTCGACTACAGAAATTTCGAAACGGAAATTACGATCCGGAACATACACTGTGGAAAGTTCCAGCGGCTCGTCGCACTCTGTCGAAGGTGAATTTTACTTTTAACATTTTTCGTCACTTTTCTCAAATTTAGTCAAAAAAACGTCGATATTTTGTTGAACACGGAAAACTGAATATTTTTGGATAATTTTAAAATTTTCGTTATTTTGACAGCATTTTTAGTTTCTAAGTGAATCGTCAGCAAAATTTACGATTGGAACGACTAAAAATTAGCTTCCGAAGAGACTTTCTAGAATATTTATTGCTGCAATGACACAATTGTTGGAATTATTCGAAAAAACGTTTAGTCGCGAACGTATCCAACAAAATATCGATTCAGTGCAACGAGTGCAAAGTATTAATTGAACGACATCGTTTAGTCCTTTTCAGGATGTACGAAGAACCGAGAGATCGTGATGAACGATGGGTGGACGAACGACGAAAGCCAGAAATACTCCAAAACGTCAACAACATTGGCAGCCAAGCTCCACCGGCGAAAAACAACGAGAAACAACACGAGCCCGATCATCACTAATGATCCTTCTAAAAATCAAAAGAAAACTGAGACAAAGATCGCGAGTATGATTGACGTAGACTTAATAACGAAACAACACGTAGATAGAGTGCCTAGTCAATGGTTCACCGAATACGTAACAATGCTCTTGGAGGATTCGCCCCTGAGCGAGTGAAAAAGTAAAAAAGGCAAAGGGAAGGAGCTATTGAGCGTGTTCTGCGATCGAGTTACCAATAGAAAGAGAAACAGAGAGAGAGAGAGAGACAAATTAAGCAAATACAAAGAACAGAAAGCAAATTTCGTCCTGTCGCTTTTAAGGAAAACAAAAATCTCATTTTCTTCGACGTTTTATTTAAGGAGAAGGCAAAGCGCTCTAGACACACGGAAAGTAAATCTCGATATTCCTCAATCATTTATTTTTTTCACTAAATTCAAACATAAATTTCGTCGAAACTTTATCAACGAATTGAAAAAAAAAAAAAATCGTGAGAATCTAGTGTCAAAAAAAAAAAACAAAGATTTTACGAGAATCAGTCAATTTACCAAATTTTTCCGAACGCTC
>JBAJMU010000010.1:821388-835352 GCA_037952995.1 Hyposoter didymator | reverse complement strand
TTAATTATTTAATTAATTATTTAATTAATTAATTAATTAATTAATTAATTAGTCCGTAAGATTTTTTACTTGGAATTATTTTTAAGAATTGGAATAATTATTGTGATTTTTGTGATTAATTAATAATTAATTAATAATTAATTAATAATTAATTAATAATTAATTAATAATTAATTGATAATTAAATATTAATTAATTAATTAATAATTAATTAAATTAATTAATTAATAATTAATTAAATTAATTCGAAGTCGAATTTAGTTCGTAAGATTTTTGACTTGGAATTATTTTTAAGAATTAGAATAATTATTGTGGTTTTTGTGATTTTGATTTTTATTTAGATTTTGATTTTTCACAGTCGATGATCCACCAATGCAAACTATAAGACTGAAAGAGAATTCCGTTTGAATGATATTAGTTTTACGAACTTAGGGTCTTAAGGGATGCATGCTGAAAGTAAATTGGCCCATATGCGCGTGTGCATATGGATACACAGTTCTAAAATCATAGGAAAGTGTGTTTGAATAGAGAATCTTACGTGACAGTCGTTTTTACGTTTCTCTGCATTTTTCTTATTATTAAATTTGAGACATCCTGTTACCTGATATCCGGACTGTGATTACGAGTCGTTCGTCCGGCCCCGTAAGTAAAACTCTATCCAAGCATACGAAACAAAAACTTGAATAGAGAAAAACAATGATTTTCAAGTTTTCACAATTTCGTTCCAACGAAAATTCTTCCTTTTTCATCTTCAGCAAACCTCTTCAGCATTTTCCTTCGAGTTTGCCTGTCACAACACGATGAAAAGTTGCGAATTGGCCACTTGGAGGGAAAAAGAATTTTCGTTGGCTCGATAGGACTTTTTTGCTTGAATTCTAATTGCCAAATGAAAACTGTGACACCCACCCCGAAACCTCATCGCCATATTGTAGACTTAATGACTCCTCGGAATTCTGATCCTTTGGAATCCGATCGATTTTTATATTTCGCAGCTGTTACGATTATTTTTTCATTCTCATGACAACTTACCTCACAGTTATTATCTTTTTGTTTCTTCGCAATCAAAGTCTGATAGATTTAAGTTGTTTCGAGTGAATTATTGACAAAAGGGAGTCGTTTGCGTTACAACGAGAAGCGAGTGACGAGAAAGATTCTAATTATTCATTGAGTAATTAAAATCGACACTCCGATCATCGTCTCGATCGTAAATTCGTTTGTAAATTTATTATTAACCCCAGAACGGTAACCTTATTTTTTTTTTTTTCCTATTCCGAAAAAATTCATATCTCCAGTAAAATTTAACGAAAAGACTTCAACTTGGGCTCATTCTTTTCGTTTTTTAATGCAGAATCACGCGAGCCTGGGGCAATTTTGTTTGAAGTAAAAAAATTAGTAAAAAATTCGGTAAAACGATTTAAAACGGGAAAACGAAGGGAGAAAGGGATTTGGTTGTTTTTGACTTCCGGTTACCGTTCCAGAGTCAATTATTTCAACATTTATTAACGATTTTTTTGGAGGGAAATGGAATTTACGAAAAATTATGGAAAATTCATGCTCCTTGGTCAATTTTTCACGCAGCCAAGTAAAGTTTGGTTATTTTGTTTTAAATTGGAAATACGACGTAATTCCTGTACCACCGAATGAAAGACTTGAAGAAAACGTATTGAAATATAATAGTATGAGAAAGTTTGGGTGATTCTGTAAATATACGAATAATGTGAACGTGGGTAAATGTCTCGAGTGTAAATTCAACATGTAACGATCGTTATATTTATAAAGTTATTAGATGAATCAACGCATAGTCGTTATTTTTTTTTTTCTTCTTCTTTCGCCGGAAAAATGTAAAAATGGAACAAACAAAAATGACGATACGAAACGAAGAGACGTTTCAGTGACGATATTTATTGGATTACCCAGGACACGTTTTTTGCCCGCAAAATAAACGTGTTGATTTACGAAAGTAAACGAATGTCTCTCGCATTATTCTGTCCCTGGCGTCTGGCTCGATCTATCATTCTAAGTCTCGTTCATAATGAGGAATCTAGACTCTCGGGATCCCGGAGTTTCCACCGAATCAACTTTCCTTTCTACTCGAGTCTTAGTCGCGCCTTACGAGGCGATAATTCCGATTCCCGAGCAATGGAAAAATCTTGTGAACAAAATTCTTGAGTATTTGTTTTTTTAACGCCGGAAATTTTTTTTTTTTTCTGTCAAATTTGGTGGAAAAACATGGCAAACCGAATGAAACTGAATTTTTGATTGAAATTTATTTTTTTATGGAATTTTGAACGATTGGGAATTGGTCAAATTTCTCCTTGGCTTGGTCGTGCCTTACGAGACGATAATTCCGATTCTCGAGCAATGGAAAACTCTTGTGAACCAAATTCTTGAGTATTTGTTTTTTTAACGCCGGAAATTTTTATTTATTCTGTCAAATTTGGTGGAAAAAAAATGGCAAACCGAATGAAACGGAATTTTTGATTGAAATTTATTTTTTTATGGAATTTTGAACGATTGGGAATTGGTCAATTTTCTTCTTGTCTTGGTCGCGCTTTACGAGACGATAATTTCGATTCCCGAGCAATGGAAAAATCTTATCGACCAAATTCTTGAGTATTTGTTCAATTTTCATTTGTTTCTGTCAAATTTGGTGGAAAAAAAATGGGACACCGAATAAAACTGAATTTTTGATTGAGATTAATTTTTTTATGGAATTTTGAACGATTGGGAATTGGTCGAATTTCTTCTTGTCTTGGTCGCGCCTTACGAGACGATAATTCCGATTCCCAAGCAATGGAAAAATCTTATGAACCAAATTCTTGAGTATTTGTTTTTTTAACGCCGCCAATTTTTATTTTTTTCTGTCAAATTTGATCAAAAAAAAATTGGACACCGAATGAAACTGAATTTTTGATTGAAATTCATTTTTTTATGGAATTTTAATTGAAAATTGATCAAATTTTCAATGGAATTTGTTAATTTGTTATTTTGGTAAAAAAATGAATTTCTCCCACGGATCTCGGAGGAAGATTCGTCGTAATAAACCTCGTCGCACGGCTTCGAATTGTACAATCATTGAAAATAATTTTATCTCATTGCTGATTGAGAAGGCGAGAAAATTTTCCACGCGCGGAAATGTCGATACAGCGAATGAAAAAGAGTAAAACAAAAGCTCGTTGATGAACGAGTATGTTGCCAAGGTCTCGTGGTGATTATATGCAGTGTGCGCTCTGATGTGGGAGTTGGCAGCGTTCGTGGAGCACCGTTCATTCGTGTATGCAGCTGTGAACAGTTTTATTGCATTCTCTGATCTACCAAGACCGGTCGAACATGAACGCTCTGGTGGTACAAGTCAAAGAAGGAAAGTTGAAGGGCTTCGTTGCGAAAAACCATGACGGAGGAGAATATTTTGCTTTCTATGGAATCCCGTTTGCGGAAGCGCCGATTGGCAACTTGAGATTCAAGGTAAAAAAAAATATTTATTTTTTCGTTTCAAATTTTTATTATTCGATTAAAATTGAACTTTCAATAAAATTCGTAAAGTAATGAAAAAATTCAACGACCGATTAGTGGATGCGGAGATAATTTTTTCGATTATTCTTCAATTAACCCCAGAACGATGACCCCGGATTAAGTCCCGCGCCCTTTTTCCCTTCGTTTTCGCGTTTTTTATCGTTTTACCGATTTTTGACTGATTTTTTGACTCCAAGCAAAATTCCCCGAGGCTCACGTGATTCTGCATAAAAAAACGAAAAGAATGAGCCCGATTAGAAGTCTTTTCGTTAATTTTTACCGGAGATATGAATTTTTCAAAATTGGGGTCACAAATGAGCCCCAAATCGCGTTCTAGGCTTCGAATCTAACGATTCGACAGCGATAGCTCTGCAGATATTGCATTTTGTCATTTCCCGAGTAAAACTGCCAACGGCAAGTCCAGTTGTTGGTTCGGTGACCGCCCAGCCATGCACTGGCTCGACGCGCATCGATTGCTCACTGAGAAGCAGTTATTCCGAGTTTCTCATGGTGCCGAGCGATACCGCGTTGCATTATTAGGGGAGACTGCCTGCGGACAACACTCTCAGCGAAGAGGCAAGGGAGGGGGGGTCCACGGGACCAAGAACTGGATCAATGAACCGCGAAGAAAAAGCGAGATTAACCCGCAGCGATCTACCAAACGAAAAAAAAAAACACTAAAAAAAAAAAATTCAAGATGACAAAATTTTTATAACAAATTTTTATACCGATCGTGGAAATCGAGAAAATTGAAAAAAAATGATGGAAAACGGGTCGGTATCGTTGCGAAAGGTTTGAATTAATAAATCGCATGCCCAGGAACCACAAAGTCCAAAAGCATGGGATGGCATACGCGACGCTAGCAAGGACGCTCCCAGGTCGCTGCAATACGATATGATGAGCCATCAAGATGCAGGAGACGAGGATTGTCTCTATTTGAATGTATCGACGCCTTCGTTGACTGGAAAAAAAGCAGTGATGGTGTGGATTCACGGTGGCGCTTTTGTGCTCGGTGGACCACAAACCGAATTCTATGGACCGGATTATTTAATCAAACACGACATTGTATACGTCTCGATTGCATATCGACTTGGTTGCCTTGGTGAGTATAACGCGACGACAGACATTGCGTCACCGAGATAACGAATCAATCTCGCTGTGGGACTCGATACTCGAGTATGTATCAGCTTTTTTGTTTACTGCGAGAATACACGTTTTCACGAATCATTCGATCGACCTTTCCAAGGCCTTTTTCATTCACTTTTTTCCATCATTTTCCTTGTATTTTTAAATACCAAAGAAACTTGGAGATCCGTCACAACTTTGTAGTTTCCTCAAGGTCCAAGTTATGCGATACATATTGAAAAAAGTGAACATTTGTTTATTCATAAACAGTGATAAACGAATCGACCGCAAAAACGCGTTTTTCTGCAGAATAAATTTGTTTTCTCTTCAACGGAGCTCAGAGTTGCTTCGAATTTTTTTTTACGTGTACTCCACGTCTGGTACGATATTGTGTAATTTTTTCAGATTTTTTGACGAGCTAGAATTGAGAGAAAAAAAAGTTTGAATTTTTCGAAAATCGAATTTCGTAAAAAAAAAATCTTCAACATTTTTTCAATAGCAAAATGTGCTCCTGGAAATGTTAATGAGTTTTGTTTTCACTTTTGTTTGAAATATTCTGGCGAATATTCGCCAATTTTGCACTTTGATTTTGCGAATTACGTTTTTTTGTTTGACATTTTTATCGAAATCCTTCGCTTCGTGCGTTTCAACGTCCAGGACACTTTGGAATGACATTAATTTGGATTTAACTTGGAACCGCAGGTTTTTTGAATTTGGACATACCCGAGGCTGCTGGGAATCAAGGTTTGAAGGACCAAGTTGCAGGATTGAAATGGGTGAAAGAGAATATTCACGCGTTTGGTGGAGATCCCGAGAACGTAACGATTTTTGGAGAAAGTGCTGGAGGGGCGAGTGTTCATTGTCTCACACTGTCGCCGCTGGCCAAAGGTATTGCTTTCCAAAGTCTCGTCCGCAAGTGTCAGGAACAAAAAAAAAAGCTGAAAGGAAAAAAAAATGAAAATTTCAACGAACATAAAAAAAATAGACTCCAAATTTTTTAATTTTTGCTTCCAGGATTATTTCACAAGGCGATCGCTCAAAGTGGAGTTTGGAGGAATCCTTGGGCCTACGAGCGAGACCCAAAAGCTGATGGAATGCGTTTGGTCGAATGTTTGGGAAAAAAGGCAACGGATTCGAAAAACGCTTGGAAAATTTTAATGAACACACCGGCGAGCGAAATAATCGAAGCGCAAAAAAAAATGAACATTGGAAACGTTCGTGCCCGATTTTTTACTCCAAAGCAAATGAATGCTTTAGCGTTTTCTACAAATTGCAATAATGACAAAAAACATTGACAGGTTGACTTTGATTTGACGTGCATATTCGTGCCGACCATCGATAGCAAAAGCCCCGAACCTTTTGCGCCTGCAGCTCACTCCGAAATGGTGAAAAAAGGAGTGGACGTTCCTCTGCTGATGGGATATACGAGCGACGAGGGAATCCTCTTCTTGACAGGCCCCAATGTCGACGAATCTTTGCGAAAAGCCAAAGCAGACTTCACCAACGTCCTGGCACGAGATTTAAAGTTTTTCCCCATCAAGGAGGTCGAAAAAATTTCCAATTCTGTGAAACAATTTTACTTCGGCAAAGGAAAAGTTTCTCCGGAAATGGAAAAAATTCAATGGAACAAATACAAAGGCGACATTCAGTTCATCAATGGCATTCAAGAAACCGCTGACCTACAAATGGACAAATCGACTTCTACGTATTTTTATAGATTTTCTTACAGACCCAATTATCCAACTTTCCAGACGTTGATGAAAAGCAACATCGAAGGTTTGTCTCAAATTTCACGCAATTTTTGGTAATTATCGAATTTGGGAGTTTTCCGAAAAAGGATGCAAATTTTTTTTCTTTTCGAAAACTCGTCGCTCTCGTTACAACACGTTCCATGGGGGGGAGGCTGAGATTCCCCATGAATTTGAAGAGTCATGGTTTTTAGAAGTATCTGCGAATTTATTATTAAATATTTCCCCCCCCCCCNATATTCGAGATTTTCTGAAAACTCGAAAACACCATAATTTATGGGAAATTTCAACCCTCGACCCATGGAATATTTTTTTTTATGGTACAATCGACAGCTCTACGGGGAAAGAAAAATGCTGCGATCATTTTTGGAAAAAGCTCCCAAACTGCGTAATTATCTTTATTTTTTTATTTTTATTTTTTTTCAATTTTTTTATTCATTTTTGTGTCTTTTGATTTTTTTATTTTGCGATAAAATTTCAGGCTCTTGTCACGGTGACGAGATCGGAGCTTTATTTTACTGTCCAATGTTCGGCAGTGTCGAAGTTTTGAAAAAGGGGACAAGAGATCGTTTGACGATGCAACGAATGACTCGGATGTGGACGAATTTTGCAAAAACTGGGTACAAAGATTTTTTACTTTAAGCATTGAAATTTTTTCTGTTCTTATAAGATTTTCGCAATTGTTAAGATTTTATAATGTTCGTGCAGAAACCCAACGCCCGAAACAGACGCAGAAATAACGTGCAAGTGGCAACCGCTGAAAAAAGGAGAAAAAAATTATCTCGAAATCAGCGACAATCTCGTGGCCGGAAAAAATCCTGACGAAGAATCATGGAAATTCTGGAAAAATGTCTTCAAGAGTATCAAATGAAAGAGAGAGAGAGAGAGCCTTCTACAGTATTTCTCCCAAAACGTCAATTTTCCACAAATATTCTAAAGAAATAATTCATAAAATGAGAAAATCTGAAATTTTATGTTTCTGAATGAATTTACACGAATCACATTTCAAAAAAAATGAAAATTTATTTACAACGGTCCGGACTACAGTGTCGTCAAAACCATCTCAACATTTTTCTATCTAGTGTTTGTTTTTCCTTCCGAGAATTAATACGACTTGATCGTATCCAATTTGGATGGATATTGTAAATTGAGTTGTCGATATTCGAAAGCGCATTGATTTCTCTGCTCCTTCGAGTCGATTTCGTGGTAAATTAACGACAAAAGATAAAGAATGCTTCGTTTTCTGCCGAAAGCTTCGACTTTGGTGAAATGATTTTTGGCTTTGAGGAGCGCTTTGATGGCGTCTTTGAGAGCACGGGTACGTTTGTCTCCGGTGAGTGGAGCAGTGGCCAGTAAACATTTGGCATAGAGAACGAGAGCTCTGCCTTGATCGTACCAGCCGCCGTGAGCGAGGATTTGGACGATGGCTTCGTCGACCAAATTGGACGCTTGATTGGGCATTCCCATTAACAATTGAATGTTCGCCAAGTGCATTTTCACCTCAGCCTCGTAATAGGACAAATAATTTCTCGTTGACATTTCCAGCGCAGAATTCAAAAGGACCAACGAGTTCGTACCTGTGATTCCAGTTCCTGGCAAAATGGAAGAACTCATTATTTGGCTGGTCAAGATGATGGCTCGCACTCGATTGTCCGGGCTGATGTCTTGCATTTTTTCGATCTGTTTGACGTTTTCAAAGGCGCTTGGGAAATCGCCTTTCGCGAGGCAAACTTCGGCCTGCCGGAATTTGCTTTCCAGAGGATCCAAGCTCGATATTTGGCTCGCGATCGTTTCCGCCTCGCTCCATTTCTCGTGTCTCATCATTTTTGTAAACTCGGCCAACTGCTCACTCAACATCCATATTTTGTTGCTCGGCTCGTTCGGAAACCGGTCTTTTGCGTGGCCGAATACAACTTCGACCAAATTGTATTCGCCGAACTCTACCAACATGTTGGCAACGTTTATCACTGCCTGACACGTCGACGGACCGTTGAACATGTGCTGCTTTTTGTCTCCCCCATTCCGCAGCAACAAGAGCTGCGCACATACCGACGACATTTCCGTTTTACCGTAATACGCCCAAAGCGCTGATTTTTCCGCGTAAGTCATCGACAGCAAATCCATCATCGAATGTTGACAATTAACCACGTCCGATTTGATCAAAGTCTGAGAAATATTGAGAAGAAAGAAAAAAAGAGTTATTCACCGTTTCCGGAGCCTCGATCAAATTTTTTAATTTTTTTTGCCAATCTTTCGTCTCGATTTACCTCGAAAACGTGCGGCGGCGTTTTTCCCTCCAACGCCGAATTGTGCGCCGAAGCAATGAGCCCTAAACTCGTCGTATGCGTTATTCCAAGCATACTCGCTTTCCCCACGGATCTTTCTATCAAAGGACCTCTGGAAAAACGTTCACAAACACCGAACCATAAAAAAAATTGAATTTTCAACAATTCTCATCGAAATTTACAATTTTCTACCAACTTTTTCTTGTTCGTGAGATGATACATCCATGCGTGAGCCAACTGCAAGCAAACGTTGTCACCAGCTTCCTGAGCCATCATCACGGCTTCCTTCAGAGCAGCTTCGGCGACTTTTCTGCCAAAAATCCAAAGAAACAACACTTTGTAAATAAATGACTGTTTTTTTCGAGAAGAAAGTGAAATTCTCAGGATCGATGACGAGATGCTCACGAGGAAGAAGTTTGCGAGGAATATTTCAACGTCAAATCTACTCACTTGTGACCGAACTGGGCATGAAGAGCTGCGAGATTCAGAGCTGCGTATCTAAAGGTTCTGGCTCTGTCCTCGGGCACCGATCCATTTTCCAACGGAGCTAGTCGATCGAAACAGTGGTAAAGACTGTCCAGGGCCCCACAATATTCATTGACGCGCAAACAGTTGAGATAGCTGAGATAATGCTGCGAAAATGAGAAAAAAATCATGTACGATCGAAACGTGTGAATCTACAATTTTCTCGGATTATTTTTTACTTTTTTTTTACATATTCCGGTAATCTGGGGTCACAAATGACCCCAATTTTGAAAAATTCATATCTCCGGTAAAATTTAACGAAAATCGTTCAACTTGGGCTCATTCTTTTCGTTTTTTAATGCAGGATCGCGCGAGCCTGGGGCGATTTTGCTTGGAGTCGAAAAATTAGTCAAAAATTCGGTAAATCGATAAAAAACGGGAGAACGAAGGGCACGGGGTTTAAAGTCCGTTCTAGGGTCAAGTCTGATTGGATTTGAAGTCGCCTGGGGTCGTTTTTGACCCCGAGTCACAAGAGTCAACAATTATAGGAGAAAAATTTCACAGATTGCTCAAAATTGTAACAAATATGGAAACTTTTTTACAGAATAAAAAAAACAGACGCCGCTAAAGGTTTTTGCAGCCCGGACGACTTACAGCTTCGGCGTAATAGGGATTGCTGCTCAAGAGTTCTCGTATGAGAGCTTGAAGTTCGCTGGGAGCCATGGCCTTGTGTTCGTCCGTTTGTAAAGCATGAGCTTGCTGCGCGACGAGCAATTCAGCCTGGCGTCCGCCGGAAACGTTAATATTTCTACAAACGAAAAGAAAAAAGCATCAAAATGAGGAAAACGATTCGAAATCGCATTGAAAAATGATCGTGAATACTTTTTACTAGGGGACGAGGTTTTCTTCAGGGAAGAAATTCTGTCGGTCGACTCGTCGCGTTCCATGATGCTCTCAAACTCGGCACAAACGTATTCGTGGAGCTTGACTACTTGGAAAAATGGCAATTGTTCAAATATCACGATTATTCGTCTCACGTAAATCCCCAGGACGGAATTTCTGTACAGCGCCGGAGGAGACAAGGAATGATCGTGCGACGGTTTCATTAGACGCGTCAAACTGTCAAACAGCTCTAATAATCCTTCTACTCCGTTTGCGCAGAGTTCGCTGATTTCAAACTCTAACTGGAATGCAAATCTTTGTAGAGTGTATTCCGGTGAACGTAGCATGGCCATGAGATCGAGTAATTTCATGTCAGGCATCTGAAATATCGTTGGTTGAACATTTTTTTTACGTGGATTAATTTTCATTGTGGGAAGATGAGAAATCGTGAATTTTGCCATTTTTTTTATTTACCTGAATGAGTTTCAAAGCGGCGATGCAAAAATCACGACGTTCGATTATAACTGAAAGAATATCGTTCCGGATAATTTTTGTTTACGTTCACATAACCTCGAAAAGCTTTCGAGGAGGATGGAAATTTATGCACGAATTGGTATTTTCGTCTTTGGGAATTGATACGAGAATTTGGGATTTTTGGGACGAGCTGCATCGTTCGAAAAATCTGTCGAAATTTTGCTTTGACACAAATAATGGACGTAACATTGATTAACCTCACCTTTGACACTCTTGTAACAATAGTCTTTGATCAACATGATCACGGCCACTTTATAAGGTGTGAGAATCTCTTGTTGCAACTTGCTGGACGTATCGTCCAAGTTTAGAGCTTCTTTCTCCATTGTTGTTCAATTTTTTGCAAAACTAATGACAAGACAACGGAACGACCGGTAAACACGCCATCACCGCACGATCTACGCGAGATAATTCAATGTACGAAAGGTCCATAACCTCCGTAAGTTATTCCTCCGCACTACTTTGTTTTCCTCTACAGAAAATTCGCCTCACACCACCATAAACATCGTCGTACTTTTAATTTTTAACTCTTTTTTAATTTACATCGCTGGGTGGTTGTTAGGTAGTCATCGTCAGTGAAATTTGGAAGCTTTTGGTCGTGTCGTTGCTCCTTTTTTTGGATGACCAGCTGATACGAATTCCAATGAATGACGAAGCCATGCGATTCTCAATGAGGGTCTCGCAACTTTCCGCTAGAATTTTCGATTATTTATTCATAAAAATACAAGTCATACCAGCGACCACCCAATGTAATCAATTCTGAAAAGTTGTAAACTTCTAAGGAGCACGGCCGCGTGCGTGGCGTCAACTTTCTCACGCTCATTCTGACAACAGCTGACACTGGAGTGTTTTTCAATAATGAGAGATCTTTCGAACGCATATGTCAAAACATAAAGAGTTATGTCGTTATTTTTTTCGAAGAGAATTCATCGAGTGTTGATCGTTTCAGAATTATTCACAGTTATCAACAGAGAAAGAACTTTATAAGGTGAGTTTTCGAGTTCTCAATAATACGATGTTTGTGATAACCTACAAACTATCAATGTAGATCGTTCTCGTTTCGTATTATCGTTGTCAGTTCCATTTGTGATTTACGTGTACCAGCGAAAATATAATTATTGGTGTCCAAATCCCTCGTTATTTTTTGCTCCCAATATTGTTTACATATTCGCGAATTTTGTTGGTTATGTCGCTCGAATAAATCGTAAAAAATCATGATTTCCAATGTTTCTTTTAATTTTGTTCTATTTTTTGTTTCTGTTAATTTTTCTTTGTTTTCAAAAGTACCGCATGGTTTTGTTCATTCTGTCTCCGATAAAATGTCTGCTTCGGAGCACGGAGCTGGATGCGTGAGTGAGGTAACGCTGGCGATTAGTAAAGCGCGAGGTTCCCAAGCAGGAACTCTGCGAACGCTCGACAGTCCGGATTCCGATGTATCCGGTCATTCAAATTCCTTCACTGTACAAAGTTTCAACTATCCGGACAATGGGAGCACTAGCCGCAACGACGACATCATACAAATGCCGCTCTCCTCAGAGGACTTGCGGATACCGATCGTCGGCTACGAAGTCATGGAAGAAAGAGCCAGATTTACAGTTCGTTTTCGCATTTTCCTACCCCCTCCTTCCTCACAAAACTTCATCGTTTTACCAGAAATAACAAATATTTTTTCAATGCAAAAAAAAAAACGATTTGTAGGAAAAAAAAGATGAAAAATTCAAAAATTTGAAATTCTGCAATGAATTTTCCATTAAAAAACGATTTCCAAAATTTTTTAGTTAATTTCGTTACTTTTTTTGCGTATTTCGAACTTTCGGCGTATTCGCGAATATTAAATGAATATTTTCGCTCGTTCGTTGCTCAGGTTTACAAGCTCCGGGTCGAGCTGAAAAACGGCGATTGTTGGTTCGTCTTCCGAAGATACACGGACTTTGTTCGTCTGCTGGCCCAATTGCGGAGGCAAAAACTTCCGACGGAGAATCTTGCTCTACCAAAAAAAAAGTGGCTCGGGGATAACTTTGCACCGAGTTTTTTGGAGGAAAGGATCGGTGGGCTGCAAGCATTCGTGAACGCTGTGCTGAACACGCCAACCCTCATAGGAAACACGTCGGTTAGAGAATTTTTCTGCTTGGACGAGCCGCCTGCGCTTTCCGACACCGTCGAAGAAGCGAGGGTAATTTTTTTTTCTAATTTCTTATAAAAAAATGTTCCTTGGCAATAAGTTATCGTTTTTCTTTTATTTTTCGTAAAAAATTACATTTCTTCTGACAATAACGACGATTTCAAAATTTTTGAAATTATCTGCACGATCGACAAATTCATTTTATCGAAATAAAAAGAATAAAAAATAAAACGCACGAAATTTCGACCGACGCTGAAAAAATAACGGTTGCGACGAGGCTCGCAAATCTTCGCAGCCACTCATTCGCACAAAACTCATTAACACAATATTTCAAAGGCAATCTTCGAAGCTCTTGAGGACTCGATATATCACCTGAGACAGCAGTTGAGAGAACGGGACGCGGCGTTAGCAGCCGAGACCGCGATAAGCAACGAATTGCGGAATCAACTTCACCAAATAATAAGGTACGCGCGATTGGTCTTAAAAATGATTTTTCGAGCTTTTTTCGCTGTCGAGATTGATGTGAAATTTGTACTTTTTTACAGCGAACCTCGTTCGTGCTCGAAATGCGGTTCACTAGCGAATTGACGCAACAAACTCGTTGATAAGACAGAAAAATTATACGATCGAGGTAACGAGACCAATTGTACATTACGACGATCAAGAATCTCAGAATTTTCGTCCGAGACGAACTTTGTTACGATATTACGCTCGTAAGACGTTTTTTTACAAAAATATACTATTGGCGATCGAGACTAAACAGTATTATCCACGTTAACTTTAAATCGATACGTTATTTATGTTTAAACATTGGTGATCGAAGAATTCGTACTACGAATTGAAAAATGAACAATTATTATTGCTTCGTTCGTTGTGGTTCGAATCTTTTCATCATTTTTCGCATCCAAAATGTTTTATAATGTTTGCAATAATATACTTTTAACAGTTATCGTTTCAAAATCATTGAAACCTTTGATTCTTTCTTCTTTTTGATCGAGAAACAACGATCCTCCATTTTTAGACGTTGATCCGTCCAGCATAAACGATTTTTCAATCCGCGTCCTTTTCTGGCGCTACCACCAGGCACAATACTTGAACCGCGTACGTCAATTTATCTGGAAAAATCGATGGCATGAAAAAATGCAGGGAAACTCAACGATTTAGAAATATGCTGCGAATTTTTTCCTCAAGATTGAGCACGATTCTTTGAATCTTCCTGTACGAGGTACTATTGCATTTCGGCATCGTGCTAAATTTTGGGGAACCAATTTTCAGCGTTTTTTTTTTTTTTTT
>JBAJMU010000010.1:773989-821364 GCA_037952995.1 Hyposoter didymator | reverse complement strand
TTCATTTTTCGATTTTTTACTTTTTTTCGAATAATTCCGACAATTTTTTTAGAAAGTTGAGAGAATGTTCGGACTTGTACACAGGATCTTAGAAAATTTGCGGAAATTAGAGCGGTTTGACGATTTTTCGAAAAACTCAAATTTTCATAAAATTCGAAAAATCGTAAAATTCAAACCGTTCGAACGATATTTTTGGAATTCAATACCAACCTTCCCATTATGATACTCCATTGATAATAAAAAAAATTGGTAATGAATTTTGAAAATTGCGGAAGTTGGAGCGGCGACAGACTTTTTTTGAAAATTTCAAAATGTCGTAAAATTCGTATTTTTCTACGGGAGCTCTGTAGCTCGAACCGTTCTCGAGTTATGAACGTTTGAATTTTACAGTGTTGGAACACAAACATCCGGATATTTTTTCTGAATATGATTTTTCGATGTTTTGTGATATTCCGAGCGCATTGACATTGAAAAATGGGAAAAAATAATAATTTCGCGCCAAAAAACTTCTATGAGCTTGCTGAGAATTTATCGATCTTGATAATCGTTTTATTGAGCGAAAAATAAATGACAAATTCGAGAGAATAACTTTACGTGTTAAAAGAAAATTCTCGTTGAAATTGAATCCGAAAAAAAATAAAATAAACGCAATCGAGTGGGTGGAATGCGATTTAATAAGAAGGGAAACTTACTGGAGAAATGACTGTTGGTTTTGGTGTAAACGAAGGAGTGATAGACGACGACGCCGCAGGCAATGAAGACGAGAGCAAAAAGATATTTGGGGGATGGTTCAGAGGCGATAGGAACAGTGGCCAAAAAAATGGAAATAAGGAGAACCATGTAGGGTATGAAGATGGGAACGGAGTAGGGACGTGGAGCGTCGGGTTTGGTTCGTCTCATGACGATGAGAGCAACCATGGCGAGTCCATAAAAGACCCAAGTGAGAAAGCTGGCAAATTCGATGAGTTCGTTGATGTTGCCAACGAGTATGCATGCGAAAGAGAGAAGAGCTTGGAAGATGACAGCGGCGGCTGGAGTCATTTTGGTGACGTGAACAAAGCTGAGAACGCGAGGAACGTGACCTTCGCGTCCTGCGACGTAACATAACCTCGAAACACCGAATTGTATGCTGAGGGCGCATCCGAAAGTAGAAATAGCAACACCGAGGGGAATAGCAAAACCGAGCCAAACCGGAAGTGCCTTGCTGGCCCAGAGGACAGCCACAGCTTTGGATTCGACCATTTCCGGTATCGGCAGAACCGCCATATACATCAAATTCATACCGACGTACAAAATCGTTATCGCCGGTACAGCGATCATGATACTCCGCAAAATATTAACTTCCGGCCTCTTGACTTCCTCCGTTACGACTGTCGCCGATGTCCAGCCATCGTAAGCCCACAATCCGCTGTAAAAAGCCAATGCTATGTTCCCAATCGATTTCGTTGTGTTGTCAAACGGCTTTTCTAACAATTCCGTCTTTCCAGATGCCAGCCAAAAGATCCCGCCGCCTATGACCAGAGCGCAAGCCCCGACTTTGCACACGACAAAGACATTCTGTACCTTCACGTACAACTTTACGCTCGTCAAGTTTATATACGTTATCAAACCCAACGCCATCAACGCTATCAGCTTCTTCAACACTTGCATCGATTCCGGCGGCAAATGCTCGATAAATACGCTGAACGGCTGGATACTGTACTCGGCAAACGTCAGTATCACCACCGCCACCTCCGCCGGACGTAACACCATCACGTACACCCACGAACACACAAACGCTGGCACTTGGCCTCCCCATTTGTGCAACGGACTAAAAGCCTCGACAAAGTACGCGTACTCTGCTCCTGAACGCGGCACCACGGTACTCAACTCTGCAAATGCCAGAGCTCCGCATAACGACAATACTCCGCACACTGCCCACACCACCAGGCACAAACCGATCGAGCCCGTTCGACTCAACGCACTCGTTGGTGAGACGAATATTCCTGATCCTGAAAAAACAAAAAAATACACTCGAGGTTAGCGAAATTTTGATTATATGCATGAAAATCGAACTTTTACAAAAATCTCTCTAAAGTCAAATGGATCGGAGCCACTTCGTGGCCTTTTATTTGCCAGTGGAATGAATATTTCTTGACATTTTTTTTCCTCAAATAATCGCACGACTCATGACTGAACAAATTTTTGGAATCTGTTTACAAATTTATGAAAAATTTCGAGATTTAAAAATCTTTGTGACTCGATTATTTTTTTACCGACATATTTTTTTTTAAATATCTTCGAAAAAAATTCTTCAAATACGTTCGAATGAATATTTCTTGATACATTTTTTTTTTTCCTAAACTCCTGGAATTTTTAAAAGGATTTTCAAATTTATGCAAATTTTCGGGATTGGAAAATCTTTTTGGCTTGATTTTTTTTTACTGACATTTTTTTCTCTAAAAATGCACGTCTCTAAAGTCCAATGGATCAGAGCCACTTCGTAGCCTCATAATTATCAGTGGAATGATTCTTCACACATTTTTTCTCTCAAACCGAATAATTTTTTAGAAATTATTGACAAATTTATGAAAAATTCTCTAGATTGCAAAATCTTTGTGACTTGATTTTTTTTTACTGACATTTTTTTCTCTCAAAATGCACGTCTCTAAAGTCCAATGGATCAGAGCCACTTCGTAGCCTCATAATTAACGGTGGAATGATTCTTCACCCTTTTTTTTCTCTCAAACCGAATAAATTTTTAGAAATTATTTGCAAATTTACGAAAAATTCTCCAGATTGCAAAATCTTTGTGACTTGATTACGTTTTTTTACTGAAATTTTTTTCTCGTCTTTTGGATTCTTATCCCGAGATGAAAACTATTATTTACGACAGTCACAAACACGAAATGTATGATTAAGAGGCAAAAAGGATGTACTGAATATTCATCGCTTACACAGCTGTAAGCATTTGGTTATCTGATTGCTCACGTACACAATGTTGCATGCATTACATTTGCCAAGTTTTTCCTCGTCGCCGGTATAAGGAAACGCGTGTCTCGTTATATTTGTAATTTTCCATTATCAACTCGGAGAGAGGTTAAAGATTGCCAATCGTTAATCTACAATTCTCATGTTCAGCATTCGCCTGAGATTTTCATGTCACTGAATATTGAGTCTTTGGAGGATGTAGAGAAATTTTTAAGTCTGCAACTTGATGCTGAATTTTCTTTAACCCTTGACCATAAAATCGAGGCGAAACGTGCATTCTAAACATTTTTACTTTCACCAATTGCTCAAAGTTTTTGGAACGCATTGTCGTCGCAAAGAAAATACGTAATTGGAATATTTTTTGAGCAACGACGATTCATCGCTTCGACTCAAGTGCCTTTAATTTCTTGGGAGATAAATGTTCTCGAGATACGTCACGGTCACTCTCGGCTATGAAGGCCTCCTATCGAATTCATCCAATCACTACGTGTACTCGACAATTAAATTCAGGCAACGTTGATTTTGAGACCTTTAGAATATTATCTGCTTTCTCTCCCTCCCTCTTTCTCTCGCTCTCTTCAAAATAAATTCGTCTCTGCATGCATCACGCCCTTCCCTTTGGATGTACAAGGCATTCGAATATTTCAAAACTCTCAAAAAGAATAAAACTGTGACAATAAATCCAATGGAATGAAATTTTTTGACCGATATCCAAATATTAACGAAAAGAAATTGAAAAAAGGAAAATATTTGAATTTTGTATGATTCCAAATGTGAAAATATCCTCGAGTCAGAAATAACGAAAATGAATTTCTTATTTTTCTAACGATACATCAAAAAATGTTGAAATTTGGGGAAAATGTCGATTGGTCAGAAAAAATGATAAAGTTTCTTGAATTTCAAGTGATGAAAATATTGATAAACTTTGGAAATTGAAATCAGTAAAAACTGCGACAATGACTCCAATAAAATTAATTTTTTTTACCAATATTCACATATAAAAAAAAGACATAAAAAAATGGAAAATATCTGAATTTTGAATGATTCCCAAATATGAAAATATCCTCGAGTCATAAATAACGAAAATGAATTTCTTATTTTTCCAACGATACGACATCGAAAAATGTTGAAATTTGGGGAAAATGTCGATTGGTCAGAAAAAATGATAAATTTTCTTGAATTTCAAATAATGAAAATATTAATAAACTTTGGAAATTGAAATCAGTAAAAACTGCGACAATGACTCCAATAAAATGAATTTTTTTTTACCAATATTCAAATATTAACGAAAAGACATAAAAAAAAGGAAAATATTCGAAAATATGAAAATATCCTCGAGTCATAAATAACGAAAATGAATTTCTCATTTTTCCAACAATACGACATCGAAAAATGTTGAAATCTGGAGAGTGTCAGGAAAAATGATAAATTTTCTTGAATTTCAAAAAATGAAAATATTGATAAACTTTGGGAATCGAAATCAGTAAAAATCTCCACGTATTTTTGAGTCTCAGTCCCTTGATGAGGTTATCGCACTCGCAGTCACTGCGTCGAATGCCTTTTTTTAAAATTCATTGTGTTGGGAAATTGAAAGAATAAAAAAAAAATCGTGGTGATCTAGAAAAAATCGTTTGATCTAGAAAGTCTGTGATGTCGATTAATTATGCAATTTGTTTCAACCGCATTATCGAGAATGTTTTTTCAGGACAATGGGTCGCGTTGTAATGAAGAAGATTGGTCGCGGCTTTGTCAATCCAATTCCGGACAGGAAGAGCGAGGAAAAAGCAGGCGTCTGCAGGAGGAATTAATTGCGATGACACATACAAGATTACATATTGGCTGAGAAGCGCGGGAAACAAATCTACGGACGTTGCTAGTAGAGTGAAGCATCAGTCACTGAACCTTGGGTCGAATTTTCGAAAGAAAAATTCCCTCGACGACGTTTGACTGTAATCACGAAAAGGCGAACGTCAGCGTGTCGAAAATTATTCAATTTGAGAATTGGAGCGATGGCGAGGGAGTGACTGACCGTTCACCTTAACCCTGGAACGGTAACTTAATTTTTTTTACCAATTTCGATAACCTGGGGTCATTAATGACCCCAATTTTGAAAAATTCATATCTCTGGTAAAATTTAACGAAAAGGATTCAACTTGGGCTCATTCTTTTCGTTTTTTAATGCAGAATCGCGTGAGCCTGGAGCAATTTAGCTTGAAGTCGAAAAAATAGTGAAAAATTCGGTAAAACGATAAAAAACGGGAGAACGAAGGGAAAAAGGGCGCCGGGACGCCCAAAAGAATCGCGTTCCATTCGGTCCCCAAATTATTCGATGAAATTTCAAGTCGTAACAATCTTTTCAGTTTTTTTTTTCATTTCCCGATGCAGCTGGTCGACGGAATGTCAAAAAAAACTTTCAAAGAGGTCTCGATATTCGTTGGTTCGCCCGTCGACGTTTTGTGCAATCAGCAGATAAAAAAAATTGCTGAAAATAAGTGGAATGACAATTTTCACGATTACAGCCAGACAAGAATGTTTTTTTTTCTTCAATGAAAATTACGTCATTGCGACAAGAACGAACAGTTTTTTGGTTCGATGAAAAAAAAAGAAACGGAAGTTTTGAAAGCACATCGCGGTGTAAATACCTATCATGACTGCGAGAATAATGCTGACAGCGCTGAAAAGGCCGAGCTCTCGTTTCAGCTCCACCTTCTCGTTGCTTCCGGTATTCGCCATCTTTGTTTAGATTTATTCTTTCCTTTAGTCTGGACAGTGGCTTCTTCTGGTTTGTCGGGGTATAATTAATTTAACGAGAGCAGCTTGTGGCTCGAGCGAGCAGCAGCATTGAGAATTGCACGTGTCGCGCGAACCAGCTCGTGTTTTCTCTTCGCTGATTAGACGAAAAAACAAAAAAGAACGCGAACTATTCGATCACGAGACAGACATCGTTGCAGTCGAACCGGAAGCTCCACGTTCTCCCCAATTTTCCGACCCCGACCCGCGCAAATTTCCGCTCAAACTATTCCGAAATGTCTCTCTGACCTTATCGCTACAGGGCACGGTGTGAGACTGATTGAGTTTGTATCCGTTCAAGCCCCCGGGCCACTGGAATCCGCTTCCAGTCGTTGCTCGACTCCGCGCTACTGCCCCATGGATCGTTGTCGTTTTCTTCGCCGATAACGAGTCGTTTCTTCGAGCATTTCAATTTTTTCTTCCCAAATAATCAAAACAACAAAAAGTTGATTTTTTTTTTCGTTTTTTCTTCAAAATTCAAGAATTTCGATGAACAAATAAATAAATTACGATCGTATTTTTTCTTCACACGAACACGCACGCATTTCCATTGCATTGCTCGCCTTACGCGATCGTCTCGTGACAAAGATTACGAGTCATTCGAAAAATACACAATTTATTCAAAATATTTGCACTCCAAAAATCGATCAAACAAAATACATCATTCCTCGAGCTTACGATTCAACATTTCTCACACGTTATCACACTTTTTATTCGTTTATTTAACAACACACAATATCCTCCATTCTTCTGTCTTTGGATAAACGAGCATGACGAATGTTCCTCTTGGTATCTTCGTGTTTATTTCGCGCACGATATCTCCGTATTACTGCGTCCATTACGAATGCCCCTCGACGCGAGTATATAGGCGAAGAAAAAGGAAAAAAACGTTATTTATTTTCTCGAGACTAATTTAACGACTAGAACTTTGCGTGATAAATATTCCATTTCGCGCTCGGGTCAAGAGCACGTGTCGACGATAAGACAACAATATAGAGATACGAATGATTTCTGACGAATACGATTCCCCAGCTGTTGCAAAAACCTCGATTCGTGAGTTACGCATTTTTAATCATAATCATTGCAGTTCGATAACAATTTCGACGTATCATTCAAATCTTCATTTATTCTCAGGGTTTTTTCATTGCCCAAAAAAGCCCGAGACCTTGAACGAGATATTACAATCCAATTTTCAGAATATTGATAAGAACGTCTCCCCACGACGTTATTTACTTTCACATTCCTGTCCTACACGAACACTAAATATCCCCCAATAAATTTTACACTTTCGTAACTTGTTTCGTCACGCGCCATTACCCTCGAGTCCTGCGTACGGAATTATTTTCTTATGACGAAATAATGGGGAACTCTTGATTGAGGAAAATTTAGAAAAAAGTGGACAAAAGGATTTCGCATTTTTGAATCGACGTGATAACGAGTTTGTATGTTCATCTTATTTTTTATACTGAAAAGATTAAAGAAGCTTTTTATTTGGGACACGATCGAGTGTGTAATGAGGAAAAAATAAGGCCGTATCGATAAAGGAAAAAAAAAAACGACGGAATTCGATCATAATTTGCTAATTAAGGAGATGGTGACGGAACAATTATGCAATGTTGTTTTTATTATTTGATCGAAATTTATTTTCATAAATGACGATCGAATCGAAACGTGGAAATAATTATACGCGGTGATAATTATTTTTTCCCTTCGTTCTCCCGTTTTTTGTCGTTTTACCGCATTTTTTACTCATTTTTTGGCTTCGTGCATAATTGCTCTAGGCTCACGTGATTCTGCATGAAAAAACGAAAAGAATGAGCCCTAATTCAACTCTTTTCGTTAAATTTTACCGGAGATATGAATTTTTCAAAATTGGGGTCATTTTGACCCCAGGTTATGGGAATAGGGAAAAAAAATTGACTTACCGTTCCAGGGTTAAATAAAATTTGAAATAAAAATAATTGCAACAGTTGTGTTTATTGTGTTTATTGATTTTGACTCCATTTTTATTTCCTCCATAAAAAATAGTCGAATTTTTGTTGCAGAAAGTTTCTGCAATGTTCCTATTTCTTGGTATTTGAAACGCAACGTTATATCCTCGTTAAGAAATGTGCTTAAAATAGTATTCATTCATTAGTGTTTTCTCACGTCAGTGCCAAGATTAATCGTTCTATCCTTCTCTCTTCAATTTCATTTCGCACGTGGTTTTTGTCCGCTCTGGAGGGGGCGAACCAGCTGTTTCGGCCGACACGCTCTTTCTCACTCGATTGGCGTCGTGCCTGTGCTTGTGTGTGTGTGTCATACACCAGCCTCTCGTACGTACGTCTCGTACAACAAGAATATCGTGTCAATTACTGCGAATGTTTGCAAGAACTGTGACATTTTTTTCTTTCAACTTTGCGCTACAAACTCGAGACGGAAATTCAATGCAGTGAGTTCGTTCCTTTTCTTTCGTTCATTGCTTTTGAGGTTATGTGCGCGTCAAACACGCAGCAGATCCGACGATCGCGATTGTTTACGTTACTCCTTCGAATTCTCTCGGTTTGAAATATTTCGAGGTTACGTTCGTGAGAAAATACGTTCAGCCGGACAGTTGATAGTTCGTCGCGATTTTTTATCCCGGAAATGGAGTCCGAAAATATTATCCAAGCGGACGAAACGTTCGCTGACAATCAAGACAACGAATTTTATTTCGAGTCGGATCATTTGGCTCTCAAAGGAAACAAGGACTACATGGCTCTGTTAAAAACCATCGTCCTTCTTCAAGCTCAGCGCACACAGGCAATCGCCGACCTTGACAAACTTCTAGACCGCAAAGCAAAAGCCACCAAAGATCCAATTTCGTTCGTCGCTCAATTGCAGAATAGCGATTTGCCTGAATTACCGGGAGCACAAAAAATCGCTGAAATGCCTTTTATAGACTGGGCCAAGTACAACGTCGTCTCCGATATGCGAATCAAACCCCAAACTCGGCACAGCAACATCCTCCCACAGATTCAGACAAAAGCCGAAGTCGAAGACGGAAAAGTAAGCGAAACAAGAATTTGGAAGCCTCCGTAGTGACCAGGGGTCAGAATGACCCCAAGCGCGAGTTTGAGCTGGAAATTCTGAGAGTTATCCGCGCCCCAGACGGTCGGTATCCTGTCCGACGGTTCTGGGCTGCCGGAAAGAAAATTTTTGACACTTTGCCGCCTCGCTGATTTTTTTTCGCCATTTTGAAAATTGGACAAAAAATTTTTGGCATCGTATTTTCATTCCAAAGGGTTTGAACTAATATCCTGAATTTTTTTGTGTCGTTCGCAACGATCCTGGCGACGCGGCAAGCGTTTAAACATCCCTGGGGTCATTCTGACCCGGTATGGCCAGCGCGTTACTTTTAGAACGCCCGACCACGAAGGAGATGCTTGCGAATGAAAGTTTTCGTAGTCATTCAGTTTTTCTTACAGATTCTCGTTCGTGGACGAGCCTTCGACGAGAGTAAACCAGAAACCTTCAACCAATTATGGACGACGGAAGAGCAAAGGCGTTTGGAGGAATTACTGATAGAATATCCGCCGGAAGAAGTGGAAATGAGGCGTTGGACAAAAATAGCGAATGCCCTTGGTAAGAAAAAAAGCTGCATCAACGCCGCGTCATCGATTCCCGAATTCTTTCAAATTTCCAATCATTTTTCGTCTTTACAGGAAATCGAACCCCCAAGCAAGTTTCGAGCAGAGTGCAAAAATACTTTTTGAAACTGCTTCGTGCTGGATTGCCGATTCCAGGACGAGGGCCCAAGGTCAAATTGGATGGAAAGAAAAGTCAGTCCAATCGAAGTCTGCGAAATATTTCTTTGCTCTCGAAGAAATCGACGTTTTTCCCTCATCACGATCTCTCTTACGGTGGCAGCGACGAGGGCAAGGATAATGCAGTTACCGAAGATTCCGTGAGTTGAAAACGAGTGGAAAAATGTTTTTCCTCTAAAAATGAGCGTCCTACGCGAGCAATTCCCATTTTTTTCAATTCCCACGTCACCGTAACCCAAAGACTGTCAAATAATCACACAGAAAATCCCTTTTTTTGCACTCTCCAATTGACTTTTTAAGGAGGACGAATATAGCAATGCTGGAATCGAAGAAAACCCTGAACTGCGACAGATCGAAATGTTGCGTCAAGTCAAAGCCGAAAAAGAAGAAGGACAATCCTCGGATTATCAGCATTATGGATACAAGGTTCGTAGTCAAAAGGAAACTGATTTTTCTGCTAAAAAACAATATTTCGGAGGTTTCCAAATTTATTTTTTCCCTCCACACAATTTGCAGATAAAAAAAACTCGATTTTATGCAAAATTTTGTATAAAACTCTTCCGAATAAACTGCCATTTCGATTTTTGCAGTAATTTGGGCAGAAATTGCACGAAAAAGTGAGAAATTTGAAAAAAAATTCTTATCTGCCATTCGGGCGATTATTTGATTGTAAAAAAAATGCGAAAAATGATTTTGCGAATTTTTTTCCAGGCATTTTAAAAATTGAATTCCGTGTTGATTTTTTTGACAGTGTGCGGTTTGCGGTGAAGATCCATTGAAAGGAACGCGTTGGCATTGTTTGGATTGTCGGAACGGCGTCGACCTTTGTGCGGATTGTGCGGTAGCGCAATTGGAAGCGATTAATCCTGTTCATTCACCGCTCCACAAATTGACTCCGGTACGTTCGGCTCAATGTCCAAGGTCCTACGACACTGATTATTGTCCCCAAAATTTTGACGACTCTTCTTACAATTATCTCGACCCGAATTTCTTGCCGGAATGAGTCTCAACGACGCGACGAATAAAAACTCGAATTTTCAGAACAAAAAGTCGACTCCGCACTTGGAAAATCTCGTCGATTTCTACGTGAAAATTTATTTCTATTCTCGTTACAATTGTCAACTGTGATCGATAAATTGAGCTGCTATTTTCGACTTGAAATCCTTCAACGTTGAGCTTTTGATGTTTTCCCTTATCGCTTTGAAAAATTGAAGGTACTGATGCGTATTGTGTCTGGAATCAGAGAGTCTCGCCATTAACCCTCGGGAACGATAATTTTTCATTCCGCGCCTGTCTTCGTTCTCCCGTTTTTTTTATCTTTTTACCGAATTTTTTGACTTTACTTAGGATTCTTTCGAAATTTTGTACAAACGTTCTCGGCACCAAAACTAACAATTTTCTCCTGTAAAGAAAATTTTTCTGACGTTTGGAATTCGAGATATTTAATTTTTTATTTTTTCATCTAAACGCGTGTAAATTGAGCTGACGTTTCGTTGAAACGTTGCAAGAGAAACAAAAGAAACGCGCGACTTCGATTTACACGCGTTTAGATGGAAAAAATTGGAAACTAAAAATCTCAAATTCTAAACGGTGGGAAAATTTTTCTTTATGAGAGAAAATTGTTCGTTTTGGTGCCAAGAACGTTTATGCAGAATTTTGAAAAAATCGTGAATAAATTCGTTTCGTAATGGTAATACATTAGGAAACGAAAAAAATGAGCCCAAGTCGGAGTCTTATCGTTGAATTTGGTAAAAAGAAGAAGATTAACGTTTCCGGGTTGATAAATCAATTTTCAATGAATTTTTGAAGAAAAAAACGTTGAAAGATTTTCTTGATGGACTGGAATAAGAATAAAAGTGAAAACTTGACTCACATCATGAGGAGAACCGAGCCCAAGAGTTCTTTGGTGTGACAGAGATGATTGAGATACGCTCGTGTGTGTTTTTTGCACGTGAGGCACTCGCACGTATCGCAAATTGGGGAAAAGTCGTCGGCGAAACTGTTGAGATAAATTAATCAAGGAAATTGAAAAATTTCATAATGAAAACCAACGAAAAAACAATTTACCATTTATCTCCAACGGATATCTCGTGTCCTTTGCTTTCGTGCGAGTGAGCGGCGCACATGAAGGTCAAAGCCTTTGAAGATTCGGTGGCAACGTAAGGATACGACGAGTCGAAAACATCGACACCGTTCTCCACGAGGTCCAGTACGACCATCGGATTCCAACAGCCCATGGAAACTTTCATTTTGTTTACAGGCAGCAAGTTCTGCAGAGAAAAAAGCGTCAAAACATTTTTCTTCCCCGTGATTGCGAAATTAATTCGATTTTTTTTAATCAACTCAAAAAATCGCATTTTTTTCAAGAATTCCTGCGAAATTTTCATCATTCACGACGAATTTTCATGAAAAATCTGACAATCGAATACCATCGTGTGTTGAATCACGTTCTTGATATTCTCGAAAGCGTCAAAACATTTTTCTTCCCCGTGATTGCGAAATTAATTCGATTTTTTTAAATAAATTCCAAAAATCTCATTTTTTTCAAGAATTCCTGCGAAATTTTCATCATTTACGACGAATTTTCATGAAAAATCTGACAATCGAATACCATCGTGTGTTGAATCACGTTCTTGATATTCTCGAAAGCCTCAAAATATTTTTCTTCCCCGTGATTACGAAATTAATTCGATTTTTTGAAATAAATTCCAAAAATCTCATTTTTTTTCAAGAATTCCTGCGAAATTTTCATCATTCACGACGAATTTTCATGAAAAATCTGACAATCGAATACCATCGTGTGTTGAATCACGTTCTTGATATTCTCGAAGGCGATTTTCTGCACTTGGCCGCCGTTGACGTGCAAGCCATCGATGACAAAACCGTCAGGGTTTTTGTCAACGAGATATTGACTCGAAATTTCTCGGGCCTTAAGGTCGTAGCCTCCTTCCACCGAACCCAGGATTCCCTTGGATTTTAAAACCTCCGAGGACTTGTGCCTTTCCATGCACGCGACGAATTGCCTTTTGCTTCTTTCGAGAGCCTTCGATATTCGTTTCGCGCTGCTCTGCTCGTCCGTATCACCGTCGCACAACGCGACGTACATGTCGGGCTTCAGAACTTCAACCACGTCCATGTATTTGCTGGGATTGAACGAGCTCCTCCCGCCTCTCGTCCACACCGCGATGGAATCTTTTTCTTGACGCCCTCTCGACGTTTCCTCCGAAGGATCTTGTATCGTTAAAAAGTACGGATACTCCTGGAGCATAGAAAATAAACGTATTTCGAAAAGCCTCTGGGGTCGGGCGTTCTAAAAGCAACACGCTGGCCACACCGGGTCAAAATGACCCCAGAGATGTTTAAACGCTTGCCGCGTCGCCAATATCGTTGTAAACGACACAAAAAAATTCGGGATATTAGTTCAATCCCTTTGGAATGAGAATACGATGCCAAAATTTTTTATCTATTTTTCAAAATAGCGAAAAAAAAATCGGCAAGGAGGCAATTAAGAAAAAAAAAAAAAATGCTTTGGGGCGCCAATAACTTGTAATAATTCTAGCCCTAAGTTTCGCTTCGGGTCATTTTGACCCCTGGGAGCGTTAACTACACGTTCTAAAAGTAACACGCTGGCCACACTGGGTCAAAATGACCCCAGGAATGTTTAAACGCTTGCCGCGTCGCCAATATCGTTGTAAACGACACAAAAAAATTCGGGATATTAGTTCAAACCCTTTGGAATGAGAATACGATGCCAAAAAATTTTTATCCATTTTTTAAAATGTCGAAAAAAAATCGGCAATGTATAAAAAAAAAAAATTCTTCGCCGGCGCAGAAAACTTGTAATAATTCTTGGTCAAAGTTGCGCTTCGGGTCATTTTGACCCCTTGGTGACATTAACCAGAGGAAACATGAAAAAACTGAGTTTGACTTTGAAATTTTTTAGTCCGCCCGGCAACCTTGACGGAAAAATCGTCGTTTTTGAAAAAACTCGCAACTTTGACTTGTGGAAAAATTTATTTTCACACGTACCTTCATGCTAACGAATTCGGCAAAAGAATTTGTTTGCTTGACGGAATCCAGCATGGGTATCGTGGACGATAACGAAGTTGAAAGGAACTGCGGCTCGGAGGTAAGCATTTGGAAAACGTCTTTGGTAAGATGGGGCACGCTGCCTCGCTGGGGATGAAAATGTTGTTTAATTAGAAAATTGCACTCGTTTTGGTTTACGAATTAATTGGGAAAGTTTACCCTCGTGTAAATGAGCAACAACGGTGTTTCGAACGAGGCAGTCGGCATTCTTTCTAGTTCCGTAATTAAGCCTATTCGAGCAGCGCAACGCGTTGCTGATTCCGTTAAAAACTTCATAACGTCGAAATTTTGTGAAAAAAACACGAAATGCGAGTTTTGGATCGAGATGGAGAAGAAAATACGATTCCTAACCTCTCGTCACGTGTTGTAATACCGAAAGGCACTCGAAACTTGTGAAATTTGAATTTTGTTAGCAACTGGAGTTTGATAGTTAATTAATTGCCGTAAATATGGCGTTGCTTGTTTTATTTCGTCGCAACATTACGTTCTGAACGATCAGCGATGCATGTTTATGTTTTTCGACACGCTTCGCAAGACGATACGTTTTTTTTTGGTCCTTTATTCGGAAGGGACGATTGAATTTGGCGCGTGATGATAAAACCGGGAGCCGGTGGAATGTCCCTATAATTTTGGAGGTGAAAAAATCCCTACGAATTTCCAAAGGCTACGACGCTGCCAACTGCCAACTGGACATATTTTCTATATTCAAAAAAAGCCCGAAATTTTCAATTGTTCCGTTTGAAATTTGAGTAATTGCAATAACAATTAAGTTTTAGTCCGGCGAGCGTAAAACTTGAAAATAATCAATGGTTTTTAGTTTACTTTTATCCTTTGGAACCGGTACGCTTTTGATATAAGAATTGTTGATTTATTCGTATATGCCGTTGCTTTTTTTTCATTCGGCGAGAAGTTACTCTTGTGTTTTTGTATGGGAATAGGACGAACCGAATGTTGACATTCAACATGGCGGCATGTCGTCAGTGCTGTGCTGTGTCGTGGTGAGTTTGAGGAAAAAGTTGATATGTTATAAGAAAAAAACGAAGGTAAATTGCGAGCTTTGCACCAAACAATGTATTAAATTGGAAGCATTCGAGTTCCACGAGCACAAAAATTGGGGCTAACTCGCCATTTAAATCTTCCTTTTTCTATTTCATTTTATAACTTTTTATTCCTTTTTTGTTTTTCGTGTTACATTCGCGTTGAACTTGTGTGCGCTCCAAACTTGAGCTCCCCTCTCTCTTTCTCGCTTTCTTCCCGTGTCACAAAACGCAAACGAATGGAAAAAAAATAGAATCCTCGTAAATGCCGAAAAGTTTTAATAACCCTTCGGCCGCAACTCTCCTCGAGCTTCATTATTCCTCCAATTAAATATTCTTTTGTCACTCTCTTTCCCGCGGCTTCTTTCCCATCTTTCTCTCATTTCATTCACGATTCGAGCGAGCCTCTCGTATATGTGCGTCCTCTCGATGTTTAATCGATTTTTTTACCGTTTCTTCCCAAAAAGTACAGCTTTCTTTTACTAATCGAAGAAAATTCTTCATCCCAAATATCGATTATTAGCATTCATCCACGATTAAGGTTATAATTAACGATTATTCGAAAAATCCGGGAATCTCCATCAGAAAATAGTCGAGTACCTTTGCTCAAACGCTCGATCGAACTTTCTCGACAACATTTTCGATCTATTTCCTATTCTCTGCTAATTAAACAAACAAATCCAATCAACAATCGTTCATTTCACATTTCCATCTTTTTCTCAGCCACAACATTCGTTACTCCAATTTTATTCCTTCCATAATCGTCGAGTAAACTCGTCGAAAACAATAAATCTCTTTGCTTGCTAATAAAATCCAACGCCACTTTGCCCGAGCCTCCAATTTCCTCGACGCTGTGAATTGCTCCCTTTTCTAGACGCCCTGCACGTAGAAAAACTGTCGGTCGATACAGGGCCGACAAATATGTAGGTCATTGGACTTTTATTTGACGATTTGGCCTTTGAATCTGGTCGTTTCTCCGGGACGATAACTCGTGGATAAAAAAATGCTTCAGATTGTATAAAAAATTTGGAAAATGCTCGGTTTATCGATAAATCTGTAAAAATGCACATTGGCAATGTTTTTGTTTTGGGATAAAATAGAAAAAGTGCAAAATTTGCAATTTACACGAATTGTTGGTGAAAAAAAAAAAAGAAAAAGTATTAATCGGTTTTGTTCTGTTTGAATTTTTTCAGCTTGTGTAATTGTTAGTTTAGGACATTTCTGAAACCAACGCTCACTGTAAATTCCACATTAAAAACGAAAAGAAGAAGATTCAAAAAGCAGAATAAGCGGAAGAAGCGGAATTAAAATAAAAAAAAGGGAAGAAATATTTAGACGAAAGCAATATTGTAGATACCGTAACGACACAACCACACTCAGCACGCATTGAGGACATCTGAGGATCACCAAGCCAACCTTTATCCAATTTTGAAAGCACAGAAAACACTAAATAACTAAACGACAACAAACGAAACAACAACAACAACAAACAATAACAAATAACGAAATTAATTCAACGTTTATTTTCATTTATTCCTTTTATAAAGGATGACTGATGTTTAACGAAAGAAACACGGTTGTTCTCGCGAACCCGCGAAATTGATCTACATTTACACATAGAAATAGGAACGAAAAGAAAGAGGAAAAAACACACACACACATAAAGACAGAAAATCCGTACAGAAAAAAAAATCCAAGTGCGGGAATAAAAAATCGAGAGTAGAGACTCTGGTAAATTGTCGAGATCGACAAACTGGGAATTTTTTTACACACTCAAAGCCACACAACACACTAAACCATTAAAATTGTATTATCGGAGTAAAAAAGCTGCATCGCGTCGTTTCGTCCGTTTGTATATGCCGTGTGCGCCAAGATTTGATAAGAGGATTGAAAAGCGAAGGAAATAATAAGTCCGCAAAGAAATAATCATCGAAGGAGCCGAAAGAGATAATCCCAACTATTGAAAAACAATAAAAACGAATAAATAAACGATCGTGAGAGTGACTGGTGAGTGTGCTCGTTTCGGAATAATCGAGGCGCTCCGATTCGCTGGATACGAGCCTCCTCCTCGTGTGGACATTCGAAAAGTGCCAACTTTTATCATCCACAACAAAAAAAACAAGCCGGTGCTCGATTTTTCAATAACGAAACACGCAAAAACGTAAATAATTATTAAATCATTTAAGGAGAGGAGAAATAAAACTATTACGAATACCATTGAAAAGGGAGACGAGAGAGAAACACACACACAACAAGAAAATTCATAAACCAACGATAACTCGCCATCCCTGACTGTCCGTAAGACAAAAATCAACAAAATCGCTTTCGAAAGCGTCAAAGAAACAAAAAAACACACACATTTCGTATACTAACAAAAAGCGAGGCTCGAACACACAGACAGACAAACAAACACGCAGACGCAGGAGCCTGCATTTGTGCGGCATTTGAGAAAAACCTTTCTTCCTCTTTATTAAGTTCTCGTTACGTCGTAATAGCTGAACAAACAAACAAAACAAAGAAGGAAAAAAAAATAAATAAAAAATACAAATAAATTGAAAAAAAAAATAATAAAAATAAAATACAAATAAAAATAATAAAAAAACAATACAAAAGAAGAAGATATAAGGTACCAAGAACCATTCTGTGATATCTATGTTAACACTTAAATAATTGAAAAGACTAAAAATTTCTAAATATAAGTATATATATATATATATTGTGCGAAGAAGATTTAACGAGTTAAGTAAAAGCTGCAAAAGGAGGACGAAGTTAACGAATATAGCATCCGTTTTGCAGCTCCAAGAGCAAATACAAACAACAAAATAACATACAACAAGAAAAATTCGAAAAAACAACAACAACAACAACAATTAAATATATATAAAGGAAGGAAAAAATTGATAAATATATGATAACAGCGCAAATTTAGACAAGACATGTCCAACAATCCTCAGTGGAAAGATTTCCAGCCGCCAATCATGAACTCGGATCCAGCTATACTCGACTACAAGTCCCTCGCTATTCCCACTAAAAAAGTTGTCAGCGCGTGTCAACAATCGGCCAATAGCTATCGAAATGGCACAAACTATACCGGTGATCATTATATCATGGATTCGGACTCGGAAATTTATACCGGTGGCATTACTTCACCTCGAAACGGTGGCACTAGATTCAATACATCGAGAACCGTCGCCAGTATGGAAGGATCCGTAACCAGCTATACCGCTGATTCAACTACCAACACCAATAACTCGTCCTCCTATCAGGATCAATCCAACAATCAAGGGCCTCGCGAAGCAGGAATTATCGAAAAATTACTGGTAAATATTTCAGCCACTAAATATTCATTTTTTTATCGTTTTTTTCTGAATCATCATCTGGCGAAATCTTGGGCCCTTCGTTCTCCAGCTTTTCATCGTTTTATCGCATTTTTTTACGAATTTTCTGGCTGACAAATAATTATACAGAGTTTTAATTATTTTTACTGGTAGTGAACGCAACCGCTGAACACTGGAACGGTAACCTGGGCGTCAAGAAGGACCCCAGTAAATCCTGCACCCTTTTTTCCTTCGTTCTCCCGTTTTTTATCCTTTTATCGCATTTTTTACTAATTTTCTGACTGAAAAATAATTATACAGAGTGATAATTATTTTCGCTGATAGTTTGCGCAACTGCTGAACCCTGGAACGGTAAGCCGGGGTCAAAAGAGACCCCAGTAACTCCCGTGCCCTTTTTCCCTTCGTTCTCCCGTTTTTTATTCTTTTATCGCATTTTTTACTCATTTTTTTGGCTTCAAGCTGAATTGCCCCAGGCTCACGTGATCCCGCATTAAAAAACGACGTTAAATTTTACCGGAGATATGAATTTTTCAAAATTTGCGTCATACATGACTCCAGGTTACGGGAATATGTAAAAAAAAATCCATAAAGCTACGGTTCTAGGGTTAAAACGATTTTTATGAATCTGAAATTCGCAATGTCGAAATGCAACGAAAAAAACATTCATTTCCATTGATGATTTATTTAAATTTATAAATCACTCAAAGTTTTCGAGCCCAAATACTTGTTGGGCCACAACAAAACTTCTGCAACAACGAAAAATAATTTCGTTGCATACCAACGATGAAAACTTCAACGTTAACGATTTTTTGTGTTTGTTGGACATTTTTTTGGTGAAAATATTAAAGGAATTTGTTCTTTATCAAAATTGCAGCATTCCTATGGATTTATACAGTGTTGCGAAAGGCAGGCAAGACTGTTCTTTCACTTTAGCCAATTCAGCGGTACCATAGAACACTTAAAGATCGGAGATCCGGTGGAATTCGAAATGACGTACGATCGCAGAACCGGAAAACCTATTGCGAGTATCGTCAACAAGATTGCTCCGGAAGTTGTGAGTTGTCATAAGAATCGAACGAAAATTTCAAGCTCAAAGTTGCGACAGTAAAAAAAAACAAAAAAACGACAAACTTGTTTGCGCTAAAGAACAGAATTTTTTCTACATTTGACTGACATATATTTGGAAATTTGTTTACAGGTTCTCAGCGAAGAGAGAGTGACGGGAAACGTGACGACCGAACTGCCAGCATCCGGTGACTCTCAGGGTCGAATTACCTACGAGAATCGAGGAGAGTGTTTTTTTCTGCCCTATACCAAAGATGATGTTGAGGGAAACGTCACTTTGCGTTCCGGTGATAAAGTGTCTTTTCAAATCGCTACGATGCCACGGTAAAAATTTTCCTCCAAATATTAAGCCCACCTAATTAATCGCCACATCCAATTAATTAATTAATTAATTATTAATTTAATCAATAAATATTATTAATCAATTATTAATTAATTAATAAACATTATTAATTCATTATTTAATTATTAATTCAATTAATGAATATTATTAATCAATTAATAAACATTTTAAATTAATTATTCAATTAATGAATATTATTAATTAATTAATTCAATTAATAAATATTATAAATTAATTAATTCAATTAATGAATATTATTAATTAATTAATTCAATTAATGAATATTATATTAATTAATTAATTAATTAATATAATTAATAATTATTAATTATATTAATTATAATTAATATATTAATTATTAATTAAATAAATATATTAAATATTAATATATTAATATATATTAATTCAATATTCAATATATTAATTCAATTCAAATTCAATATATTAATTATATTAATTAATAATTATTATATTAATTAATTAATTAATTAATTAATTAATTATTCATTCTTTTCGTTTTCAGCGGAAATTTGGGTGCTTGCCACGTTAGACTTGAAAATCCGGTGCATCCGGTACGATATCGCGGTGTTGTGTGCTCGATGAAAGAGAGTTTTGGTTTCATCGAACGTGCTGATATTGTCAAAGAGATTTTCTTTCACTTCAGCGAAGCCAAGTCTGTCAAGGAAGAGCTGAGGCTCGGAGACGACGTTGAATTTATTATCCTGACTCGTAACGTAAGCTAATCATCCCAAAGTATTCATTTCGCTTCTTTCGTAGATTGAATCTTGATAAAATGAAAATGTAAATTTTCTTGCTGAGAAATCAGTAAATCGCCATTTCGTGTTTCGGTAGAATGACATTCTTCATTTTTGCTCGGTCGCTCTAAAAGATTTACGAGTCGTCGAGCTTCGGAGCTTTTGTCCAATTTGTATGAATATTTGTTCACGATCGTTTCAGGGAAAAGAAGTCGCTTGTAACATTACAAAGCTACCGCCAGGATCAATAGTCTTTGAGGAAGTTAGTAACGAAATAATGAAGGGACAAGTTCTCAAGCCTCTGGAAAGGGGAACAGCGGCGCGGCACCAAAACGATCCGTTGCCTGGACGAATTCGTTACAGGGCTCAGGACTACTCCGAAGTCGAAGTGCCATTCGGTGACAAGGATCAGAAAGGAGACTTTACTCTGAAGTAAGAAACCGTGCGAAGGAATCTTTTCGTTATTTCCAAAAATTGTAAAAAATCGAAGAAATTATTATTTATTTACGATTTTGTGGAATTTTACAGACACGGCGACTGGGTTCAGTTCCTGATCGCGACCGATACGAGGGATCAGTTGAAACGTGCTACGGAAATATCATTGTTGCCTGAATCGTTTGCAGTCTCTGGAGAAAGACGCGAACAAGGAGTTATAGTCACTTTAAAAGATGGTTTTGGTTTTATTCGTTGCGTCGATCGCGATGCTCGCATATTCTTCCATTTCAACGAAGTTTTGGATCTTGATCGAGACATAACTGTCGGTGACGAGGTCGAATTTACCGTCACTCAGGTATTCACTCACTTTTTTCATTTTTTCAATTTTATCATCATTTATTTATTCGTCTTATTATTTATTATTATTTTATGATTTTTTATTTATTAATTTTAATAATTAATAATAATTACGATTATTATTATTTTATTTTCATTTTTATATTTATTTTAATAATAATAATTGATCATTTATCATTGTTATTATTATTAATTATTATTTTACGATTTTTTATTTATTAATTTTAATAATTAATAACAATTACAATTATTATTATTTTTATTTATTTTTATATTTATTTTAATAATAATAATTGATTATTTATCATTGTTATTATTATTAATTATTATTTTACGATTTTTTTATTTATTAATTGTATAAATTAGTAATAATTACAATTATTATTATTTTTAATTTAATTTTTAATAATAATAACAATTAATAATAATAATAATCGATTATTTATTATTGTTATTATTAATAATTATTATTTTATGATTTTTTATTTATTATTTTTTAAATTTAATTTTTATTTTAATAATAATAACGATTAATAACAATAATAATCGATTATTTGTTATTGTTGTTAATTATTTTGTATTTGTTTTAATAATTAATAATAATTATTATTATTGTTGATAATTTATTATTATTTTATTGAATTAAAAGGAAGAAATTTCTCAACTTTTGGAATTTTTAAAACATTTTTTGGTGATATTTCCGGTCAGGATCCGTCGTCATCGTTCTCGAATACTCGTCACAGCGCCATCAGGCTGAAACATTTGCCAGCTGGTAGTGTACAGTTTGAAACGGTGATAGAGAGCGATGTACCCGGGAGCATTATTCAAGATGTCAGTGGCATCGAACCTGGTCTCATTGGCTATGAAAAAGATGAGCAAGAAAAAAGCATTATTTTCTTTACCAAGGATTGCGATTCTAAAAATATTCCCAGGCTCGGAGATAAGGTGAGAATTTTTATTTTCATCTCGAAAATTGAGTTTTTCGCATTAAAAAAAAGCGAGCTTGCAATTTTTCGAACGTTGCAATTTCGTGGCGAAGTTAATGCTCAGGAAATTCAGTGGGAATTATGGTTTTTACTTCTCTGGTCGCAGGTTCAATTCAGTATCTGCCAAGTGAAACGAAACAAGGAACTCGTCGCTGTAGACATATCGCTGGTTAACGCCAGTGGCGAAAAGGTGCAGAACGGTAACGAGAAAACGAACGGAGCGACCTGTCAAGGCTTCATTGCCGCACTCAAGGATGGTTTTGGTTTTATTGAGACGGTGAACCACAAGAAGGAAATATTTTTTCACTTTAGGTAAATATGTGACGAAGCCGTTTGAGCTTTTTTTATTTAAAAAATCGAAATATTTCATTTTTATCCCGTGACGTAACGGAATTTTGAAAAAATATTGATTATTCGCGTCAGTAACTTGATTTTTTTTACGAAAAAGCCGCAACTTGGCCTCATTTTTTCCATTTTTTCGCGTGAATTCGCTTTTGACCCCGGGTTAGCGTTTCAGGGTTAAGGAAATTATGGAAAATAACGTCGAGAATGTGTCCAACAAACTGTCCAACGTCGCGATCGAATTTTTTCCCCGAAAATTCGAAAATTGTAAAAAAAAATGATTTTTAAAAATATTTTAGCAAATTCGAAGGAGATTGACCCCGGGTTAGCGTTTCAGGGTTAAAGAAATTATGAAAAATAATGTCGAGAATGTTTCCAACAAACTGTCCAACGTCGCGATCGAATTTTTTTCCCGAAAATTCGAAAATCGTAAAAAAAAATGTTTTTTAAAATATTTTAGCACATTCGAAAGAGATTGACACCGGGTTAGCGTTTCAGAGTTAAGGAAATAATGGAAAATAATGTCGAGAATGTTTCCAATAAACTGTGCAACGTCGCGATCGAATTTTTTTCCCGAAAATTCGAAAATTGCAAAAAAAAATGTTTTTAAAAATATTTTAGCACATTCAAAGGAGATTGACCCCGGGTTAGCGTTTCAGGGTTAAAGAAATTATGGAAAATAATGTCGAGAATGTTTCCAACGAACTGTGCAACGTCGCGATCGAATTTTTTTCCCGAAAATTCGAAAATTGCAAAAAAAAATGTTTTTTAAAATATTTTAGCACATTCGAAGGAGATGCGAGCACTTTGGAATTAGGTGCGGATATCGAGTGCACGATTAGCGCGGCAAATGGTCGTGGTACGGGAGGTTGCATTGCCGCGGATTCGGTGCGTCTAATGCCGCGAGGCTCCATTCCACGGCCTACGGTAGTGAGCGAAGTATTGGACGGTGCGATAGTGAGACCGTTGAGAATCGCGAATCCTGAGCAGCCGGAATACACCGGACTGATTAAAATAAGTTCGGCGAACGAGGCGGAGGACACGCCCGAGTACGAATTCGGAATAATGGGATTGGTGAACAAACGGGAGCTCCTCCAGGCCGGAGATCCGGTCCAGCTCCAAGTTGACTCCGAGGGTCAAGCTTGCAACATTGTTGCCATGAGGAAAAAACGCATCGCGACTGTCGACGCGGTCAAAGGTGCTTTCGGCTTTTTGGCTTACGAAATCGACGAGGGCAAAAAATTGTTCTTTCACATGACCGAGGTCAAGGATCACGTGACTCTTCAACCAGGTGATCAAGTCGAATTCGTTTTGGTGACTAATCAGCGCACGGGAAAATCCTCGGCATGCAACGTGACGCGATTAAGGTAATTACCAAAAATCTTACAAAAACATTTCGAATTTATTGGTTTTGGCGATTTGTAGAAACGCGAATTCGTCAAAATCTTTCCAAAACTCATGAAACAGTTTTTTTACATGTCAATTTTAAAAATCATGGTGCATTTTGGGTCAATTTGACCCAAGGCGTTTTTCAAATCGTCGTATTCCGGTGAAAATCCATTTTTTCTTATTTTTTTGTATAGAATTTTTTTTTTAATCCACGATTCATGGCCCTGAATGAATTTATTGACAAAAACGAGAATTGAATGNAAGTCGAATTCGTTTTGGTGACTAATCAGCGCACGGGAAAATCCTCGGCATGCAACGTGACGCGATTAAGGTAATTACCAAAAATCTTACAAAAACATTTCGAATTTATTGGTTTTGGCGATTTGTAGAAACGCGAATTCGTCAAAATCTTTCCAAAACTCATGAAACAGTTTTTTTACATGTCAATTTTAAAAATCATGGCGCATTCTGGGTCAATCTGACCCGAGGCGTTTTTCAATTCGTCGTATTCCGGTAAATATCAATTTTCTCTCGTTTTTTTGTATGGAAAATTAATTTTTTTGACAAAAACGAGAATTAAATGCCAAACAATCGTCGACAGAAAATTTCCGGGTCAAAATGACCCCGAAGCCTCAATTTTGTCTGCGACGATTGCACAAAATCCCAAAAAGCTTTCAACCCTCGCTAGACACACATGGGTCCTGGGCGTTCAGCGAAAAATCACCCAGTGCAGTCTCTTTTTCCATGCAAAACTATTTTCCCGATTTTTTTTTGCAACGAGTGCAGAAAAAAAATCTTAAGACGCCCCAGACCCATGTGTGTCGACGGCCCGTCAACCCCCTTTCTCCCGCAACAAGGAGACTCGTATTTTCATCTAAATTTCGATGTTTGACTGACAGTGACGGTGTACAGCAGCGACCAGAGCGTTTGATAAGCCGATTGCGTACAGTGTCGTTGGAGGAGGCAGGCCCTAAGTTGACGGTGACAAGACAGCCAAAAGGGCCGGACGGAACACGTGGTTTTAATCAAGAGCGTCATCAGCACATCCCTGGTGTGATCGAAGAGTAAATCGTAACGGTAAACCGAAAGGAAACAAACGAACGAAAACAAAAAAAACAAAAAATTAAATTAAAACGAAAAAAAACAAAAAAACAAAAAAAAAAGGTCACGTATCCGAAATTGTATCCATATTACTTATTTTTAGTCCACGCACGTCGATGCCGACATTATTATCGTCAACGTCAAAGACTTTTTGCCAAACGCCAACCAATTCCCGTTGCAACAATGATAATAATCGTCTGGCAAGAAAAAAGAGAATGAGACGAATTGAAAACGAAAAAACAAAAAGCTAATCGCATGGTAAATTTGTTAGAATGAACAACGAGCCGTTTTTATTAAACTCCTGTGGATGCGGTAAAGCTCTGATTATTGGGGAGGCGATTAGGCCAATATTAAATTAGCAGTACAAAAAAATAAATCAACTGTTTAGACTGTTTTCGGCAGCTCCGAATATATACATTAAATACATATATATATTTATTTGGTTGGCCATTTAAACAGATGGATAACAATTGGTATTCGGCGTAAATTCGAAAATAATCATTATCATTGTTTTTCTTAAAAATTACATTCGCCTCGTTCATTTCGTCGTAACAATTGCTTCGTTTTATCAAATATTCCGAAAGTATAGAAAGATTTTTAAACAAAACGAGAGCCAATCGCCTAATTATTGCGGCGAATAAAATTGTGCAAAAATGTCTAAGAAACGAAATTCATAATTGTGTCGATCGATCCACGCAGTTGTCACGTAAATAATTCATTGAGGGGAAAATTAAGTGAAGCGATTAGTTGGAACGGAAATTTGAGGATTTAAACGATATTGGGAGGTCGACGTGTCCCGCCTGTTTGTATCGTTCGGAGGCTGAATCGTCCCGTGTCTCTGCCTTTATAAAAAAAACAAGAAGAAAAAAAAAGAAACAAAAAAAACTAAAAAACAAAAATATATATACGTAAATGTTGATACAACCATTTATTTATCTTTTTTTTTTTTTTTTGGGAATGTTTGTTCCATCTACGACAACTGTACGAACGGACGAAAGAAAATTTCCGAGTTAATGGAGAAACGTGAACGGAGGGAGGAGATGATTAGTCGCATTAAAGGAAAGTCGAACAACACGCCGTTTTTTGTGTGTTATTTATACAGACCAAAAATCACGACGATTATGAGAAAGTGGGAAAAAGGAGGAGAGATTTAAATGCACGATTAAAAAAATGGAATTTTTTTGACTGCCGACAGGAAATCGTGTAAATCGTGCATAATGAGTCGAGAGGGAGGAGAATAAAAGAAATGGATCGAGTTGTTGTCTCACGTACTGTTCTATCGCGACGAAACGAATTTTTCTATCTTTTTTTTTTGCCAATTACACGAGAAATCGACGTCGACGAAAAAGAAGAAAAAGTGGAAAATCGTCGATTGTGTTCTAAACGATACATTGTGTGTGCGAATCTATTAAAATCCGTCAAGTTCCTCACGCGAACTCTCGCTGCGGAATCGGACGAACTATTGACGCAGAAAAATGCAAAATGGAGGATTTTTTGAACGAAACGATGAAAGAGGCTTGCCCGAGATTTTGAGAAAAGATGAGGAAGCTTTCGATATTTACAATCGCAGGATGACGATAAATTTTTGTTTTTCAGATCCATTGCTCAAAAGCATCGCGTACATCGATCGAACGTTGGACCAGAGGACGTTTTTTATGCAAATCGAATTTTTCGTCACTGAAAAATCGCGCGTTTGCCCAATTTTTTTGAGCTTTGCATTTCGTGGTTCCCTTTTTTTTTATTAAACAGAAAAAAAACGCTTTTTCCTGCTTTTGCTCGTACAGTTGATTGTCCGTTGGGATTTCGGGTTTTCGTGGCGCTGTTCGCTTTTCGAGAATCGCGACACTCGACGTCCGTTTGAACTTCGAATTTTACTCGTGCACAGACTTCGATGTCGTTTTTCAAAGAAATAAAATATTCCATGGGGGCAAATGCCATTGTTTCCGAAGCGATAATGACTTTTGAATCATGGAGAATAAAAATTTATCGTTATTTTTCGGTAAAACCGCGATTGTACATATTTACCTAGACGAGAAAATTGTGTGAAGATGAAAATAATAATAATAATAATAACGATGGAAGAACCCTCTCTTGAGTTTCGTCTCTCGAAATGCTGTGGCCAAAGTTTAAAAGAAACAATTACAAAAAAAATAAAAACCTTGATAGTCTTAGCGAAATGGCAACGAGCAAGAAAAAAGACATTGAATCACGGTTATTGCATATTAATTCAACGAGCACTGTCAAGAACGAGAAAGTGCCTATTTCAACGACCTCCATAAAAAAATTGAAAAACTAACGACAAGAAACAAAAAAAAATCGTAATTTAAAGAAAAAAAAAAAAACAGACGTTGTAAAATTATTGGTGAATAAATCTTGCAAGCAATAAGCCGTTTCACATTTTCGCTCATACGTTCCGTATCGTGGACACGATGAGACGATCAGTGTTATAGTTTTGAGTCCGAAATTATTTTGCACGCAAGAAAAATTTAAAAATTACACAAAAAAAATTCATTCATTCATTTTTTTCGATTTCACGTAAAAAATGATGAATGCGGATTCATTATTATTCGTAATTATTCATCAATATTCGTAATGCGGATTCTTAATAATTTACAATAATTATTAACTCTTTCGTTCTTTTTATTTAATATAATTTTAAATCGTAATTATGTACAAAAATGTTTGGTCACTGAGAGTGGTTTGATGGTCTCTGTCGATTTTTCTTCTAGACAAGGAAATCGAGTGCGGTTTGTTCGACGGTTTTCAACAACTGGAACGGCCATACGTTGCTTTTCGCATCAGATGACAACGCACTCGTAGGGGAATGGTCCACGGAAATGAGGATTGTTCGGGCCAGGGCAAGCTGTAAATATACGTCGTTTGTTATTCATTTTAAATCTACTCAAAATTCCATTGCAACGAAAAGTTCAATTCTTGCGAATGTTCGTTGCAATTTATCGCTCGTTGGCTTGAGAATTCCGACGTTAAATTTCGCAGCGTTGAAAAGCAACGAAAACTCATTATTTTTTAAATCAGACTCCAAAATTCCGAAAAACGAATTTAGTAAAAAAAAAAAATTGTAAAAAGTGCATCGATTATAAAAATTGAATTTTTCGTTGCATTCCAACGATGCAAACTTCAAGATCGTGGAGAATTACAGTGCGTGACTATATTTTTGAATCAACGTCGTTAAGGAGGTTTGTGCACTCGATACGAAGGGATTCGATTCGTTGTAATAATAGCAATTTTCTTGTTGAGGTGAAAAAAGGTTTAGGATTTTTTGATGCTCGTATACTAACGTCGTTCGCAGGTGGGCCCGTAATATCCGGTGCCCTCGCATTGGCACTTGAATCCTGGTTCCTGCGATATTTGCATGCAAGTACCGCCGTACATGCAAGGTCCTTCGTCACTGCATGTGTCATGTTTCCTGCCTAAAATGTTGTCTTCGTTAGAGAAAAATTCATAACGAGAGACTCTGGATAAAATAATGGAGTTTGAAAAAACTCTCGAAATTGCGAATTCTTGCAACAAAGAGTTTTACTCACACACAGACACAATCTTGTGAATGGATAAAGAGTTTTTTAAATATTTGGAATGCAAAAAATTATTCGAAAATCGAGAAAAATGCAATTTTCCCTCAAAATTTTTGTCTACAATTTTATTTCCTTCAGCTTGTTGAGTCTCTTTACCTCTTATGGCCATGCGACAGATTTCCATGCTGTCGTATCTGTACTCAGCCTTGCATCCAAAGCCACAGCTGCATTGACGTTGAACGATTCTGCATCCAGATCGCATCTGATCGATATCGCAGGCTCTTGCAAATACTGCTGCATAAGGAAGACGATAAAAAAAAGAGAAGAATAAATAGTCTGAACATAGAAATTTCGTATTCTCGTTTCTCGTGTGTTCCGCACGTGTTGAACGCCAAGGAAGAGGGAAAGAACGAGAGAAGGGGGGAAACGCAGCGAGAGACAATATGCGCCGGATGTTCACTTCACTCTTCCCACTCTCTTCCCCTCTGGCCCGACTGATAGGGTTGCAAGAACATATATAGATATGAAAATCTCCAGCCGCGTGGGTTCTCTTCCGTTTAAAATATCATTCAATTTTTTTTTTTCACTTTCGACATAAAAAATGAATTTCAAATCGTTGCGATGCGACGAGCATGTCAAATAATTCAATTAAAACCTCAAAACGTTCAAATATGAAGAAAAAAAAAAAAAACAGAATTGAATGAAAAATCGATTTTTTTGGTCGTTGAAATATTTAAAAAATCGCTAAAAATTCTTACCAAATGTGAGGATAACCGTGACGATGAAAATAGTAGATTTTGGTAACATGATGAGCGAATAATAATTCCAATATTTGGTGTCGATGAACGCTCTGGATATCGTGGCTCTCGAAGTCGTCGAACCGATTTTTAAATTCGGAAAATAAAAGTAGATAAAAAAGCTCGAACAAGATTTACAATGGAAATAATTTGATGGGAATAAATGAGGGAAAGTTTGTCGGTGGAATTGAGTGTTGAAAACTGCGGCTCGGAGATTGGAGAGAATAAAGAAGAAAAGAGAGATAAGTACCGGAGGAGCACTAACTGCTCAGAGCCGAGCAAAACTAAAGTTGGACTATAAACGAGATGGTGAATCGCGTGAAGCCTCGAGCGACAACTTGGAGTACAACCATGCGTGGGGTGAGGAGTCAGCTGTCGTTGTTTCTCCCTCTCTCACATTTTCTCTCTTGCTCTTGCCCCCTCGTCAAAGAATCCGAGGACCACGAGCGATAAAATGCTTCTCATGAAATACTAAAATTCGTTACGTACGAGAGAACGAAGCCATTGTGCTTGCATTTTCCTCAATGTCTTGATTTTAAATTCCTCTTGGTCGTTGACCAACAGGAATCTCGAGAAGGCCTCAATTCTCTTGAAAAATATACAAAAACGTTTATTCATCAAATAATCAGAGAGCTCAACATTTTCTATGGCGAAATAATCCGCCCGCGCCATCCACTATTTTTATCTCTGTGATTCTTATTATCGATGCAAACCACGAGTCAACCATCGAGCGAGATAACACTCGTCACCCCACGTGTCCAAGGGAATCGAGAAGAAAATGTGCCAATAGAAAGAATTTTGTTTTTTTTTATTTTATTTTTCTGATTTCACTTCCAACCAATTTTTCTTCTGCACATTATTTTCTTTATTTTTCTAACGAGTTTCTCTCGCGAAGATGATTCTGAGGATTTATGCTCGTGTGGGATGATGGCCATGGCTGCGGAAGAGGAATACCGCGTGCTTATCGGCGTTGAACTGGTCAAGCGAGATAGGCAACGAGATACATAATTATCTGAGACGAAAGCCCTAACGTGTTAAATGGAATTTTGATACTGAGTGAACGAGCTTTTTCGACCATCACCGCATTCCTCCTTTTTATCGCTTTTTCCCTTTTTCTCATTTTTTTTTGCCTTTTTTTCTCTCTCCTCGAGAAATCATTGCGTCAAAAGTGCAATGACTTTGAAAGAGCCACCGATAAGCTAAGCAAATCGCCACTTTTCTCCCGCTGGCGAAATAAACGATGCTCCAATCATTTGTTGTATGTAAATCGAATAATTTATTACAAAACAAAACACACACATTTGGAAAATATTATAAAAGTTATGACGGACGGATTACAACGTTTGATCGATCGTTTTAAAGATTTCTACTTAATTTAGATAACACGTTATATATAAATATACATATTCCTTGTTATGTATAGATATAGCATTTCTATCGAAGCTCTGTCTCTCACTCTCCTCCTTATCACTTGCATTAATGGAATGGAATAAATATCTTTTTTTTTCGTTACCCTGAACCGGGACGTAGCCGAGTTCTCCTGGAAGAACTTTGTGCGTTCCGTTAGATTCTAAANAAATAACAACGTAATTCGTCTCTGGGTTGGATTATCATTTCAAAATTGTTAACGTTTCTTTAACCCTGGGACACGGTAACCTGGGGTTAAAAACGACCCCCACGCGAATTTAAATTCGGCTCATTTTCGACTTGGATTAACATTGCCCCAGGCTCACGCGTCCTGGATTAAAAAACTAAAAGAATGAGCCCAAGTTGAATCTTTTTCGTTACATTTTCGCGGAGATGTGAATTTTTCAAAATTGGGGTCATTTGTGACCTCAGGATACCGGAAGCTCAAAATATGGAGCACGATACTTATTCTTACTTTTCCAAAAGTTGATCAACCTTTTGGGATATTTAAATTTTTATGGACGAAGAAAAATCTATGTTTCTCCAGGATTTTAATAATTTTTATCTCTTTTTCTCGTTTCAGTGACAAGTTACTCGGTCATGGAAATATTTGCCTCGATTTCGAAACAAAGATTTTTACGATACTTTCGAAAAAGGGAGGTGAACGTTTCTAGGCAAGGACGTGATTTTTGTCGTTTTTTTTCTTTCTGCATTATTCGTTGAGTGAGGTTTATCGAGAGGAGGAAAATTTAGGATTGCTAGAAATATGTTAGTACCTTACATGAATGTCTGATCGTGGGGCTCGTGGAGCATCGTTGATCTTCGAGATTGCACCATGCCTGATTGTCTACTGTACAATTCGCGCATCAAATTGTCTTTCTCTTGTTCGAGAAGCGCGATTTTGTGACTTTTCTTGCTCACTTCCTGCGACAATAAAAAAAATGAGCGACGATTTAAAAAAACAATAAAAATAATCAGGTAATCTTGAGATTTTTTCGAATTTCGATTAAATTTGCAACGTTTTTATGGGAGATTGTGAAAAAAATTGTCGGAACCTCGGTTAATCGATGATTTTGATGCTTCAAGCGCGAGAGCATGTCCTGGTGCAGCTGAGCAGCACTCGGTGTACTCAGAAAAGCCAAATTCATGTGAAGAGGCAGACCTCCACGCTCCAAACTCGTCGTCAAGTCTCCCAAGCGACGAGTCAAATCGTGGATTCGCGCACGTCGCATTTCTAAATGTTCTCGTTGAGTCTCCGTCAATTGTTCCTGCGGGATTAACAAATTTTTATATTTTGGATTTAAAAAACGAAATTTCGGTTTTTTTCTCCCCCGAATCATCAAATTTTCTTTTTTTCGAGGCAAGCTCGAAAATTACAAAGTACAAAGTCGTGAGGGCAACGAAAAAATTGTTATTTACCACGTGAGAACCCATGCGACCCAGTTGTTTGATCTTTTCCTGAGTCAAAGATATTTCTTTCATAAACCATTCCTTGGCTTTATCCACCGCTGTTAGGCCTTGCATCAGAACGTCTCTGTCTTGCTCAATCAGGCGCATTCTCTTCATCTGTAAATAGAAACACATGATACACGATTTACAAACGATCTTGCGAGCAATATGAACGAAAAATGATGAGCAAAGGAATGGGAATGTTTAGAATGGAAAGAAACACGTCAATTGTGTACAGAGACTTTGGGCTTCAAGAAAAAACGGATTTTCTTGATTTTTGAGCTTGAAGTAACGATTTTAATGATCGATGCTCACACAAAATTGTCTTTGGATGCTGGAGACACAAATTCGAGGATAAAAGTTGCTAAAATGCATAAATAAACGTGGCGAAATATTGTCGAAGTAAATGGAAGGAAAAAAAATGCTTTACCATATTGTAATCAATACCGTTCTGCAACGTATGACGCCGAGGTTCCCTGCGCCGTCCGAGCATCTTTTTAGGAGGCAAGCCGGTCTGGTTATTTTGCAAATCGACGGATTTGCCGTCGCCCAAAGCTCGCGCGGGCCTCAGTAAAGTTCGAGGATCAGTTTGGAAATTAGCAGATGCTTGTCGCTTGTCCTCGCCCATCATCAGGCCCATTTGCCAATTTTGCAGAACGGTTCTGATCTCCGACTTGTCGATACTTCGATCGGAGCTGAGTGCTCTGCCTTCGGTCGCTGCTCCGGTTCTCGGAGGCTTGGGAGGCCCGTAAGTTTTGACGTTTTTCATTTCGGGCACGTTTCTTGTTTCTATGGCCTCGGTGGGGGGGTTCGAAGTCTCTTTACGTCCTCCGAGCAGCTGCGGCATGCTCAGAGTTCGCTGTTGCGATATGGCATTGTTGGGTCTTATGGCTGCGGTATTGGGAGAAGTCCACGCCGGTTTGTTTACGTTTTCTGCCAAAATAGGCGCCGAAGGCGGGCGACTCGGCTGACAATCTCTCTGTCTGGCTTCGCCGCCGCTACTCTGTATCTGCACTAAACAAATTTTCAAACCGGCGCAAAATCTCTCGAAACTCAAAAGGCCATTGGGCGGTGTTACTTTTTTCAAGCTTTCCAGCACTCCCTTGGGCAAGCCTTGAGTACCATCGTCCTGCCAACGCTCCTCTATATCCGAATATTTCACGTAGCCTGTGTTTTGATCGTCCATTATACGAAACAACTTTCTCATGGCACTTACGAAACTCTTGGGTAAAGGATCCGCGCTCGAAGATTGTATCTGCGCCATTCTGGCTTTTTTAATCTTCTGCTGTTGACAATACAGCTGTCACAATGACAACATCAAAACTTAATATTTTTTTAAGTGTTTTTCTTCAACTTTTGACCTATTTTTCGAGCTCCTTCGCTTCTCCTTTATTTCCCTTTTTTCACTACGACTATAACAACGTGTATTTCTTTAGAAGAATCAACGATAACAGACGAAATATTCATAACAATGAGGATTATGTCAAACACAACAATTGGAGCGGCTACAAACGCTACGGAATGCGCATCTTCAGGGCGCTAACGAGAGAGCCAACAACTTTTTAATTATTGCCATTTCCTCTGGCGGAAGGAATTCCAAACGGTCTGCTAACGCGTTTTGACATCGCGTACACGCTGCATTCAAACCAGAAGAGAACTTTTTTATCGACTTTTTCATGAAACATAACCTCAATCTGCACAAATCATCATGGCACATATTTTGAACGCATTTCCTTAGATTATTCAAACGCGTTTCAACTTTTCTTGTCAAATATTCTGTACATACGATGGTTTACCACTTTTAGAATAACAACAAAATGGCGGATTACGTTATTACGAAAAATAAAAGCAGTAAAAATGCTTCGACTCGCGAAGAACTGGAAAAACTTGACAGTTCGGTAAGTATATAGCCATACGAATTATAAATTTGTTTACTAAGAATTTGAAAAAAAATGTTCAAATATTCGGTGGAATGTTACCGATAAATTCTCGGGTCTAAAAATCATTACTTTCCCGATTATTTATTCAATTTTTCGAATTACTACGCATTGCCACGTATTATCCAATAAACATTTTTCTTTTGGCAGAGCCTCATTGACAAAATCCTGCAATTGGAGGCCCACAATTATCAGCTGAGGAGAATAATCAAGAAAGCAGAAGATTCCAAACAGAATCCCTGCAAAAATAAATCCAGTGACGGGCGAGTTAAGCAATTTGATTTTTCTCGGTAAGGGTTCGCATTTTTTACTCATTTTTTTACTCCGAGCAAAACTGCCCCAGGCTCGCATGATCCCGCATCAAAAAACGAAAAGAATGAGCCCGAGTTGAAGCCTTTTTGTTAAATTTTACCAAAGATACGAATTTTTTCAAAATTGGGGTCATTTATGACCACGGGTTACCGGAATATGTTTAAAAAAATAAGGTCAACGTTCCAGGATTAATGATCAATGCACATCCTTGAATAAATGAATTATTGTAACAAAAAAAATAACAAAATGCTGACCAGCAAGTAACTAAAATTCAACGAATTTATTGCAAAAAGAAAACTAGAAATAAATTCGTTAGAATTCTTGCTCCGAATTTGGAAACTGAGGCAAAAATGTAACTTATATTTTGTGGAATTTATCAACGTTTCATTTTGCTAAATCGTCATAGTGTCCCGAACGATTTATAAAATAATTGAATGAAAATGTTTGGTCGCAGATGCCACAAGAGACACGTGCTCTTGAAATTCTTTTATCTCGGTTGGAATTACCATGGGTTTGTGGAGCAAGAGGACAACAATAACACCGTAGAGGAGCAAATATTCACTGCCTTGAGAAGGTCCTGTTGTATAGAAAGTCGTCAGACTTCGAATTATCACAGATGCGGGCGAACGGACAAGGGAGTAAGCGCATTTTCCCAAGTCATATCGTTGGACGTTCGTAGTCGTTTGGAGCCGAGCGAGCAGCACAAAGTCCATGATGAATTGGAATATTGCAAAATTCTTAACAGACTCTTGCCTGCCGATATAAAATGCTATGCCTGGGCGCCTGTAGAAAGTACAAAGTCGGCACGTTTCGATTGCAAACGTAGAATGTACAAATACTTTTTTCCAAGGGGTTGCTTAAACGTCGAAGCAATGAACGAAGCGGCAGGCTATATCGTGGGTTGCCATGATTTTCGAAACTTTTGCAAAATGGATGTTGGCAACGGTGTCGTACGTTTCGAGAGGAGAGTCGACGAAGCCAAAGTTATCATTTCGGAGGCTCAGCAATCCGACAAAGTTTCCGGTACAAAAATCAACGAATAAATTTCCATTCCTTTCTGTCCTTTTCCCATTTTTGAAACGATCGATTGCTTTTTTGCAGGCTACGATATGTGCCAGTTTGTCATAACGAGCCAGGCCTTTCTTTGGCATCAGATTCGCTGCATCATGGGAGTCCTGTTGCTCGTTGGACAAGGAAAAGAAAATCCGGCGGTTGTACGACATCTTCTCGACGTAGAATCGTGCCCTCGTAAACCTCAATACAGCCTGGCTCACGAATTGCCTTTGAATCTGTACCATTGCCATTTCGATGATGTTGAATGGGTTTTTGAAAAATGCGAATTGAGCTTGGTCGTTAGGAGCCTCGAACAGGAATGGACACTTGATGCAGTCAAGTCAGTTGAGCTCATTGAACATTATTTTTCACTCGTAATACGTAATCAACCCCCGAACGGTAACCTCGGGTCAGAATCGACCTCAAGCGACGTTTTTTTATCGTTTTATCGATTTTTTAATCAATTTTTTTACTTCAAGCAATTCTGCACCAGGCTCACGCTCAAATTTTACCGGAAATGTGACTTTTTCAAAATTGAGCTCATTTTGAGGATGAAAAAAAAACAAGATTACCGTCTCGGGGTTAAAAAACCGATTTTCAATGAATTTTTAAAGAAGAAAACGTTCAAACATTTTTTTTTCGACTGCAGGAAAATTTTTCTTCATAAAAGAAAACTGTTAGTTTTGGTGCCAAGAACGTTTATGCAAAATTTTGGAAAAACCCTAAATAAAGTCGTTTCCTGATAGCAATAAATTCAAAAACGAAAAAAATGAGCCCACGCTGGAGTCTTATCGTTGAATTTTACTGGAGATATGAATTTTTTGAAATTGGGGTCATTTAGACCCCGGGATACGGTAAAAAAAAACAAGATTTCCGTTTCGGGGTTAAAAAACCGATTTTCAATGAATTTTTGAAGAAAAAAACGTTGAAATTTTTTTTTTCATCAACTGGAGTAAAAATAAAAGTGAAAACTTGATTCACATCGTAAGAAAAACCGAGCCCAGGAAATAAGGTCCGCGTTCTAGGGTTCGAACCTCATAACTTTTTCCAATTCTCTGAGATTCTCGTTACACGTTAATTTATCCTCCAGATCGGCAATGATTCGAGAAATGCTGAACGATCTCAAGACTCATTTGGACGAGAGTGACGCGTCGAAGGATCCAGGACATTGCTCGTTGCTGCAAGGCGTGCAGGCCACGAATTATCAACCGCTTATGAAACGCTTAACCTGCGGTGAGTCTCTAATTTTTTCTTCGATCTTTTGACAACAAATACAATCGCAATAATTCGTCACTGAATGATCCAAAATCGTTTGCTCCGTTTCAGAAAGCCTCGAAAACCGAATAAAGCATTTCGAGAAAAAGCGAAAAATCCAGTTGGCCGAAGATCCAGCAGTGAAAAGCGACCAAGGACGCGACACCCAATCGTAACTAGAAACTTGAATACTTGTCAAAAGTTTTTAAAACGATAGAAATTACGAAATTATGATTTTTTGAAAATTTCAACGATGTCGACAATTTCACGATTTTTTTCGAGAGCTCGTTTTTGTTTCTTCGTTGTATTTTTCGTATTTTTGACACCGTGACAAAAGATCGAGACTGAGAATCGATAAAAATGGAATTTAGACAGAAAATCGTTTAATAATCCAGAAAAATAAAATCGCTCGTTGGAATCGTCGACCAATGTTTCCAGGTTTTTATGATTTGGAAAAGTTTTTCTCCAGGACTCAGAGTTTTTTGCGAGACTTGTCGATGACCCAGGAGCGTGTAATTGTTGGTTAATTTTTCGAGACTCACTCCGAGCTCCAGTAATTTCAACGCGGCCAGTAATTGTGGCTCGGGCGGAGAAACGTCGTTGAAAGTTCCGATGAAACTCAGTCCCACGCTTTTATCGTTCCAACCGCGGGCATGAGCTCCTTCGTCGTCCCAACCACGTCCAACGTAAACGTCGCCGTCCCCACCGACCAAGAAATTGTACGCAATGTCGGAAAAATTTTTCGACTCCATGTGAAAAGTTTGGATCGTCCGGACGCGAAGTATACACTCGCTCGTGGTGTTGCAAGGCTCGCTGGCTGTGTGGCTTATGATGACGTAAGGAGCTGGCACTTTGGACAACTTGTTGGGAGGCTCTGCTGATGGTTGGGCCAACCATTCGTTACGTTCGACGAATCGCAACGTATCAGGAGCTTGGAATTAAAATATTTGTCAAAATTAACTGTTAAATTTTTTTTTCACACATTCCTGATTTTTTTCCGGCATTTTGAAAATTGGATAAAAAATTTTTGGCACGATATTTTCGTTCCGAAGGGTTCGAACTAATATCCTGAATTTTTTTGGGTCGTTCGGAACGAAACTGGCGACGCGACAAGCGTTTAAACGTCCCTGGGGTCATTCTGACCCGGTGTGGCCGCACCGCGTTAATTAGCAGTTTCTGAATATTCATTTTTTACCTGGAGTCTCGGTCGATTCGTCCAGCTGCTCGTTCGACAAATTGACCGAAATGGCCGCAACGATAGTCACGAGAATCAACGCGATGCAGCACAAGGCGACACCGCATCGCCAACTCCAAAAGAATTGCGTGACTGAAATAACGTCAAAGTATTGACAAACAATATTTCCTCCTTTTTCAATCGTCTGCGGAGCACTACTGACCATTTTCTCGTTCCAGCCTCATGTCAGAACTCCGAAAAAGAAAAATAAGTTTGCAGCAAAACCCTCGACTTTGCCAAAGACGAATGACGAACTGCGCTTCACTCGAAAATCCCCCAAAAACTAATCAGCTACTGAACGCGCCCGTTATCACAATCGCAAACAGTTTTTCAAACGCCTTTTCAAAATCGAGCTCTTCGATTCAAAGATAAACGATCAACTTTCGGCAAACAGTGATAAGAGACGCGAGAATCGATGGAAATCATCGATTTCCGGTTGGAGCGGCACGATGAGACGATAAAATTGTTTTCATCGCCTGGGAATCATAGGAAACGCTCAAAACGATTTTTCTAACAAAACAGAGACACAAAACAACAAAGATTACAATTACTTCCTGTTTATTTTATTTCTTTCATCACGATTGTATAAAAAAATGGAGAAAACGCATTAACGGACTAACGAAAGGAAATTCGAGCGCACAAAGAGGTTCCTGGGAATGTCGGCAAACTTTTAGGTTCGAATTTTCCTGAACTCATCACAGACGTCCAAGTGATTAAGGCGTTTCGGTACCGGCGATACAACGTCGTTATGCTAATCCACATTAAAAACTTACAAATTTTCAAAATGATTAGAATTTAAGGAGAGAGATGAAAAATTTGAAGAAAAAAAATTGTCTTTTCGCACTGGATGTTGACCAACGTTGTCACCAAATTTCATAAATTTCTTAATCTTCAGGATTTCGTACCGAAACTTCTTAATCGCTTGATATTTACGCGTAAGGTAATAAAAATAATTCCACGCTTTCAAAATCAATGGCCTCGGGATATTCGGACCAGAGAGAAAACGTAAAAGACAAAAAAATACTCTATAAAAATATAAAAATTAACTAATTCAAAAATTAATTAATTAATTAATTAAATCAATTAATTAAATTAACTAAATTATTTAAATTATTTAAATTAATTTGATTAATTAATTAATCAATTAGTTAATTAATTAATTAATTAGTTAATTAATTAATTAGTTAATTAATTAATTAATTAGTCAATTAATTGATTAATTAATTAATTAGTTAATTAATTAATTAATTAGTTAATTAATTAATTAGTTAATTAATTAATTAATTAAATTAATTATTAATAAATGTAGGGAATGTTTCTAAAAGAGAGTATAATGGAAACTATAAAAACGAGAGAATAACTTTGTGTTTGATTTAAGGAAAAAGCACTATTTCGCGGTGGAGGGTCCGGTGACCAATGATGCCACGTTTGAAGGATTTCGTAGAGCTTGTCACCAGGACTCAAGGTCGCAGAGACTTGTCGATGTCCCAAAACTTTATAATTCGGGGCGATTTTGCTCAGATTAACACCGACCTCGATGACCTTCTGTGCGGCGAACAATTGATTTTTGTACGGCGGCACGTCGTTGAAAGTGCCGATCAAACTGATGCCGATGCTTTTTGAATTCCATCCGAAAGCGTGAGCCCCCTCCGCGTCCCAGCCACGACCAACGTAAGCGAGACCATCACCACCAACGAGAAAATTGTATCCAATGTCGTTCCAACCGTTTCCCTCGATATGGAACGTCTGGATACGGCGAACACGCTGCACACACTCGCTTTGCATCACACAAGGTGCTGATGCTGTGTGGCTTATTATTACGTACGGAGCCGGAACTTGCGTCAAATTCGTCAACGGCACTTTCGGCAGTTCCGCCAGCCATTCGTTACGCTCGATAAATCGTACGGAATTCACCCAGACTTTTCAATGTGAACAAAAGAAAACAAAAACAACAAATTAAGGCTTTCGAGTAATTGAGTTTAGAAAAATTTCTTTTTTAGGTAAATTTCTTGTAAAGAAAAAACAAATTCAAAGTTTGCAAAGTTGTAAAATATTAAGGAAACAATTTGCGGCGTCAAATCAAATTTTCACTCCTTTATCGATTTTTTACGTTTTTTTTAAATAAATAATTTCGAAAACTTTTCTAGAAAGTAAAAAAAAACGTACAGACTTCCTGTTTCTTGGATAATTTGGAAAAATTAAAGGGGTTAGACGATTTTTCGTAAAATTTCGATTTTCGTAAAATTTGAAAAAAACGTAAAATTTAATGAATGAATTTTAATGCGCTATTTTACCATCTGGATTAGTTCCGGAAGTCGGGGCATCTGGCAAAACTGCTGGTCCAAGGTTGTTTCTACTCGCTAGAATGACCGAGGCGACCACGACTATTGTAACTGATATTAAAGCTAGGGCGCATAATATTACGGCGCATCGCCATGTCCACATCCATTTCGTAACTGAAAACAGTGATTGATGAACAACAATCAGTGAAATTGAATCGAGAGACGGGGCAGCGGTTCGATTGGCTTCATTTATGACCCAAAATTTGAAAAATTCATATCTCGCGTAAAATTTAACGAAAAGGTTGCAACTTGGGCTCGTTTTTTTCGTTTTTTAATGCAGGATCGCGTGAGTCTGGGGAAATTTTTCTTCGAGTCAAAGAATTAGTCAAAAATTCGGTAAAACGATAAAAAACGAGAAAACGAAGGGAGAAGCGCGAGATTTAAAGTCGCCAGGTTACCGGTCCAGGGTTGAAAAGAAATCGTGGAGTCAAACTTGCGATTGGGTCGCAATTCCCGAAGATTTAATGGAAATTTTCGAAAAGTAGAAAAAAATTGGTTAAAAAAAAAGTTTCCGCTAATTTTTGATCTCGTTGGCCAAGAAAATTGATTTTTTTTTAGTCTCGTCGCGGAGAAAAATATCACCTGTGTCGTAATCGCCATAAGGATGCAGAATAGTTTGGTCCCCTTTAACGACGCGTGGTACTTCGTTGAGCTCAACGTCAGACACGCGGCCATTGTAAGCTTCGTTAATGTTATTGTTTATGGGATCGTTATTTTTGTCGTGTATCGGAAACGCATTGGTATAAACGAATTGTTTGATAGTTACGGGTCCCTTGTAAAAGTTTCTATCGCCAAAATTGACGTGACGAGAATTAACGACGTTAACTTCACCGATCGCTGTTTTGTTAAGGTTTGGCATAACTTGTTGAACGGCATGGCCATTGTCGTCGATGGCAGGAGCATCTTGTTGCTGGACCTGGGTCGTGACGACCTTTTTCCTTACCCAGCCGTTCGCATTCTCTTCGTCCGTATCTTCATTTTCTTCTTGTTCCTCGTCCCCCTCCAGTTCGGAATTTTCGTACGTTTCGTAAACATTGCCCTCGTCCTGCTCATTATTTTCGTTCTCACTGCATTCCGTGAGACTAGCGTTGTCGTTACTTTCACGCCGAACCGCGATCGAACGCGATTCAGCACGCTTTTCGTTCCGCCAATTTTTCTCGAAATTCTCACAAGATTCGCTTTCCCTGTTCACGACTCGCGATAATTCAACCTCGTTGACCTTCAAATCGTCCTTCGCCCTTGACGCACTCACGCGTCCTTTTTTATCGATAAGCTTTCGTTCGTCTCGCCAAAAATCTTCGTCAGCGACAATTCCTTCGTTGATAGACCGCTGCTCTTCCGGCGTCGTTTGACCTTCATCTCGTTGATGCTGATCCCGAGTCGGCACTTTATCTACCTGAGTTACCATTCCTCGAGCTCATATTTTCGCGACTCTCCCAAGAATATCCTCTCGCGGTCAACCGGCCCATTCGACGTCACACCGTCTCGCGTTGACGGAAAAAAACAATAACGACATCGCGCGCGGTTTTGACCTTGAGAAGCCGCGAAGTAATTATCAGCAAATAATTCGAAATAATCGGAAAAAACTCGTAATCATTTCTTTGCAAACGGTTTATTTCACATTTTCAAGCTGTACACGAAACTCACTTCACCCACGCACACACACACACTTTCATATTCTTTCAATTTTCGATTCTCAACGTTTTTTCGATTTTTTTTCGACCCGCGATCGATCCTCGTTACACACAAGCATGAAACTGGGGAAAAGGTGAATTCTCTTTATTCAGAAAATGGCCTCCATCACACGCAGAGACAAATGTTATCGTTATCTTTCCTCTTAACTATACATATCGCATCGAGAGGCAGCAGCAAAACATTAACGTGTGTGCGAATGAAACGTCTGGCATTGACAATGTTGTGACGAGTGTGCGTCTATGCTGTGAATAACACGATCCCACGCACTTGACTCGTCCACACTCCGCACTCTCAACTTTTTCGTATTATTATTTTTTTTTAATTGCATTGAATTTTTTATTTTTATATAAACGCGAAAAAAATCGAATTATTGCGATACCGATTAGACGCGGACTCGGCGCAGGAAGCGAGAGAAAAACGTCTTTCGCGATGTTGTACTAATTTTGCGAAAAAAATACAATCATGCAGTTCGCGATGTTTTCCGTGTCACTTCCCTCTGCCCGTTGTCTCTGGCGCCTTTACCAGTCCAGTCGCGCCACTTGTCGATCAAAATGCGTCACGACGATAACTTTATTTTCATTTTTTTTTTATCGGCGCATCCTTTCCCACTTGGGCGAAAATTGTCAATAAGGTGCTTTTTAAGATCGCGGGACAATCTAGTCAACCGAAGGATTCGATTTGAAAATTATTATCAGCGGCAGATGGTCATTTGACTTTATCGCGAATATGAACTTTGGATCGGAGCGATTTTGCTTTTGCGAGAGACATCGGAAAGGAACTTTTAATCTCGTTGTTTTACTTGCATTCGCGAAAATCTATCAATGAACAGAATCGATTAGATCGATCCGAATGATACCGAGACTTTAGGCTGCTCACTTACGTTTTTGACGCGAAATTGAATTATTTGTTGAGAAAAAAATTATTTCAAACGTTCGATTATGGTTCGGAGACTTCGATTCAATCGGCGAAAGATTTAACGAGGAAATTCGCTAGAGGCAGCACCAGGCGGATCGAGTATCTCGTTCGTAAGCGTTCGGTAGTTGTCGGAATTTCTCGTGAGTTGAAAAATGGGAAAAGGGTGGAAGGGAGGAAAGCGTAGTGTCGTATATATCGTATAACCGAATTGTCATCGTTCTTGGCTGGAGTTAGGTTAAAAATACGAAGATTTTCGAGTCATCCTTCGAGAACAAGATACACAAATAAAAAATGGCAACAATGAGCGAGTACCAAGGGCGTTCTCTGCCGGATTACGATGTCCAAGGAGCAAGGAAGCACCATTTTAGTCCTTACGCCGATAACGGAGGGTGAGTTTTGATAAATCACGATTACCCGTCCGCACATAACCTCAAAACGTACAAAAACTTTGATTTCGTTACTCAGGAGCGTTATTGCTCTCGCTGGTGATGATTTCTGTGTCATCGCTGCTGATACTCGCCTGAGCGCCGGCTTTTCGATCTATACTCGTGAGCAACAAAAATTGTTTCCCCTCTCGTCGACAACCGTTTTGGGATGCTCGGGATGTTGGTGCGATGTTTTGACACTTTCACGAATCTTAGCCGCTCGTATGCAGGTAAATTTTTGACAACAAAACACACGAAATCCCTCGAAAGTGTTGCTTTTTTCTTTCCGAACGGCAAGATCAGTAAATCTCACGCGTTACAGATGTACAAGCACGAGCATCAGAAAGACATGACAACTCCGGCGACCGCTCAAATGCTCTCGACCGTACTTTACTACAAGAGATTTTTCCCTTACTACGTTTCCAACGTTCTCGCCGGATTGGACGAGAACGGCAAGGGCTGCATTTATAGCTACGATCCGATCGGCCATTGCGAAAGATCAAACTACCGCGCGGGTGGTTCGGCCGGAGCCCTCTTGCAACCTCTTCTCGACAATCAGGTAAAATTAATCAGTTACTTGGCTTTTGACGCTGGAACGCTAAGGCAGTAAATATCCTCTGGGGTGTTATCGTTGTGCTCTTGCTCCACAAAGCCATAATAATTCCAACCGAGATAAAAGAATTTCAAGCGCACGTGTCTCTTGTGGCATCTGCGATCAAACATTTTCACTCAATTATTTTATCAATCGTTCGGGACACTATGACGATTTAGCAAAACGAAACGTTGATAAATTCCACAAAATATACGTTGCATTTTTGCCTCAGTTTCCAAATTCGGAGCAAGAATTCTAACGATTTATTTCTAGTTTTCTTTTTGCAATAAATTCGTTGAATTTTAGTTACTTGCTGATCAGCATTTTGTTTTTTTTTTGTTACAATAATTCATTTATTCAAGGATGTGCATTGATCAGTAATCCTAGAACGTTGACCTTATTTTTTTAAACATATTCCGGTAGCCTGGGGTCATAAAAGACCCCAATTGTGAAAAATTCATATCTCCGGTAGAATTTAACAAAAAGGCTTCAACTTGGGCTCATTCTTTTCGTTTTTTGATGCGGGATCACGCGAGCCTGAGGCAGTTTTCCTCGGAGTCAAAAAATGAGTAAAAAATGCGGTAAATCGATAAAAAAAAAACGGGAGAATGACGAGGGTGGGATTTACAGTTGCCTGGAGTCGTTTTTGACGCCGGGTTACCGTTCCAGGGTTAATTACGAATCTGAACCCATAAATAAAAAATGAAAAATCGATTGTTTCTGGAAATTTTCAAAAAAAAAACGAACAATACGAAAACGCGAAAAAATTTCAGGTCAATTCTTCAAAGGGCTCTGACAAAAGGTTTTTGTGCGTTTCAGGTTGGCTTTAAAAATCAGGAAGGTGTAGAGGCAACTCCGTTGACCCAAGAAAAAGCCCTGGTCATAATCAAGGACGTCTTCATATCCGCGGCCGAAAGGGACATTTACACAGGAGATGGAATCAGCATCAACATCATAACGAAAGAAGGCATAAAGACGGACAGCTTTGCTCTCCGAAAGGATTAATAACGCCCAATGATTATGTTAACAAAAATGTTGCACCGAAGAAGGAATAAAATAAAGTTTGAAATTTTTGAGAAAGTAATAAAACTACGGTTTGCTTATTGATAATTACCATTCATTTTATTCAATCCGGAGAGTGTTACCAAGAACCAACAAAAATTCTTACAAAAAGCCTTAAAAAAAAAAGCACAAACAGGATTTCTCATGATTTCTTCATCCACATAATCAAAAAATTGAAAAAAAAAAAACAAAAAACAAAAAATAAACGGAAATTAATATTCAGATATTACTTTTCTCTTTTTTTCGTTTCTCCTCTCACCCGATCTTCTCATATGGATATTATATAATAATCTATCGTATGGTACATAATTCTCAGTGCGTGACTACAGAAACTCTACTTCAAACGATTTAGTATGAAAGTTATTTGGGAGAACGGGGCCAGCACTCTCGCAACATGTTTTTTTGTTTGCATTCTCGATCGTCCGAAGCCGTTTTACGGTGGAGCAGGTGAAGTGGGAAATAGTTTGAGAAAATTCCAAGGTATGGCAGTTCCCCCCGAGATTTAATTCTTCGTCCCAGGGGGCGGCAGTGGCTTGCCACGGTCTTTTCCCCGGAGTTTGGTTCCAAGCACTCGTTCGATTTTCCCGATTACCATTTGATTTGGGATTCCTCTGCCGGCCTCGTAGTCGTTTATCACTTGTGCCTTCTCGTTTACTTTCTGTTGAAAAGATGGGACGATTTCATGGGATTATATGCCGGAGTACACACTTGGGTCAAATTGACCCAAACACTTTTTTTATCAGTTTCGACGGACCGACAACAAGGAGAGATGAGATTTCTAGCGTCGGGTGTGGAATTTGGGCTACGGATCAATTTGACCCGGTGGATTTGACATTTTTTGCTTCCGACGGATTTTTGTTGATTTTTTATCTTGAAAACTCACCGTCGCAAGATCTTTCTGTGACATTCCTTTATTTTGACGTCCCTGCTGGATCAGCTTACCCAAGTCCAGCGGAACAGTGTCGTGCTTCAGTTCGTCCGTCTCACGGTCCAGCTTGGCAGTATTTTTAGTCGTTACATGCTGCTTGTTAGCTCCGCCACCCCCTACAACGATATAGTTCAATATTTTAACAATCAAACGATTGCCTTTTCATTCTGCTCTCCGGGGCCTGCTATCGGCTCTGGAATTGGCGTGCCGTGGGTTCAGGGATTGTAGATTTAGCCCAAGATTCAAAAATGACGACGGTTTTTCGGTACGTACAATCGTTGGATCAAATTTAAGACCAAAACCATGATTTCCTGATTTTTTCAACAGAAACGATGGCACGACAAGATTTTTATTACTTTTTCATTATTTTTGGAGCTACGTGCGGTTAGAAAACGAAGGAAACAAAATTTATCGTGTCGCTGTTTGCTTCAATGTCCTTGGAGCTGGATGATGAATAAAAAGATGGGTTTTTGGTAATTTTTTCAATACTCACATTTAACTTGAGTGTCAATGGCTTGTCCTTGACGACGAGCTGTGTTGATTGCCTGGAAAATGTGAAATTGTGCTTGAGATTGGAGCACGATTATTGCCGAAGCTTTTCTTACGTCTAAACAAACCTAAAAAAAAGGCAAATAAGCACGAAATGGCAAGACAACGGGGAAAGCTCGAGAATAACGAGTAGCGACGAAATTGAGGATTAACCTTTTCGGATTTAGCTGCGGCACCTTTCGTCACACGTTTCCGCAATGTGATTGGTACCGTGTCCCAATCTGACATTGTGGAAAAAAATGAGTAGCAGCACAAAATAAAACGTATATGTCGAGTCTCGAAACTCGAGATACTTTTCCTCCTGATTTTTTCCCTGTTTGCCTCTTTTTTCGATTCCAGTCAACGGATAATTTACGAGCTTTATTTATTTCTCTCAATTATCGCGCTCCTTCTTTTTCTCTGCTTTGTAAATTGTGATCTATATTTTTTTTCAACCACGCGATAAATACAGAGGGACACGCTCGCGAAACTGATCGAAAAGCCTGGGGCCTGGAGTAAATAAGTTATTGAAACTGCCGTGTTGCCGTTGTCGTCGTCGTCGTCGTCGTCATCATCGCCATCGCGATTGCATTCGAGAAAAATCTCATTCCTCGCGCCCGCGAGCACCTCCGTGAAGTTAGCCCCCCTAAGTAATTATTGTTGAGATTAGGTAACAGGGAGCCTCTAGTCTCCCTGACCAAAAGTTGCCGCTCGAGAAGTCACGTGACATTGGTTGTTCGTTGAGAACCGAGATCACCGCAATTTTTCAAAAATTTCGGTAGTTAGCTCAGCAGAGATCAGTTCGATTCGTACTACACTCCTGTGTCGACTGTCGACCAGACATCATTTAATTAAAGCAGCAGTGTAGAATTATCATTACTGGACAGAAGAAATTCAACGGACTGCGCCCAGTGCAATAACTTTCGTAAGTCTTTTCACTTATTGTTGCTAAATGTATTGTTTATCTTTTTGCGATTACATTTTGGTTTTTCATTCGGAAAGAAAATGTTCTGAAGAGCCTCAAGCACTTGTTCCAATGATAATGAAATTTCGTGACTGGCAAAAACTTTTTATTCATCGAGTTGCTTTTTTACGATTTATTTTTACACGGAATTTCGCTGAATGTGCAC